>OY757019.1:137351591-137951591 GCA_963580285.1 Lucinisca nassula | reverse complement strand
GTATCTTCCATTCTTCTTAAATGGACATATAGATTTTCAATTCAGTAACGTTATAATATATAATAAATATATATATTATAGATTCAAATATTCGTGGCTCCCTATCAAAATAATCAAATCAGCAATAAAATAAAACAAAAACCTTATCGGGCATCCAACCCGATCTCCTATTTTAGTGGAAGCCCCGTGCGAAGCAAAGTGGGGCCGAAGTGTCTAGGTATATGGGGCCGACGTGTCTAGGGGCCGAGGTGTCCAGGGGCCGACCCGTCTAGGGTTTCAATTTTATGTGGGGCCGAGGTGGTTTTGGGGCCGAGGTGTCTAGGGGCCGAAGTGTCTAGGGGCCGAGGTGGTTTTGGGGCCGAAGTGTCCTGTTACCGATATATTCAGTATCAGCTGACAACAATTTTCCTGTGATATTTTTAAAGTATTGTTTCTACTTTTTTTCAGTAATAATACCATTTATGCCATTTTGTTTTCAGTTGTCTGCCTCATTCATAAAAGTGCAGTGTCACGTTGACGTGATTAAGCTCACTTGTCCTTAAATAGCGTAAGTTTATCAGGCCAATGTGTTACAATGCAATAATATATATAGCGACTAACTGAAAAAGTTTCGTTTAACCCTTAAACTCCTGCGTTTTAAGCAACCAGTGTAGACCCCGATCAGAAGCCGCGTTCTGTATAGTTAACTCAAAATTTGGTGTAGGACTGCAAATTTGGTGTTTGGTGTAAAGATTCTGTAAAACTAGTGTTACGTTCCGTGTCAGTTGGTGTTTGAAATAATTACGCTATTTATGGTGTAAGGTTTGATAATAAATAGGGTAATTTTAGTCATACTACAGGGTAAAATTTTTTGAAGGGATGTGTAACTGTGATCAATACACTTTTTTCAGTGTAACTTAATATCGTTGTAATATTTCTTCAAATCATGGATGATACTAAGTTATATTCAGTGTAAAAAGTAATTACACTTTGAAAGCGTTATCTCTCCAGCGTGTTTTGTTTTATCGTAACGTAAGTTAGTGTTTCTTGTCAAATCGTGTAACTAGTTTTAGATGCGTTATATGTACGACATATGTTATTTTGTTCTTCTTTCGTGTCATATACATGTAGCTCAAAACGGCATAAAGAACATTCTAACGAGTAGCCACAATTTATATTTTTGAGCGGAAATACGATATAACTGACTGAACTGACAGAACTTGTTTTTAAGGTAACCGGGCCCTATAAGCACATACTGGCTAGCCCTAGACCGTGTCCAGGATTAGTTTTCCCACTTTCTGAAAGGCTTTCGCATGGAGTTGAACACTAATTCCGGTGTACTCCTCTCGCCTCAGTTCGGTGCAATAAAGGTGAAAGTGGTTTTTGACAGAGCATACAAATGGTTGTTGGCTGTCAATCGCTGCTATGGAACATGCATGGTCAATTCCGACCTGCAAATCGTGTTCCATAGCTAGTGCCCGTCTGGCAGTGGTAGAGGAGGAAGGCAAGGAGGCTAAGTTTTAGTGCTTCTGGGCTGCGAATCGCGGCAGTGGTCAGCGGAATACGAATCGTGCTGGTCTGCCAGTGCCCTCCCCTTAGTAAAATAGAAGCACGGTAATTTTGAATTTTGAACGCCAGGTCGAAAGTGGGCATGAATCAACAGAGAAATCAATGCCAATTTCGGCTGCAAATCGCGATTTATCTGTTTCGCCCGAGCAAACCAGGCCATGTTGCTCTCTCTTAGGGCCGCGTGATTGGCGTCGGACTGCATGGCTACACATGAAGTAGTCTTGCAATACCCATGGTAAACAGGGTTTTCGGACATGCTGCCCTAAGTTCACGTTCTCGGTCCGGTGTAGTGTTAGGAGGGATGGGCTCATCTAATCCACACTCCCTCCGCCATCGTCGTATCTTGGAAGAGTTTGTGTATCTTTTGGCTTTCTTCTTATTCAAGGGAGTCTGTTCTGCATGCCGTTTTAAGTGGCTGTAGAGCTGCTCGTCATAGTACTTGGAAGTGGGTCCCTTGTAGATGATGAATTGTGGGGAATCTGCAGTCTTGTAGGCGTATACGGTGAGATCCAGGTTCATCGTTTCATTGGGTCTTTTCTGTCGGTGAATTTCTAGGAGGGTGTCTGGGTCACCGGGGGTAGTTACCGCCCAGGCTCTACCCAGGCGGTATTTCTCATGCCAAGGCTGCTGTAGGTTGGGTAGCAGTTTCTCGTAGTCTTTGGCTTCATCTGAACAGATTCTTCCTCTTCTGGTGGGTAGGGTAGGTGACGAGCGTCGTTGAGCTTTAGATGGGGGTGGTCTCTCTGTGGGTGATGGGGTGGTGGTCGCTGGCTGTAAACTTTCCTCAGGCTAGGGTTGGGCTGGTACTAGCGATGGCGGCGTTGGCGGGAGTGTTGGTTTCTGTATGGTGGGCGCTGGCTCGGCGCTGGCTGTTGTCTGTGGCCTCTGTACTCTGTTGATGGTCGCAGTGGTCGGTGAGACTGTATTGGCAGCTGGAGGCGCTGCTTGTTGTAGTCTTTGCTGTTGGATCTTGACTGTCTTCTTGGATCTGGCTGGAGCAGGAGTGCGTAGATTCCAGCGAAGGCTGACAGTCACGCACTGGTGCTGAAGGCCTGTGGTCACTTCAGGCACCCCATGCAGTCGACATGACTGCAAGAAAGCCGCAAGTGGCTCTGGAAGTCGATATTCTTTCATCGAGACAGACATGCTGAGAGTTGATCTTGACGATTGAAGAGCTGAGAAGCGAATGGGTGCCAATCACTGTACTTGTTTTTTAGGCGTGTTTTCATGATGGTAATTTTCCTAGCAAACTATTGATCCGACTATCGTTTAGAGTTCAAGAAAACATGTTTGATGGATAAGCTGTTAATTTTTGTCATTTCCTAATGCATGTAATCGACGACCATCATTTATTTAAGCAGACACAACTACTAGAATGGCCATGTAAAACGAGAAGCTAATAGTTGTGTCTCTGATAAGAGGATGTAGTACTGGAACTAATTGCTTCTATTTGCATCGGCGCAAGATAAAACCTACAACATGACCTTTGAGACCAGTAAAGTGCAAATTCGCCCAGTATGACAAGAGATGTCTATTTTCTCCCCTACCAATGCACACGAGACCAATACATCCGCTAATGGCGAAATCTGTCCAACATTGGAACTCATTTGATATGGATGGGACAGAAATCTGTCCACCTTTGGCAAGTGGCTTTTGACGTAATGACCTACCAAAGTCGGCACTGTGGCTGCTGAAGTTCAAACTTTTATACATTTTTTATTTTTTAATAACTCAAGTGGGTATCGGCAGGAAAATTTGGGTACTAAAATTTTTCGACTTTGTTATAATTTTTGGCTTTGCCCCTTTTTCTACAGCTTCCCTGAAGGACAAAACTGCATTACATCACAAAAACACGCCTATATAATTTTGACCCCACTTTAACCCATTTTTATATGGTAAAACTGGGGTTTTCAAGTGTAAACATTATTTTTCTTATTTCTTCTCAAAACCATAGATTGTGGGTACTCGATAGAACCGCCTCGTCGAGGCGGTTCTATCAATGTGGGTACTCGATGTCGAGGCGGTTCTCTCGAGTCCCCGCAATCTATGTTCTGAGAAAAAGGTAAGAAAAATATCCATTTTTTTTATCTCTGGGTGGTAAAATCTTCCAATATACTTGTATAGGCGTGTTGTCGTAATGGAATCGGCGTATTCAGGTTGTATGTGGGATTTGTTCAGTGCCCCGGGTACAGGTCACGTGGGAAACTCGGCAAAGCCCACTTAACAACACTGATGGATTCTTTTTCTCTTGGCGACAAAGGCACATCCGATAAGCGAAGACTCAGATCAGACTGCGCGGATGCGCCGGCTGACCCGAGTTTTCGGTAGTCGGACAGGTAGGATGTGTCGTCCGCCGGCGCTTTTCTCATCAACAATCTCTCCAGACTTTTTGATATCTCCGTATGACCTTAGCTGTTGGTGGGACGTAAAACTGAAACACACAAAAGGACATTCTTATCCATCATCACCCGTGTCTGAGTCGCGTCAAGTGAAACTGTATCTGCGGACATGTGCTCTGAACGAAGACACATATGAGCCTGCATTAACACTCAGATATCATCATGTGAACAAGTCCGTGAAATGAACACCCCACCACCCTTAACCCAACTTTATTTGAGCCCCGCCAAGCGAATTTGGGTCTTCGAGCATTCCGTCATGACAAATTTTAACTGCATATGCCCAGCCATTCAGAGGGGCCAGGGATATGGCTTTCTGTCTGAAGGTTCCTCTTGATTCACTGCTTGTATGAGCGAGCAGCGAAGGTTCTGGCGAGACTGCGCGGATGCGCAGGCTCGCCTGAACCTTCGCTGCTCGCATAGGCGATAAGTACCAAAATCGCTTGACGGGGCACATTTAGCGAAAACTGCAGTTTATGGGGGCATACATCACTTTTTCTTGTTTATGATCCAAGACATAGGTTGTTCTAACGAGTACCAACAGCCTATATTTGCAGTATAAATTTAAAAACATCTACGAGTATCACGGATTTTCTTTAGAAAACTAGCCATTTTGGGGATGTGAAAAAATAGACTGTGGCACGGATGTGTTATCAGGCAAACCTATGGTAGCGCATAGCGAAGACTCTGATCAATCTGCACGGATGGATAGGCGGGTCTGATAAATAAATAAATAAATAAATAAATAAATAAATAAATAAATAAATAAATAACATTGGTCAACCGCCATTGTCAGCAGTGAAACAAATGGGTAGAACGGCTTTGAGATCTATGGGCGCTGTATCAGTAAATGAAATCATTGGATGGAAAATCCAGCTTGTGCGATACATATTCGATCTCTCGCCCCCGCCTATCGGGGCTTGGAGAAATAAATTGGACTGCATTGTGCTTCACCGATCAAACTTGAGAACTGGTAAACGGTTTAGGTCTTGGCTTGTCCAGGAGAAATGGTAGTCGGACCACTGGTTTCTTTGGGTGGTACAGCTTGAGATGTCATTAAATCTCAGTGTCTGATAAATGTCCAACAAATTCTGAAGCAACAACTCCAAAATGACTTAAATAGGGTTGATGGGGACGTAAACCCCAATCGCAAATAATCAACACAGACATATACGATATCAAATGTACCCATATTTAGCTATTTTTCACACTTTAAATACACGCATCTTTTTTAATATTCGTTTACATGGGACGTACACAACTGAAACGCATACTACTTTGTAAACACTTTTTCATACCACTCAACTCAACGCTTTTCTTCTTTGGCATGCAGTCTGGCCAAGTTTTTACTCGATACTTCCAACTAGGGCTGGCTAATCGGAGCTGAAAAGATAATCGATTATCAGTCATGTCATTGCGATCGATAATCGATTAGTAATCGCTAAGGTCTTTGCCATTAGTTTACCTGTCTGGCTTTCCGTCTGAGCATGACTCTTACCATATGTTTCACTTTATCATATGTATATTTGAACAGACAGGCCTGAGCAAACAGTGAAGATCCAGATGAGACGCCGCATAATGCGGCGTCTCATCAGGGTCTGCACTGTTTGCTACTCATCCAGCTATTTTAGGCATAACTTTGGGTAGTAAATTGTACCTATCAAGTAATCGATTAAAAGCAAATCAGAAATGATAATCATTTTTGTGGAATTTATCGATCGATTAATCGATTATACGATTAATCGTGTCAGCCTTACTTCCAACACAATTAAACATAGAAGGATGGAACAAGAAGCAATAAAACTGAGCCTTCATTATAGCAAATAGTGATGCGTACAGAAATAAGAAAAATATCGCGGTTTTTCATCTATTTTGTTTTTCTTTTTCCCGGTAAAATTTACCATGCGCATGTAGTTTTATAGGCGTGTTTTCGAAATGACATATGAAATGGGTATGCATGGACCCAAACAATCAGATAAAAGCATCACGAACACTGCATGATACCCCAGGGCTGGAGCCGAGCGACGGTCTCCCTGTTCACCGGCAACGGGGAATAGGGGTACCACCGAACGGCTACGATGTAGTGCCAGCATGGATTCGTTCCCCGGGACCCCACCAGCTGACGACCCGCTACACGGGGAAACCCGAAAAACAACAACATGATACCCCACCACTGCAGGTCAATGTGTACGTTCCTTGGCTACAATAGGCTTCCTCTATACATCTGTAAAATTGCATCAAGGTATTTCCATAAAGTAAAGGAGCTATGGACCAAAAACCATTTTAACATATATCAAGGGCAGATAACACAAGAACCAATATTGGCAGAGTGACTGTCCTTGGCCATAATATGCTTCCATTAGTGTTTTATACATCTGTAAAGTTCATCAAAATATTTCATATAGCAAGGAGAAAAATACCAAAAACCATTTTTCACATCCATTCAGGGCAGGTCACTCAAGATCAAGGATGATCAGAGTGGTGGTCATTGGTCACAATATGCTTTCTTTAGTGCTTTATATGAGCCCCGCCAAGCGAATTTGGGTCTTCGAGCATTCCGTCATGACAAGTTTTAACTGCGCATGCCCAGCCATTCAGAGGGGCCAGGGATATGGCTTTTTCTCTGAAGGTTCCTCTTGATTCACTGCTTGTATGAGCGAGCAGCGAAGGTTCTGGCGAGACTGCGCGGATGCGCAGGCTCGCCTGAACCTTCGCTGCTCGCATAGGCGATAAGTACCAAAATCGCTTGACGGGGCCCATATATCTCCCCATCACAATGAAAGGTCATAGATTGCAACTAGTAGACAAGTTCACCTACCTTTGGAGCATACTGTCAAGAGCCGTGCACATTGATGATGAAGTCAATGCTAAGATTGCTAAAGCTAGTGCTAATGTCTGGGATCGAAGTCGAATCCGATTTGACACAAAACTGAAAGTCTACAGAGCTGCGGTGCTGCCAAAACTAGTGTATGCATGTGAAACATGGACAGTTTATCAACGGCACGCACGCCAAAAGATTGAATCACTTCCATTCAAGCTGTCTTATAAAACGATTAAGTGGAAAGACAGGATTCCAGACACAGAAGTCCTGAACAGGGCAGGGATGCAAAGTGTACATACTCTTCTGAAATTAGCAGTTAATATGGACAGGTCATGTTACCAGAATGCCTGAGGAACGTTTACCAAATAAAATTCTCTATGGAGAACTAGAAATGGTCAGAAAAAGCGCTACAAGGACACCCGCAAAGCCTCCCTCAGGGACTTCGGCATTCCAACAGAGTCTTGGGAAGAAATTGCACAGGACAGAGCAAAGTGGCGAGGTCTCATCAGAAGTGGGGCCAATGAATATAAAGCAAAACGAACAGCGCAAAGCCAGAGCTAAGGAATCACCAACAGGGCTGTCTTCCCCTAGCCTCTGTTGCTCTATATGCAACAGACAGTTCAGTGCTAGTATCGGTCTCATCAGCCGTCTTAGAACTCACAAATAGTAACTTTTCTCAAATATGATTAAGATTGGCCATTGTCAGTAAGGACAGACGAATTCTGTGAAGTTTTATCCATACGTTCCTATTAGTAAAGGAATAAATGACCAAAAACCATTTAATGGGAATTGTTAACGATCATAACTCGTCAAATGTTAACGTATTTGTTAAAGCATTTGCACATTAAAAATCCGGACATGTTGCTTGTAGTGGTCTATACATCTGTGAAGTTTCGTCCATATATTCCATTTAGTAAAGGAATAAGTGTCCAAAAAACATTTAATGGGAATTGTTAACGGCCATAACTCCGCCGAATGGCAACGTATTTTGCCCATTGATAGTCCCAAACCACATATCCCCAATACCAATGTATATATAAAGTTTTAAGAAAATTTGTAAAAAAAATACTCAAGTTATCAATCGGAAACGCCCAAAAATACTTGTTTGGCAAGGGCCGTAACTCTGACAAAAGTCGGATGTTGCCCATTTACCATCCCATACCACTCATCCACGGTATAAACATGTATGCAAAATTTAAAAAAAAGAAATCTGTAAAAAATTACTAAAGTTATCGATCGGAAATGGTGCAGACGAACGGACATACTGACGGACAGACACCCGAAGGTATAACATAATACCCCACCACTATCGTGTGTTTGGTTATATTTGAATCGTTCGCTTATGTAATAAATGTTGTCTTCTTTTTCTTTTTTTTTTCTTTTTTCTTTTTTTTTACATCGGCTGACACAATTACAGAAGGGCAAAATTTACATGCTTAAATAAACACTCATTTCATTAAAGAAAACACATCGTCATACTGGTAAAATATAAGCTATAATTCGGAAGATAAAATGTTCTGAAGCGTTAAAATTTCGAGATACTTCATTTGGCTAAACTGATTGCTTGCAGACACATTTTGTTCTATTTCTTTAATGCATGTATTACTTTAACCCATTTATTTTCGCGACATTGGCAAACAGTGTACAACCAGATCAGACACCGCAGCAAGCGGCGTCTTATCTGGCTATTCACTGTTTGCTCAAAGTACATGACTTTTTACAACTTGCCTCAAACAAAACAAAACTGACATCCCTACCCGTTACGTCTACTATTTAACAAAAATGTCCACTATTGAACAAACACATGTGGTGATGTCACTCTCTACAAATAGAAGTAGACATATGGTGACGTCACTTTCTAGTAGACCTGCTATTGAACAAAACATGTGTTGACGTAACTGTCAACAAAACGTATTGTCTATAAAACATGAGGTTACGTCACTGTCTACTTTTTGTAGATAGTGACGCACCACGTTTTTGCTCAAAATATAGACGGTGACTTCACTACACGTTTTTGTTCCATAATAGACAGTGACGTCACCACTTTTTTGTTATGAACAGTGCAAAACTAATGTCCGTCGAGGAACAGTAGACAGTGACGTCACCACATGTTTCTGTTATGAATAGTGCAAAGCTTACGGGTCTAACGGTAAAGTAGCTAAAATAGTCAACTACGTCACACTGCCATCTGAATGATGGCGGACTGTACTTGTATCATGCAAGTTTACTCGGATGCTTTCGAATCTTTTGCATTATGACGTCATACAGCATCAACGTCACACAAAAATGGTAACGCGTACATCTTCTGATAGAATACATATTTTGAGATAAACACTTCCGTTGATGGCACAGAATATTAATAGCAATATAATAAGATAGTACAGTAAAATTCCTATATTAAGACCACCTTTGAGACTGTTCAAAAGTGGTCTTAAAGACCACTTTTGAACAGTCCCAAAGGTGGTCACTGACCATAGGACATTGTAGGCGGAAAGCACAAAGGAAAAATCAGTGTACCCTTCAAAATAAGCTTTTTATAGTAAATTTAGTCCTAATTTTAGGTGGTCTTAATAGAGGAATTTCACTGTAGCTTGATCTGCCGCATTGTGTCATAACGAGTGGGTATTCCCCGATCAATGTATCACACGAGACGCGGAGCACCGAGTGTGATGCGTACTATCTGGAAACATCATAGCGATGTGATATCGTGTGGTAGATCAAGTTACTATAGTGATACTATGTTAATTATATACCTTCTTTATTCCAATAAAGTCTTTATTTCAAGCGTTAATTTGCGGGAAAATTTTACGTTACGCTCTGTGTGTAAGTGACGTCACTGTTTTCCACGACTGGTTCCGCGTTATACAAGGCTGCTTTCTAACGTCGCAACAAATGCCGGGGCTCAGAGTTAGCAATGATGAAGATACGGAATCAGAAAATGCGAGGTTGGTGAAACGGAATTCTGTAAACTGATATTCTTGTGGGTATATAATAAAAATGTAATAACACTTTAATGCTACAGGTTTTTCTAGGCCTTAACCATTTAGATCCACCATCTTGAGCCCAAGGCCACAGTCTCGCCGACCATGCTTCAAACGGTTATTTTTCTTATGGAAATGTGTGATATATTTCTTATATGGTTCTAACGAGTTGCCACCACCAAAGACTCTAAAAGCTGCGGATGGATGGCAAACATTGTAGACCCTTATCAGACAGCTCCTTTAGGACCATTTGGATTAGTCTGAACTGGGCCCGCATTATTTGTTTGGGCATGTATGTCCCTAAACTTCGGACCATTTCGGTAAGTGCCGACCCACTACTTCTTTTCTTGCTCGCAGGCTCAGGATAGTTTCATACATGACGTCATGCGTGTCTAGCCATATTAATTGTATGCGCATGTGCATTTGAAACTTTTGTTGGTATTTTTTTTAGACGTTAGCCCTGTGGATCATTTCGTGTCATCTCTCAGAGAAACGGAGAAAAGAGATGGGAGATACAGAAGAGGAGATGAAAGTGGTGGACAGGGGAGAATATAAGAATCTGATATGGGGTTCTGTTGTAGATGAGCGTTTCCAACCCTCGGGATGACCGTGCTGAGCGGAACCGAGGCTACGCCGAGGTTCCGCTCAGCACGGTCATCCCGAGGGTTGGAAACGCCCATCTACAACAGAACCCCATATTGGATTCTTTTTCTTGCACAACACCTCCGGTAAGTTTTGATAGCTCACACATGTATATTGTTTACAAAATAAAAGTAGTGCGGAAGTAGTTCCGGCAGTTGAATGGAATTGAAGCGTATTTGTGTTAGTTGCCTGGGTCGGAACACCAGGGTCAGAACATAAATTTCTATCCCAAGGTAAAATCACGGATGTCCTTGTCTGGTGTGCAAGAAAGAGTTAAATGAACGGGAGTGTATACAACACTCCCCTTTACCCTTACCGACTGCAAGGACAGCGGGCCTTTGCCCAACTGAAAGCCGCCCCGGCGACGTAAGATACACGATACCTTTACGTCACCCAACCACCCCATACATCGGAGAATATTATGGGTCCAAGTATCACAGGACAGCATGTGATATTTAGAAGAAGATTGAAATGGCTAAAAGACAAAATAAACAGTGTTGTAAATCTTTTTAATGATTCCGTTAGGACGCAAATAAACAAACCTTGGCTTAAGGAGATAATTAGATAGATTATGTCCCTGACGTTTTATTGTGAAGAATTCCCCCAAAACAAATGATTTCCCAGAAAACGAATGGTTTCTCTGAATACAAAATAAATGGGCCCCGTCAAGCGATTTTGGTACTTATCGCCTATGCGAGCAATGAAGGTTCAGGCGAGCGTGCACATTCGCGCAGTCTCGCCAGAACCTTCGCTGCTCGCTCATATAAGCAGTGAATCAAGAGGAACCTTCAGACAGAAAGCCATATCCCTGGCCCCTCTGAATGGCTGGGCATGCGCAGTTAAAATTTGTCATGACGGAATGCTCGAAGACACAAATTCTCTTGGCGGGGCTCAAATGATTTCCCAGAAAACGAATGGTTTCTCTGAATACAAAACAAACTGTACTTAAGGATTAAACCATGATATTGAGTGTCTTATTACATGAGCCCCGCCAAGCGAATTTGTGTCTTCGAGCATTCCGTCATGACAAATTTTAACTGCGCATGCCCAGCCATTCAGAGGGGCGAGGGATATGGCTTTCTGTCTGAAGGTTCCTCTTGATTCACTGCTTGAATGGGCGAGCAGCGAAGGTTCTGGCGAGACTGCGCGGATGCGCAGGCTCGCCTGAACCTTCGCTGCTCGCATAGGCGATAAGTACCAAAATCGCTTGACGGGGCCCACATAGACTTAGGGGATTACTGTATTCAAAATTATCATTATTTCTTCTGAATCCCATTGTTATTCCCGCTTTTAGAAAAGAGTTGAGATATTGTGAACGACTCCGTCTGTCCATCCGTCCGTCCGTCCGTCCGTCAGGCTATCTCCCCCTATACTGGTTAACGGAATACATCCTAATGTGGCACATGCCTAACTTAAATGATGAGGGCGTGCGATACCAACGTTACATTTGGTTCCGCCCTAAGGGACCTCTAAAGGGGCTAAAAGGTCATGTTCAGAGAGCGCGCGGTGGGGATTCGATGGCATGCCATCGACTGCGTGCTCTGGTATCATATTGTATTTATCTTAAGTCTTGTGCAGTTTATATTTCATGTATAATACATAAAAAAAATAAATAAATAAATAATCGTTTTGAACTAAAAATTATCATTTGAGGAGGTAAATCGAAAAATTCGTTTTTACGGCGATGTTTTGACCCATTAAACGAAATTTCCAATCATAAAACCACCGATTTACCTTCCTAAACGACAATTTTCAATATAGTAACCCATTCTAATACTCGTGTTAGAATCTGTACTCCTATGCACAAAGCGCAAGCTCTTTGAGCTGCGCAAAACCAAATGTTAGCCGATGAAAAGCGATTGTGCAAGATTAAGTCGGGTTTCCGATGCTGACGCAAATGTTTTGACGCCCTTTGAGTCGGTTCTAACGACTACCCAAAACCAATGTCTTGGATCAGAAATTAAACAAAAAATGAATACCCCTTATATAGTAACCCCCCCCACCCCCCCCCCCCCCCCCCAGAAACCAAACTTTCTCTATACAAAGTATTATTTAGAGAGAGCCTGTTACCCCGATGAAGTATGTTTAAAACTGATAATACCGGTAATTATGGAGGCAAAATTTATTTTTTATAAAAACCTATATCAATCAATCTATATCAGCGTTCTACAAGTGCAGTGTCAGGCATGTACGCGACTCGATTTCCAGCAATGCCTAACCAAGTGGATACTTGCTTGGGGGCTATTTTCTAGACGTTATAATTATCAGTGTAGTTCACTTACGACTGACTTGGTCGCTGTAAAAATATATACAGGAAAATTCCTACTTTAAGACCACCTTTTGGACTGTTCAAAAGTGGTCTAAAGACCACTTTTGAACAGTTCAAAAGGTGGTCTCCCACTAGAGTACACTGGATGTAGAAAACACACAGAAATTGTACCTGGGACCTTCTAAATATGATTTTAAAAGCATAATTTGCCTTTATTTTAGGTTGTCTTAATAGCGAAATTCATTGTATATATGGCCTTTTTGCTACGTTCTCTCATATTTACATCACGAAAACACGCCTATATAAGTTTGACCCCCTTGAACCCTACTTTTATGTAGTAAAACTGGGGTTTACAGGGATAAACCTTAGATTTCTTATTTCTGCTCTAAAATATAGATTGTGGGTACTCGTTAGAACCGCCCCGATGAGGCGGTTCTAACGAGTACACACAATTTATATTTTGAACAGAAAGAAGAGAAATATCACAATTTTTCATCTTAAAATGTTCGGTTTTTCGGCGGCAAAGTTTCCAATGTATTTGTATTGGCGTGTTTTTGTAATGATATTCATTTATTTATTTAAAATTTTATGACATATACATACATCTGTATTACAAAATATACATACAAATGTCAAATGATTAGATGTAGGCACAGTCTATATTTATCCTCTCCTCTCATATAACGACCGTGGGTCCAATTTTGTCTACAGAATACACGGTTGTTGTAATCGTTGTAAATTCAGTTTAGTGGTGTGGGTGTCCAACAATAATATAGCTATGGTAATAGATTGAGGGTCGGTGGTGGTTCACCTCTCCAAAATGGCTTCCTTTCTGATGAAAATTGGAGATCTTTTTCTTATTTATACTGCAAATATATGTTGTTTGTGCTCGTTAGAACCGCCCCATTGAGGCGGTTCTAACGAGTACCCACAACCTATGTCTTGGAGCAGAAATAAGAAAAATAATGTCTACCCCCGTAAACCCCAGTTTTCTCTATATAAACTAGGGTTTAGGTGGGTGTTCGTTTCACGGACTTGTTCACGTGATGTGACACAAAATGACCCACAAGGATTGGCGTGTCATATCAATGAGTAACAGGTTGAGATGTTTCAGGAGCGAATAATACAATTTGAACACCATCCAATTTCATGATCTGAATATCAAGCAAAACTGCTTTTTAAAGCGAAGATTTTGATCAAATAGTGAATCCGCTATGGTTGGTCATTGCCTGCGGCATATAACTCAATTACCCGTGCTATTGAGTTAATGGACGTGCTAATCGCCTGACTGTTTCGTGTGACAATAGCTGTCCTATCATTTGATTGGTTGTGTTCGGGTTTAACAACACGTCCACTTTTGTGGTTCAGCAATAAGATGTAAAACAGGGTTAAGTGAACATATATATATAATATTATCTGAGTGTCTATTTTATAAGCATGGCTATGCATGTATTAACGCCTATTTACTAAGGCCTCGTTATTTGATTGTTGTCAGGCAGCATAGTTTAAAATTTAGCCGTATTAATGTTTTTTTTTTTGTTTTTTGTTGTTGTTTTTTTTTCCATCGAATAAAATTTTGACAAAAAAAAAAACAAAACGTTTTGCGACCTACCGATCCATACCCTCTTTCCGTATGTTAGTAGAAACGCAGCTATTTTCAGACCTAAGCCCTGTTTTATATCTATTAACTAAGTATTGTTATACATCTATCAACTAAAACATAACAATTGAAAGAGGACGAGGAATGGCCAACTGAAGGAAAAACTAGATGTTTTTGTGAAAGTTTAAGATGGCTGTGTTCCTAAATTGCTCTTTTGTCTGAGTAACGTTTTCTTTCTACTGAGCATTATGATTATTGGCTTGATAATTCACACGGTACTTTGCTCTGAAGCGAAATAGTTTCTAGAAAATTAATTTTTCTAGACAATTAATTTGTCTATTATACATTTTTACAAGTGATGTCTGATGGCCAACTAAGGCATTTTCATTTGCCTTGCTGCTTAGCTTTATCTCATGCAAATCAATTGTTCAATAACTTTTTCTTTTTGTATAATTTAATTTGCTTTGGTTTTCCGATGAGCACAAACTGTGTACCTCTTGTTGCATTTTTTATGAACAGGGCTCCAGGATGTCTCTTTCCGAAGATACCCAAGACGGTGTCTTCAAATCTTCTTCTCTATAATGATCATTTTAATATTTACAATTTCTATTTTGAACAAATGGTTGATAAAATAGTATCCTAAACAGGTCGGATAATAGTGCAATCCGGAAATTAGGATGATGCATTCAATAAATGTTGACTGTATTTAGATCTTGAACTAGAATGCAAATGTACTTCTGTACAATGCAAATGTACAACATTCAGTGAATGGTAAATGGGTTATACTATCGAATAGTCTGAACTAGACTTTATCTATCTTATTAATGGTTCCACAGGGATATAAATAAATAACCCCTGAAATAAAGGAGACAGCAAGAAAGATTACGGCTCTCTGTGATGCTGTCTTTGATGAGACAGCCATTTTTGCAGATTACTATACCCAAGACTCTATGTGACAAAGATTAAGTCAGATATACGTGATGAATTGTATATACATGATGACTCGTCACGTTTCAGTATAGCCAGTAAAACGAATACCAGCACTTTGCAAAGAGAAAAGTTGGGTCTACATCTCATAACATATTCATGTTATTGAGCAGTCTTAACCGAGTCTCACTGCTATTAGATAATCTGGTTAGGATCTGGATGGAATTTATTTTAGTTGTTGATCTTATTTAGCTTAATTATGAAGCGAAATTGATAATTATTTTACATCCATAAGTCGCTGCAATGTACTCTTAAAACTTCATGATATAACTGTTTCTGGTTTTAGACACAATCATATCAGAAAACAGAACCCCTTAAACCCCATCTTTTTATACAGTAAAACTAATGTATAGAGGGGTATTCATTACTTTACTTAATTCTACTTAAAAAAAAACATATTGTGGTTCCAAAGAGTATTCACAATGTAAAAACATATTGAACAGTAAACTTGGGGTTTAGAGGGGTTATACATTATTTTCTTATTTCTACTCGAAAACATATATTGTGGGTGCTCGTTAGAACCGCCAGAGGCGGAGGCGGTCCTAAAGAGTAATCACAATGCAAAAAACATATGGTACAGTAAAAGTGGGGTTTAGAGGGTTTACATTGCTTTTCTTATTTCTACTAAAACATAGTATGGGTCCTCGTTAGAACCATTTCACCGAGGCAATTCTAAAGAGTACCCACAATATATGTTTTGAGCAGAAATATTAAAGATATCAGGAATTTTATCGGAAAATTTCATTTTGGTGAATGTGATACAATTTTACCAATGTATTTGAATAGGCATTTCTTTGTAATGATATATTCAGGTGACTTAAAATAAAAACAGAATAAAAGTGTGGATGTTTCTTCCATTAAAACCAAAACCAGGACGTAGTTATCAAACAAGTAAAGGAATAGATGTAACTTATCAAGCCTATATCCCTAGGTAATTGATTACCCTGCCTTGGTTCCCTACCTGTATGACAGCCAGAATACCCCAAGTGTATCTTATCTCAAACCTCCATTCTTTAATATACGGGCCCCGCAAAGCGATTTTGGTACTTATCGCCTATGCGAGCAGCGAAGGTTCAGGCGAGCCTGCGCATCCGCGCAGTCTTGCCAGAACCTTCGCTGCTCGCTCATACAAGCAGTGAATCAAGAGGAACCTTCAGACAGAAAGCCATATCCCTGGCCCCTCTGAATGGCTGGGCATGCGCAGTTAAAATTTGTCATGACAGAATGCTCGAAGACACCAATTCGATTTCGATGTTACGCATTCAAAAACGTGTCTTTAACCTCTATTTGAGAATAATCTTACTATCGAGGACTATGGTCTTTCTGCGCCATTAGCTTGCTTAGCTATCAGGTAGTTGTTAAGCTCACTTGGCAACTACGAGCTCCGAAGCAACCGAAGAAGAAGGCGAAGAAGACTGCTTCATCAGCACCACCTCCAGAGACTGCGACAGAGACTTCTCCGTTTCCACGCATGGAGCTGATTACATTCCTGTCGCCAACAGCAGATCGACAGCATACCAACGCCTGCTCAGTGGAAACCTCCAGAGTGTCAACGCTCTACACCATCACGAAAACACGCCTATTTAATTTTGACCCCCTTGAACCCCACTTTTATGTAGTAAAACTGGGGTTTCCAGGGTTATACCTAATTTTTTCTTATTTCTGCTCTAAAATATAGATTGTGGCTCCTCGTAAGAACCGCCTCGATGAGGCGGTTCTAACGAGTGCCCACAATCTATATTTTATTGTGGGTACTCGTTAGAACCGCCTCGATGGGGCGGTTCTAACGAGTGCCCACAATCTATATTTTGAGCAGAAATAAGAAAAATATCACAATTTTTCATCATAAAATTTTCATTTTTTCGGCGATAAAGGTGGCAATGTATTGGTATAGGCGTGCTTGCGTAATGACCACCGTCTACACACAGTCACTCCTCTCCATACCCAGTTCCAGCTTCTCAACAACCAGCAATAGAACAGCCTTCAGCACTAACCAGGACGACTTCCAATGAACCGGAAAGAAGGGAGCCTGCACCATCCGCGATACCAATGGAAGACGAGGGACCGCACAGACGTCTAGCCACCCTACTAGATCAGGTCCTCCAACACTTGGCTTGACTCCAAGTACGTCCCAATCGATCAATATTTTCAAGTATTGCGATCAGACTCAGTTCACAATCTATCAACTGCGACACAAGCAGAAGCCCAGGAAGCGTCCATGTAGGGTATTCTCAACGTCGCAGATGATAGTTTCCTATTTCACCCGTGGGTGGGCATTAAGTCTTACGCCCCCGCCGCTCAAGGGATTCACGATTTGTATGGACAGACTGTCCCATCGGCTCGCCAAGGGGCTCAAGTACCTGCGAGAAGAGCCATTCATTCTACTCGGTGTAGTCCGCAACTTCCTGACAACGGTTATTATAAGTTCAGTGTTATTTTAAACTTAGTAGTAAAATCAATGCATATCTGAGACAGATATGAAAAAAAGATATTTTCTCAATGTGGAAAAAATATTTTTTCAAGTTTTAAGCTCATTGCTATTTTCTAAATGCTAAAATAAGTTAGGTCCCTGGGCTAAAAAGTTCCATCACGAGAACACGCCTATATAATTTTGACCCCCTCATATCCCACTTTTATAAAGTAAAAGTGGGTTTCAAGGGGGTATACATTATTTTTCTTATTTCTGCTCAAAAACATAAATTGTGGGTACTCGATAGAACCGCCTCAACGAGGCGGTTATATCGAGTCCCCGCAATCTATGTTTTGAGCAGTAATAAGAAAAATATCACAATTTTTGAAAGTTGATTTTTAAAATCAAGTTTCTAAGTCATTACATTTCTACTTCCGGTACTGGACCGCGTTATTCCACTTCCGCTGTTCGTTCGCTGCATAAAATAGTCAAAATGAACTCTTGAAAATTAATTTCGCAGGCATGGAACGTCTTTCAAAATATTTCAGTTTTCGAGACTTTATACGGATTGAATATACATTCGCACAGAAAGACGAATTCTGAAAAGAAAACAATACTCTAGGACTATTTTCCTACGCGCTTTCCGATGACATTTATGCTTTACTCTTTCATCCCTGAGTTTCTAAGCAGGACTCTTCTCGCTTTAAATATATTCTTATAGAAAGGGATTTCTGATTAGTTCTCTGACATGATGACAAACAGTGTATATGTAGTTTCTGGCGAGACGTTCTAGCTACGTACCCTCTTATCAGGATCTACAAGGTTTGCATAGATACAGTGTATTTCTACCTTGGCGTCTGCGCCGGTCTACAGGTTAAAAGGGTTAGCTTATCAGTGCCTTTACTGACCTACAATTCGCCTGCTCTCGAGAGCTCTAATTACCAAAACACGTGTTGTAAGCTGTGAGTTTTAAATCAACTTTCGTACTTTCGCCGAGCGATGGTCTCCCTGTTCACCGGTAACGGGGAATAGGGGTACCACCGAACGGCTACGGTGTAGTGCCTGCATGGATTCGTTCCCTGGGACCCCACCAGCTGACGACCCGCGACACGGGGCAACTGGAAAACAACAACAACAACTACAATTCGCCTGCTCTCGAGAGCTCTAGCTAATTACCAAAACACGTGTTGTAAGCTGTGAGTTTTAAATCAACTTCCGTACTTTAGCGAAATAGTGAAGACACCAATCAGACGCAACATTCTGTGGCCGCTAATCCAATTGGCATTTACGGGTTAATGTTTTAGGACCCCGTACAGGTTGGAATAAACGTATTTTAATTCGCCTTGGGTAAACGCGGCGTCTGATCAGGGTTATAATGTCTTAATCAAATGGTTTAGAAATGATCTTTTTTGTCAAGTTATTCTCCATTTTATGTCCAGACGCCCGAAGGAACACAGTTCTAAGCGGCTGCACAACGTATGTTCATCGTCGTATCAATGCGACGTTGATACGACGTTGCTAAGACATCATGTGCCGCTAGTAGAACTTCTCTGTAAGATTTTTAGCAGCTATGTACTGAGCTAATTTAGAAATTTGTGGTTTGACCATGAAGAAATTGGCAGACAAGTTTATCTTTCTTTCTTCCGTTTTTTCTTCGTGGGGGTGGTTGAGAAAGGCAAAGTCGATGTGTATCTTGTGTCACTGGGGAGTCCAGCTGATATTGACTCACAGTTGGGCAACACATGCTGTCCTTGCAGCAGGTTTTTTTTTTTTTGGTTTTACGGCCCTTTCAAGATTATTTCAATCATATCGAGCCGATCGTTAATTAGAGGTGGGCGAAAACCGGAGTACCCGGAGAAAAACCACCTGACCTTCCGTTGCAGAACTTGGCGTCTCACATGTGACCCGAGCGAGGCTCGAACCACAGCGGCGAAAGACCTAATGATCACGTGTCAGCGCTCTTAACCACTGGGCCACGGAGGCCCGTCCTTGCAGCAGGTAACGGTAGGGGTGGGGGAGTGTTGTTATTTTATCTGTTTCTACACTTCCATTCATTTTCCTCTTTCTCCTCTGCCCCTCACTTAATTTCATCTCCCAGCCCCCGCCCATAGGGGTTTGAAAAATATATATGGGCTGCATGATGCTTCCACGCAGAGCTGAATCCGGCCCACAGACTAGTACTGGTAATCTGCTAAGAGGATCTAAGCCTGTCCAGGAACCGCGGTGCGAGGCGGACCGTCCATGCTAATAAACCCTATTGGTTTCATTGGGCAACAGGGCTTGAGATGTCATTTCATCTCAATGTCGGGTAAAAGTCCCACAAAATAGGAAGCAACGTCTCCAAAATGACCTTTACAGTGTTGACGGGGACGTTAATCCTCAAATCAACCAATAATTTCATCTCCTCTACAACGACCCCGCCCATCGGGGCTTGAAGAAATATATTGGCTGCATGATGCTTCCACGCAGAGCTGAAACCGACCCGAACACGAGTACTGGTAAACTGCTTAGAGGATCTAAGCCTGCCCAGGCAAAGCGGTGCGAGTCGGCCCGTCCGTGCTTATAAACCTTATTGGTTTCATTGGGCGACAGGGCTTGAGATGTTATTTCATCTCAATGTCGGGTAAAAGTCCCACAGAATTGGAAGCAACGTCTCCAAAATTACCTTTACAGTGTCGACGGGGACGTTAAAACTCAAATAAAACAAACAAACAAACAAATCATCTTCTCTACTGTCTCTTCTATCTCTTCTTCCCCCTTTCTCTTTGAGAAGACAAAGATGATCCCCTAGGGTTGACCTGTCGTTAAACTCAAAACAATCGATGAATCATTTTTTTCTTTGTCGATTTTTTTAACCCTCTGGGATCTTGTCAAATCAGAATCAGAATAATATTATTATTGTTACTGGTGACACGTCAAATGACATCCATACACCAGAACATGTGATATGGGAAGTTAGTCTCTAGATTTTTTTCAACAAAATATCCAGATAACTGCTTGATCTTCGACTAACATTGTTATACATGTATAATAATTATTCATCATAAATCAACTTTCCTCAGTACTTTCAGTACTTTGATTCCTCTTAAGATTTCTAAATTTTGGCCAAAAAAAAAAAAATGGCAATGTATTTGTATAGGGGTGTTTACGTAATGACTTTTATCCCTCTTATAACCATTAAAGGTTTGTAATGAGGTGACCGTATTATCGCTATACTTTTTTCCCAGGCTATAATACTCTATAAATGTCTATCAGTGGGGTTCTTGTGCTAACTATTAGGCCAAATGATAGACATTTAATCAAATAAAGACCTACTTCGAAAGTAATTTAGGTTATTTCAGCCCGATTTCCTTCACCACTACTGCTGAATTTAACTGTCAGGCGTTCGGATGTCCTTAAAATATGTCACACGTATACCGTATATGGGCCCCCTTCAAGCGATTTTGGTACTTATCGCCTATGCGAGCAGCGAAGGTTCAGGCGAGCCTGCGCATCCGCGCAGTCTCGCCAGAACCTTCGCTGCTCGCTCATACAAGCAGTGAATCAAGAGGAACCTTCAGACAGAAAGCCGTATCCCTGGCCCCTCTAAATTGCTGGGCATGCGCAGTTAAAATTTGTCATGACGGAATGCTCGAAGACACAAATTCGCTTGGCGGGGCTCATAATATAGTATTCTTTGTTCAGCCACGGCAGCATGCCACAGTAGATATTAGCTGTTAGATACCATGGGATGATAAGGAAAAACAAGGAGACAAAGAAACTACCAGAGATATCCACCGTTGGACAAGCGAGCAACAAAACATTTTTTAATCCCACAATTAAAGCAAAAACCAGACAACGATTCTAAAAATGTCGATGGTTAATTTAGAAATAGATCAGCTCTAGCTGTGATTTGTTGAGTAATAAATCACAGTTTGGAGGTCAGTTGTAAAGTCGATAAAAGCACGAGCGCATAGTGCGCGTGATTTTCTACGTACAACTGACCGACAGACTGTGAACAGAATAGAACAGAACAAGAACTTTATTTTGTAAATCATTCTCAGGCCACTCACAGGTGGCATAAGAGAAAAAGTTTTGACATAATGTATCAACAGAAAATAACATGGCTGCAACAAGCATCAGACTGTGTAATTATACGTGCATGTATTAATAGCGACAAGTTCAAGGTGGAGTGTACATTCTCTGTGACTTATTACTCAACAAATCACAGACTAGAGCTAATATATTTCGATTGTAACAAGCTGAAAATCGACAATAATGTTGTTGTTTCCTTCAAAATCTCACAACTTTTCGCCACTATAAGAAGATTATTGACTGTAACACAGGCATTTATGTCCCTTTGTAACGTTAGCTGTGCGTGAAAAAGTGACGTTACACCGTCTAACGTCAGAGTATCTAGGAGTGACGTCATATATTTGCAGCCTTTAATGACTTTACTCGTCACGCTCTTCCGCGCCGTGATTTGTTGCATAATAAAACACAGTTCCTTTCCATTGCCTATTCACCATATTTGCATTATTTGCTGGCTCCAAGCTTGCCCATTGTTAATATTGGAAAAACAGGTAACCAGACCCCCCCTGACCTTTTAAGGTCAGGGGGGTCTGGTTACCTGTCTTTCCAACACTGATAACCTTCAGACTATGAACCAGCAGATAATGCAAATAAGGTGAATAGGCGCACTGTGTTAGAATCCTTAAGAAACTTATAAACAACGCTTGGCTGCTGGTGCTTGACATTTCTGATGTTTTTAGACACCTCGACTGGTTAGAGTATAAGTTTGTTGTAAGCCTTTTTTCTTTTCTTTTGTTTCTTTTCTTCTTTTTCTGGAACAAGCATGTAGGCAACATAGCCACAAGGGCAAACTGCCATGGGCAAACTGCACCAGAGCATTTCTACAGAGGAACCTGCAACAATGTCCCCGGAAGACGGAGCTCTGTAACAATATTATCAGACCTATAGCAGATTACGCCAGTGTCGTCTGGAAACACTTTACAGATGACAATACTTCACGTGAACAAGTCCGTCTACATCCCACTTTATATAGAGAAAACTGGGGTTTATGGGGGAATACATTAGTTTTCTTATTTCTGCTCCAAGACATAGGTTGTTGGTACTCGTTAGGACCGCATCAATAAGGCGGTTCTAACAAGCACCCACAACCTATGTTTGCAGTATAAATAACAAAAAATAACACGGATTTTTAATTTAAAAAGGAGCCATGTTGGAGATGTGAAAAATGCACTATGTTACACTGGTGTTATCGTTATGTCTGGAAATTGGTGAACAGCGCGCATGGTCTTCGTAGGTTTAAGATCCACAAGTAGCGTTACAGCTATTCTGCAGTAACTCCAGTCCCAGGCAACGTTTATTATTGTATAATTGGATGTCTACCAACTTGTGGATGTACCAACCAGCTCCACTTTCCCAGATCAAAAACAATCCACCCAACTGTGCCATCACGAAAACACGCCTATATAATTTTAACCTCCTTGAACCCCACTTTTATATAGTAAAACTGGGGTATACAGCGTTATACCTTATTTTTCTTATTTCTGCTCCAAAATATAGATTGTGGGTACTCGTTAGAGTCGCCTCTTCATTTCTGCTCTAAACTATAGATTGTGGGTACTCGTTAGAACCGCCTCATCAACTTTAGATTATGGGTACTCGTTAGAACCGCCTCGATGAGGCGGTTCTAACGAGTACCCACAATCTATATTTTGAGCAGAAATAAGAAAAATATCACAATTTTTTCATCTTAAAATTTTCGGTTTTTCGGCGGTAAGGTTTACAATATATTTGTTTAGGCGTGTTTTCGTGATTCTGTCAGTGCTTTGATTTATAATCAAGATGGTTGATAGTGTACGAGTTCCATCTAAAATTTAAAACAATCAATTCATTCTGTTCATGAAACAACTAATTCAGACTTCAAACCATGTCAGCATTAAACAACTCAGCTGTAGAATTGAACAATATCAGTGACATTTTTATCAATTTAATTCTCGTTCACAAACTCCACATGCACGCTGTATTAATTTACAAACACATTAGGACTTCTTAATGACTAGTTAGCAATTCAAATTGATTGGTTCTTGTAATACTTGATGGCACTACGTCATGGAACCTTAAACATTATTAAATGCTCTTCGGTGTTATTAAACCGACAAATGCATTCATTTTTGGTCGATTGTTATCAATCGGTTCTAAGTTACAAACAACAGACGTTTCCCGCCTGCTATTGTCTACGTCACTATCGCTAGTCATCTACAAAATCCAGGTAAATGTTATTTATAGCCTCGCTATTCTTGCCGTTGTGACGTTCGTGTGTTGTGTAAAGCGGGTTATCTGTAACATCACGTGTGCAAGATCGTGAAACGAACACCCCCTAAACCCCCACTTTTTACAGAGAAAACTGCGATTTAGATGGATATACATTATTTTTCTTATTTCTGCTCCAAGACATAGGTTGTGGGTACTCGTTAGAACCGCCTCAATAAGGCGGTTCTAACGAGTACACACGACCAATGTTTGCAGTATAAATAAGAAAAATATCATGGATTTTTATCAGAAAAGTAGCCATTTTGGAGATGTAAAAACGCACTATGTCGCACGGATGTGTTATCGTAATGGACCAGTGCTGCCAGTTCTTTGGTTTTCTGTTTTGTTTATTTTACTTTATTCCATTCTTCCTTGTGTTCTGTCTTTGTATGCAACGTTTTGATTTAGCAGGAATTCGTCACCATGTTCGTTTTCATATTTTTTTATCTTTTTTTCCCAAATGCATGTTTATTTTTCGCAATAGTTATATAGAACTGTTGAAAGTTTATGCAGAAAGGGTGATAACTCGAGCTGATTTCGACCGAGCATTCGCTCGAATATATTCCGAGGGAGTCGGCAAATGTGCGTAAATGAAAAAAAAAAACATAAGTAACATCGAATGAACGTGGTTATCTGCATCACGAAAACACGCCTATATATTTTATCCCCCTCGAACCCTACTTATATGAGGTAAAACTTGGGTTTATAGGGGTAAACCTTATTTTTCTTATTTCTACTCTAAAATATGGATTGTGGGCACTCGTTAGAAACGCCTCGGTGAGGCGGTTCTAACGAATACCAACAATCTATATTTTGAGCAGAAAAAAGAAAAATATCACAATTTTACATCTTAAAATTTTCATTTTTCGGCGATAAAGGTTACAATATATTTGTATTGGCGTGTTTTCATAATGTATTACACAATTTAATCAAAGCATTGTTAGTACTGGTGATTCGACTGTGTCTCATGTTCTTAAAACAAAACTATAGACCCTGTAGATTGCGGCATCTGATCAGGGTCGATCCTGTTTGTATATTTGTTGTACAGATATATGTACATGTAGTCCTGTCATGGAATTTGGAATAGATAAATAATATAATACATAAAATAGATAAAGTAACCCAGGAAAAACCATCAGAAAAAACAACCTGCACCAACATCACGTGCACCAACAAGCAATGTTTCTTAGCATGTCGTTTTTTGGTTTGTTTGATTTGAGGTTTAACGCCCCCGTCAACATTGTAAAGGTCATTTTGGAGGCGTTGTTTCCAATTTTGAGGGACTTTTACCCGACATCGAGATGAAATGACATCTCAAGCCCTGTCGCTCATTGAAACCAATAGGGTTTATATGCATGGACGGGCCGACTCGCACCACTTTGCCTGGGCGGGCTTAGATCCTCTAAGCGGTTTAGTCGGCACTGTTTGTATATTTGTTGTACAGATATATGTTCATGTATTCCTGTCATGAAATTTGGAATAAATAAAAATAAAATAGATAAAGTAACCCAGGAAAGGCCATCAAGGAAAAAACGACGTGCACCAACATCTCGAGCACCAACAAGCAATGCTTATTAGCATATAAAAAAGCGCAAAGAAATTGCTTCCTTGGGTCGTCATGTCAAAACAATGAAATAAAATATGTGTAGGACATGATATGTTTCTGTGAACAAGGAGAAATGCAACTTTGCCCTTTCGGCAACATTTTCACAACTAATGGATCACAACGGTCATATTGTATTACCTCCCCCGTATATAAAATAACTCGCCAATTAATCTTCTTCCTTACAGACTAGGTGGATGCTTCAGTAGTCTCAACATAAGATTTGTCTACAGGCCAGACTTCTTTGCCACAAAAATAAATCAAGGATAAACTTTAACCATTTGACTGTAAGATTCTTCAACGAAAAAGAGAGTGTGTTCACATTTTTGTTCGTTTTTTCGCCATTTCCATATCTAGTCGATCGTTAATCTGAGATGGACGAAAACCGGAGTATCCGGAGAAAAAAAAAACATACCTGACCTTCAGCAGCAGTGCGTTCACATTTTGTATGCAGCACAATGCTACAGTTTATGACAATGGGAAAAGCTTTTTGAATCGATTGTTTGTCAACGACTTAAAGTTACTGAGCATAAAAGCTTTACGTTGCTGTGTCCACGTTACCATAACGTACTAGTATTAAAGCCAGGTAACGGTTATTTATTTGGAATATAGGGATCAACCATCGTTTTTCATGCATTAACATTCGCCGGGTCCCGAGGAAGCTGTTTGAACATGAGGCCACATGGTCGAATGTTCAAATATCTTCCGAGGGATCCGGCAAATGTTTGTGCAATGAAATAACCATGGATGATCGTTGTTCTTGCATAACTTACGATTCCGACAGCAAATTCTGACGAAAACGCCCACAAAACTCCATATAAACTTCTCAAAATGCAACTGACGAACCAACATGACGGCCAGCTCAGAATGTTGTTTACAATTACATTGTTACGCAGTAACCATCTGACGTCATCATAGAATCCTAAAACGCTACGTTCAGGGCGATAACGTTACGTCGCTCAACGTAACGTAAACAAAGCAATGCCATTCTTGTGATATCAAAAGCTCAAAATCCATGTTCAAACAGCTCGCGAATGATTTGAACATGGTTTTTGCTGTTTGAGCACGGATTTCGGTCCATTTGACAATGGCTTCAAACAGCCATGCGCATAGATATTTATGCAAAAATAGCATCAAAAACCATGGAAGATAGCGGCCTCATGTTCAAACAGCTTCCTCGGGATCCGGCAAATGTTAATGCATGAAAGACCATGGTTGATCCCTATATTTGACAGAGATTTATCAATCAAAAGTCAAGCAATACCGGGTATCTGAAGCTGGTTATCACTCATCCCGCATGACAGTTCAAAAAATACATGTCCAAACCAGTCCAACAGACAAGTAGAATTTTTTTCTTGAAATTTGCTTTGTCAAATCAACTTCCCTAAATTTCACCAAATCTATCATAATCGAATCAGAATTTACTTTCGAAATATATCCCTGATTCTCCATAAATCTTTCTGGCCAATGGCTGCCCCGATTATATTTACCAGTCTGTGACCTTGAAGAGGTTCTTGCATACTTTACTAGTGGCCTAAATGTCGTTCATAACAGAAATGTTTGAAGCAGAAACATTTTCTATAGGGATCAACAATGGTTTTCCATGCATTAACATTTGCCGGGTCCTTGACCTTTACAGTGTTGACGGGGACGTTAAACCTCAAATCAAACAAACAAATTTGCCGGGTCCCGAGGAAGTTGTTTGAACATGAGGCCGCTAGGCCGAATGTTCAAATATCTTCCGAGGGATTCGGCAAATGTTAATGCAATGAAATAACCATGGATGATCGTTGTTCTTGCACAACTTACAATTCCGACAGCAAATTTTGGCGAAAACGCCCAAAAGCTCCATATAAACTCTTCAAATGCGACCCGCGAACCAACATGGCGGCCAGTTCAGAATGTTGTTTACAATGAGCGTGATAGCTCAGTGGTTAGTGCACTTGCCTCTGCTGATGCTAGAGGTCCCGGGTTCGATCCCCGGCAGCGGCGATAAAATTTCGGTGTCCAAACACGCTCTATTGGCATCATTTGCAGGGATGAATGTCAGAAAAGTGCACCGTTCTTCGGGTCGGGACGTTAACTGGAGGCCCCTGTGCCGGAAGAACCATCCCCTGTGGAGGTTAAAGATCCCTACCGTAATTACATGATTACTGTGTAGGCTTTCATCCTGCAAAACATGGAGTGTATGTAATATACACCTGAGGTAATGGTCAAATGTGATCGCCGCAGTATCAGTAGATAGATAGATAGATAGATAGATAGATAAATGACGTTGTTACGCAGTAACCATCTGACGTCATCATAGAACCCTAAACGGCCCCCGCCCATAGGGGCTTGAAGAAATATATGGGCTGCATGATGCTTCATCCGGCCCGCACACTAGTACTGGTAAACCGCTAAGAGTCAAGCTTGTCCAGGAACCGCGTTGCGAGGCGGACCGTCCATGCTTATAAACCCTATTGGTTTCATTGGGCGACAGGGCTTGAGATGTCATTTCATCTCAATGTCGGGTAAAAGTCCCACAAAATTGGAAGCAACGTCTCCAAAATGACCTTTACAGTGTTGACGGGGACGTTAAACCTCAAATCAACCAACCAATAGAACCCTAAAACGCTGCATTCAGGGCGATATTGTAACGTCGCTCAACGTAAGGTAACAAAGCAAGGCCCGTCTTGTGATATCAAGAGCTCAAAATCCATGTTCAAACAGCCCGCGAATTTCATGATTTGAACATGGTTTTTACTGTTTGAGCACGGCTTTTGGTCCATTTGACAATGGCTTCAAACAGCCATGCGCATCCGTATTTATGCAAAAAGCGAAGTTTTATTTCAAGGGAGTGAAAAAAATAATAATCTTACATAGGTGAGAGGGGTGGATAGAAAAGTACGCCCAGATGGTCACTGTCCGGTATCATGAGGCTTGCTGAGTGACCGTCCAGAGAGTCTCGAGGCTTGCCGAGTGATGCCGGACAGTGATCCCGAGGGACGGATTTTTATATCTCCCCCTCACACCTGTGTAAGATTCTTTTTCTTGCATACCACTCATTTCTGAGATTTTTATAATGCAGGCGCTTCGATTGGCAGCGTCCGCTATATTTTGATAACAACAATGCGGAGTTTTTGGCGTCACTGTACGTGCAGTTTCGTAAATTTAACGACGGCATACATGACGCCCTATTCATCAAGTGCAAATTAGAAAAAAAATAACGGAGTGGCTATTGACAAACGTTTGTCAATAGCCAGTATACGCTAAAATGGCTATTGACAAACGTTTGTCAATAGCGATTTCACGTTAAAATGGCTATTGACAAACGTTTGTCAATAGCCATTTTAACGTGAAATGGCTATTGACAAATGTTTGTCAATAGTGATTTTTACGTGAAATCGCTATTGACAAACGGGACAAATACCACCTCCCCACTCCCACACACACACACACCCTCCCCTGCTCATCGGGTCTTGGAGAAATAGACTTGGGAGCATGTTGCTTCTACTTACAGTTGAAACTGACCGCATATGAGTACTGGAGAGCGTTTGGAAGACCAAAGCCTTCCCAGACAGAATGGCGCAAGTCGGACCGTCCAGTGCATAGAAGTTCTATAAATATGTAATCCTTTGGAAGGAGGGGCTACTGAACTGTGGGACTACAGAACAGAACTGAAAATTGTAGATTGTACAAGTTCTCTGGGTCACACTTGCTGTTTTCGGCTAATAAGTCCTCATCAGTGACCCTCGATATACTCAACTTCAAAATATATAAAGATATGGTAAACTCCGCGATAAAAAAAAGTTATAGAAAACTCCACAATGTATAAAGGTATAGAAATAGTCGTGGGACTTTTACCCGACATTGATATGAAATGATCTCTCAAGCCCTGTCGCTCAATGAAACCAATAGTTTTTTTAAGCATGGGCGGTCGGACTCATACCGCTTAGTCTGGGCAAGCTAAGATACTCTGAGCGATTTATCAGTACTTGTGTACGGTCAGTTTCAGCTTTGCGTGGAAGCATTATGCAGCCCATCAATTTCTTCAAGATCCCATCGGCGGGGCTTAAAATGTAATTTCATCTCAATGTGTGTAGATTGGTAGCAACGTCTCCAAAATGACCTTAGTAGTTTTGACAAGGACGTTAAACATAATTTTCAACAAACAGTCAAACGAGGTGAAAATGAGGCCACAGGCCCTACCGCCTTAAGCACAACTGCTCGGGCTTAAGGAACATTCCGACTCGTTTTTCTGGGCAGGCTTATATTTCTATGCGGTTTACTAGGACTCGAGTTCGGTCGGTTTCATGCAACACATTACGAAAACACGCCCATTTAAATACATGGTAAATTTTACCGCCGAAAAATGAAAACTGTCAGCTGAAAAATGTGATATTTTTCTTATTTCTCGTTAGAACCGCCTCGACGGGAGTACCCACAATCTATGTTTTTGAGCAGAAATGAGAAAAAAGTAATGAATATCCCTGTAAACCCCAGTTTTACTACATAAAAGTGGAGTTTAATGGGGGGCAAACTGATATAGGCGTGTTAGCGTGATCATCGGATGCAGCCAAAGCCATGTCTCCGAGCCCCAATAGCCATAGGGTGCAAAAAACTCTGTAAACATAAACACGCGTTTGTCAATGGCGATTTCTTGTAATCTCACTACTGACAAACGTTTGTCAATAGCGAATTTAACGTATTTTGGCTATTGACAAACGTTTGTAAATAGACATTTTTACATGAAATCGCTACTGACAAACGTTTGTCAATAGCCATTCTGGCGAGAAATCGCTATTGACAAACGTTTCCCTCGAGCAATTTCTTGCCATTAAAGAGCAGCTCCTATAGCATTTTTTATTTTGAAAATGTCATGTAATGGTGTTTTCTCTTTACTGCAGTTAGTTTGACAAGTTCTGAAATATTTACCGAGTCTCTGTATTTTTTCTGCATTATAAGCAATAGAAAAGAGCCAGAATGTGCTTAAATACGCATCACAAAAAACACGCATATATGGTTTTGCGCCCCCCCCCCTCCCCCCCCCCCCCCTTGAATCCCAATCCCCCCCCCCAACACACACACACCTTGAACCCCAATTTTTATAGTAAAACTGGGGTTTGCAGTGGAAAACCTTAGTTTTCTAAATTCTGCTCTAAATTATAGATTGTGGGTACTTGTTGGAACCGCCTCGACGAAATAAGAAAAATATCACAATTTTTCATCTTAAAATTTTCCTTTTTCCGGTGATAAAATTTACAATGCATTTGTATAGGCGTGTTTCCGTAATCTCACGGCATTTTTGATGACCCTAAATACGAAAATTTTGTGGAATCCTTTTTTTTTCAGAGTTAAATAAGAAATAACAGAAATGACAATAATAATAATTAACGGAGTGGCTATTGACAAACGTTTGTCAATAGCCATTTTAACGTATACTGGCTATTGACAAACGTTTGTCAATAGTAATTTTTACGTGAAATCACTATTAACAAACAGGGCGAATTGCCCACCGCTCATCGGGGCTTGGAGAAAAAGACTGGGAAGCATGTTGCTTCTACTAACAGCTGAAACTGACCGCATATGAGTACTGAGGAACCACTTGGAAGACAAAAGTCTTCTCAGACAAAGTGGCGCATGTCGGACCGTCCAGTGCATATAAGTTCTACAAAAAGGTAATGCTTTGGAAGGAAGGACCACTGAAACTGCCAGTAAGCTTGAAACTTGAAACCGTTTCCTTTTTTATGCATATGGCCAAACAAATGTATGTCATCCTGCTGTCATGGCGTCCTACTAACGTTTTAGACATAAAAAGATCTTCCTAGTTTTTATGACGTGGCTCATATAGATATATTAGTTTCATAGCGATTTGGATGATCGCGAAATTCTGTTTATGTCTATTGAGGCTTTGCGTTCCCGTCAACACTATCAAGGTCATTTTGGAGTGAGTGAGTGAGTGAGTTTTAGTTTTACGTCCCACCAACAGCTAAGGTCATACGGAGACGGGACCTCGGTTTAAAGACTCATCCGAAAGTCTGGAGAAGCCCGGGATCGATCCTGCGATCCCTGGTTTACAAGGCGAGTAGCGTAACCACTGCACCATGGAGGCTTCTAAGGTCATTTTGGAGCCGTTGCTTCTGATTTTATGGGATATGGGATTTTTACGCGATATTGAGATGGATTGACATCACAGACCCTACCGCCCAAAGCAAGTCGCTAGGGCTTAAGGAACATTCCAACTCGTACCAATTTTTCTGGACAGGCTTATATTTCTATGCGGTTTACCAGGACTCGAGTTCGGTCGGTTTCATGCAATACATTACGAAAACACGCCATTTAAATACATTGTAAATTTTACCGCCAAAAAATGAAAATTGTCAGATGAAAAATGTGATATGTTTCTTATTTCTGCACAAAACATAGATTTTGGGTAGTCGTTAGATCCGCCTCGACGGGAGTACCCACAATCTATGTTTTTGAGCAAAAATAAGAAAAAGTAATGACTATCCCTGTAAACCCCAGTTTTACTACATAAAAGTGGAGTTTAATGGGGGTCAAAATGATACAGGCGTGTTATCGTGATGAGGCAGCCAAATCTATGTCTCCGAGCCCCCAATAGGTTTAGGGTGCTAATAAACTCTGTAAACCTAAACAGACGTTTGTCACTAGCGATTTCTCGTAATTTCACTACTGACATACGTTTGTCAATAGCGAATTTAACGTATTTTGGCTATTGACAAACGTTTGTAAATAGCCATTTTTACGTGAAATCGCTATTGACAAACGTTTGTCAATAGCCATTTTGACGAGAAATCGCTATTTACAAACGTTTGTCAATAGCCATTTTAACGTGAAATCGCTATTGACAAACGTTTGTCAATAGCCTCTTCCAAAAAAAAAAAAAAACGTGAAAATGGGTAAAAAGCAAACTTGTTATGCTCGTGTCTGTCTAAGTGTAGCTCAAGTAAGTTTTCCTTGCACTGAGGTTTAATGCCCCCGTCAACACTACTTGTGTCATTTTAGAGACATTGCTTCCAACTTTATGGGTCTTTTACCCGACATTGAGATGAAAAGACATGTCAAGTCCTGCCGCCCGATGAAAACAATAGTGTTTACATGCATTGATTCGCACCATTTTGCCTGGGTGTGCTTAGATCTTCTAAGTAGTTTACAGTGCTCATGTGCGGTCAGTTTCAGCTCTGCGTTGAACCACCATGGCCTAATCTATTTCTCCATGCCCCACTGTGCGGGGACCCAGCTTATGTACATGCAATAGTTACTGTGTTTGACGAACATCATTATTCTTGTATCTGGGGCTAATATAAAAAAAAATCAAGTGTGTAGGAAGGCGCATTGTCATTCTTACGTCTGTATAAGCATAAAGTTCTCATACGAAAACAGAATAAATTGTTTATATGTCTGGCATTTCTTCAAAATCAACGCCAAACACAGAACACAAATCAGAGCTAATACTACTTCCTCAAACATTGTCGTAGCAAGACTGCACTCTCAGACAATCAGCTAACCCATTGCATGCGGGAAACCCCTAAAGGGGTACCTTGGCAAACAGTGCAGGCCCAGATCAGACGCCGCAGAACGCGGCGTCTGATCAGGGCCTGCGCTATTTGCTAACAGAATTTTCCATTCCGTAAAAAATAGAACAAAAACGAAAAAAAATAGGCCTGGCACCCCATATATGAGAAATGGACTTGTCCAACATATAGCAATGGAAGAGTGCACAAGCATACAATGGGCTAACCGCCAGCAGAGTTATTCCTATAAGGCCAAATATCAATCACACTGTCAGACAGCTCGCCGCTACTATTGCTGTATGACAAGGGATTTACATCTCAGAGTATTAATTTAGTGCTTGGCTGATGGTCTACAACAAAACCACAATCAAAGGACAAAAAGTGAACCAAAGCGAACAGCATAATCTTAGCACAGAAAAAAGTGTTGTAAAAGGAATGTTTTGCAGTGTAGTGTGTTGTGTTCTCCGTTTTATTTTCATGTAATGTGTGTGTGTGTGTGTGTGTGTGTGTGTGTGTGTGTGTGTGTGTGTGTGTGTGTGTGTGTGTGTGTGTGTGTGTGTGTGTGTGGTGTGCGTGCGTGCGTGTGTTTTGTTTGTTTTTATTTTCATGAGTGCACCCAGAGAGCCAGATCTTTCGATTTGGATCTGACAATTAACCGTACAGAACCAGAGGTGATGGGTTATGTTACATCGACATTTATAACCAAATCTTAAACAAGTACCCAATAATTTCCTGAAAATAAGGCAGGCTCAAAAGCGGTTTCCAGATGCACAGTTGATAGCTTTATTACACGTAACTGCATGCAGCTAAGTGTGGTATGTAGGTGGTTGGGTGTCTCCCCGTACTTCACCAAAGTTGAAGAATCAATATAGCCATTATAAAAACACGCCTATTCAAATATATTTACAATTTTCCAACCAAAAAAAAAAGATAGAACATTTTCAGAAAAAAAGTCTGATATTTTTCTGAGGCGGTTCTAACATGTATAAACAACCAATGTCTTGGAGAAGAAATTAAGAAAATGATGTATTCCGCCATTAATACCACTTTTCTCTATATAAAGTGTGGTTTAGATTAAGAAATGATTTTTTTTCTGCTGTTCATGAAGGTATGTACGCTGTGTGTCGCCCGCAAATGAAAGAACCCCGAAGTTAATTTCTTATATTTACATTTTTTGCTCCCCATCAATGAGCGAAAAAATGCTTATAGGGCAAACGTTTAAAGCTGAAAAAAAAAAAACAAAAAAAAAAAAAAAAAAAAAACATTTACGCGCTGTTTTTCTACAAAGGGCGGAACCGCGTTGACGTCGCCAACGACCAATCAGATCGTCACGTTATAAACAACATACACAACAGAAGACAAAGCAATTAGCTCTCTACTCCCGCCCTCATGCTCACCGCGATACCACCCACACTACCCTACCCCGAGGGTATTACAATATCACACGTGAAATTATACATAACAACAATTTACCAAGCAGGATATAGCATAAAAACTGGTCTGTACCAACGGACGACATGGGACGAAAAGCACAAGAGCCACTCACTTAGACGGTCATTGAGGGGCCATTTGTTCAAAACTAACTACATTGTTAATTAATGAGTCTTTAAATCTTTGATCATATACAAATATGTTTTGCTGAGAATTGTGATAATTATATAGGCGTGTTTTCGTGATGAGGTCATGGGATAACATTAGAATATCTTGTTGGTGCCCTGTAAAATGAAGGCATGTTGTGTTTACTCATTAGATTCGCCTCGCTGAGGCGATTCTAATGAGTAGACCCTACATACTCTATAAAAATGAAAAATATATATATAAAAATTAATAAAAATTTAAGAAAAAAAAAAGCTTTAATTATCCTAAACACGTGTACATGGATATCTGGAGTTATGGGATTAATTTTCATTAAGTTCGAAATAGTCATGGTAAACTAGCCACCTTTGTTCGAGGCATTAAAGGTGCATTATTGAGCTACCGGGTCTCAAAATTTTTTTTCTGGTTTTTATCTTCAATGCATACTCCTTTGTCATGTGAACACTTTCGGAGCCAAATACAGCTTCAGAACTTTGTAAAAATGGTCGTTTTCATTCGTGTTTACCCTTAGCTCTGAACATGTGTTCGGAATTTCTGTTCTGAAAATAAAGCTGTCACTTTACACATACATGGCGACAGTATCGTCTCTGAGTGTCGTTGCTTATGGCATGGTATTCAGCGTCATATTTCTTCCAATTCAGGCATGGCCAAAGCAAACAAGGCCAAAAATGGACGTCGCATAACGTCATATATGGGGATTCTATTTTTGTCACGAACTAAAAATAGATCTAACTAGTGTGCGAAACCTAGTTAGGGAATCCCTCTCAAATTCATTTACCTGTCATCATAATTGTTCGCATTTTTGCATAAAATGCATTCATTTGTATTGTTTTAAAGAAAAATACCGGCTATATGTATTTTATTTTTTGAAGCATTTTTTCCAGACAGCTCAATAATGCACCTTTAAAGTTCCACTGTATGTATTTAAATTCTCAGTGTATTTACATAAAACTCCTACAGTTAACCACTAGGAAGCAATGTTTATTTAAGAAATGAATGTAATTAACTTAACGTTCATCGAAGTATGAACAACATCGGGTTACGACCAAAGTAACCCGTGACCCGGTGTTGTTCATACTTCGATGAACGTAAAAAAATACATCATTTTACAAAAAAATTCTCGTTTGAGGGCTAAAATGAAGGAAGAAAACAATTGCACACAGTTTTGCTATTGATAGCGGAACAGCGTCATTGGCGTCATGACGTTGCCATCGTCCAATCATATTTGAGAGAGCCATTGTTTATTTCGACGTCACGGTAGCCGATGTAAATATTGAAGGATGAACAATATTGTTCCCCATTAGTTAACTATAGGAGTTTTCTGTAAATGCACTGAGGATGTAAATATACTTCAATGAATACAGTAAAATTCATATATTAAGACCACCCTTGGGACTGTTCAAAAGTGGTCTTTAAGACCACTTTTGAACAGTCCCATACGTCGTCTATTTTAAGGAGGCACTGGGTAAAGAAACCACAAAGAAAGGATAAATGAAACCTTCTCAATAAGGTGATTTAGTCGTTATTCTTGGTGGTCTTAATAGCGAAGTTACTGAATATTGACTCACGTGACGTCAGTGACGTCGAAATAAACAGTATGATTGGACAAGGGCGACGTTATGGCGCCAACGGCGCTGGTCCGTGTCAACAGGAAAACTGCGTGACAGTGTTTTCTTCTTTTATTTTAGCCCTTAAGCCAGCCATGATTTTGTTTTACCATATGATGGGTGGGAAATAATGTTAATGCAAATAAAAAAGTAATTTATTTAACGTTCATCGAAATATTGACAACCTCTGGTCTCAAGAAGTTTAAGTGAACCCCTTCGATGAACGTTAAATAAATTACATTCATTTCTTAAGGGAAATGGGAACACCTTCAGGGGAGGCAACTCGTGCAAAAGTATTTTTGTCTCCCATGTCAATAGGGGTCAACTCTTAAAGGAAAGAATTTGCTCCTAAGGAGCAAATTCTTTCCTTTAAGAGTAGACCCCTTTTTCAGTGGGATTGAGCCTATAGAAAAGCGAACAGGAAGTGCCGAAAGTTGTCTCCCTTTGAAAAATGGTGGAAAAATGTGTCAGGTGTTCCCATTCCTCTTAAATATAAACATAGAAAGCAAAACTAATGGCCAGCTGTCGTCTCTTCCACGCTAGATGCAATGACAATGCATCCGCGCCAAATAAACCTTCTGCAAACTACAAATCGAATAACCTCAAATCAAATTATTTATAGCCACTCCAAAGCCATACAAAAACTGGCATAAAATTCCTACCGCCAAAAGCCACAAAGTTAAACAAAAAGCGAATCATGTAGTATAGGATCTTACATGAGTGTCCATGTATTAATGAATTATTAAACGAGTTGAGGAAAAGGGGTAAATTGCGAGACTATGTCGAGCATTTTATGCCTTTTCCTCAACGAGTTTAATAAATTCAATAATACATGAGCACGAGTGCAAGGTTCTATTTGTCATATGATATTTTAAACGCATTTAATTCACGATATTACTACAAAAATGTAAATATTCACAATTAGTAAACGTGGCGTCTTTATGAACGTCGTACGTGTAACATTACGGAACATATCTAACTGATTTGCATATTTAATCCACTAGTGGATTACCGAATTTCTTACATGACGTTATAACATTCTCAGACGCGACGTCATATGAGAAATAAGATTAAAAGGAAGAAATAGTCGTCATACCTAAATGTCCATTCTCGTTAAATATAAAATTTGAACGATGTATTGACTCAATAATTTTCAAGCTTTTATTAAAGAACCCAATTGTTTACCATTACGATAACACACCCGTGCGACATAGTGCATTATTTTCTTATCTCCAAAATAGCTACTTTTCTGATGAAAATCCATGATATTTTTCTTATTTATACTGTAAACATAGGTTGTGTCGTTAGAACCGCCTCATTGAGGCGGTTCTAACGAGTACCCACAACCTATGTCTTGGAACAGAAATAAGAAAAATAATTAATACCCCCGTAAACACAAGTTTTCTCTATATAAAGTGGGGTTTAAGGGGTGTTCATTTCACGGACTTGTCACGTGATGCAATCTTTCAGAATAATCTTGAACACGCAAATAATAAAAGACAGCAACACCGACAGTCTTAGCAATCACGCTTCTAGATTCATTAATTCTCAACTTATAGGCCTAGAGTGGAAATTACTTTTTTGTTTTCAAGAAATTAGTTTGAAAGTTTATTGGTAAAATTGGAAGTGAGTTTCCAGTTTCTAATTTCGTTAGAAAATGTCAGAAATCCTCAGCTATACAGCCATGTTCGCGATCAACTATAGCAATACTGTCGCATTCCAAAAAGAACATGAAATATAAGGTCATTGAGTCTATTAGGAATGGCTCAATGGGTAAATTGAAAAAAAAAATGTACCAATTTGCAATTGTGCTAGATGCCCCACCCATCGGGGCTCGGAGAAATGAATTCGACCGCATGGTGCTTCCACACAGAGCTGACACCGACCGAACACCACTTAGAATATAAGAATCTTATATGGGTGTGAGGGGTGGATAGAAAAATCCGTCCCAAGGGTCACTGTCCGGCATCACGAGGCTTGCCGAGTGATGCCGGACAGTGATCCCGAGGGACGGATTTTTCTATCCACCCCTCAAACCCATATTGGATTCTTTTTCTTGCATACCTTCCATTTCTATTGCGAATTTTTAATGCTGCTGTCACTTTGGTTACCGACGTCCGCCATTTTGTGATGACACAACAGGAATGTTTAGTGACGTCACGCATGACGACGCCGCGCATGAGGTTGTAATCAACCAGTGCATTAATCAAACACGCGACTAAATTCGATTTGGGGTCGGAACACCAGGGTCAGAACATAAATTTCTATCCCAGGGTAAAATCGCGGATTTCCTTGTCTGGTGTGCAAGAATGTCTAAGCCTATTCAGGCAAAGTGGCGCGAGCCGTCCCGGATATAAAATCTAGCGGTTTCCTTGGGTGGTAGGGCTAGAGATGTCAATTCATCTCAATGTCGGGCAAAAGTCCCAAAAATGATAGCATCGTCTCCAAATGGTCTCAGTGGTGTTGATGGGGACGTCAAGCCTTAACAAAACAAACAAACAATTGTGTTAGGAGAACGTCTGTGATCTTCAAATTGACTACGTTATAGAAATGTGCCATGTATAATCAGTACGAGAGAAAAAATGTATATAGCATGAATTTTTGGAGTTTTAGATAGTCTTCTTTGGGAAATCATATTTTGGGATATTTTATAGAGATTGTTTTCTGTTTTCTTTAGGCCTTCTAATATACGTATTTAGTGGGTAGATGCTAAATGGCGTTTATCATCTCGCGAGAACAAGCCTTTTTCGATCAAAATTGGTAATATTTCGAATTCCTACTTTGCGGAAGACAAATCCGGAACTTGTTGTCCGTACGCAACAAAGAACGAATCGTCGAGTATTTCCGTGTGTAAGTTAGTATTTGAGGTCCATCACGCAAACAAGTCCGTGAAATGAACCCCCTTACACCCCACTTTATGTAGAAAAAACAGTGGTTTACGGGGGTCTACATTATTTTCCTTATTTCTGCTCCAAGACATAGGTTGTGGGTACTCGTTAGAATCGCCTCAATGAGGCGGTTCTAACGAGCACCCACAACCTATGTTTGCAGTATTTATAGGAAAAATATCACGGATTGTCATCAGAAAAATGACCATTTTGGAGATGTGATAAAATGCACTAGGCCGCACGGGTGTGCTATCGTAATGGTTGTCTCACTTGCAAACAAATAACACTATTTTATATTAAATGGAATCCCCTCGCCGATCCCACCCCTTCCCGTATACATGTATAAAGTAGGAGTTCTTTTCGATATTTAGGGTGTCTTTTTTTGGTTGTTGTTTTGTTTTCAGAAATGTATTCAGAAAATGGATTATTCTGAAGAGTCTGCAAACAATAAATGCCCTGATAAGATGTTCTGCGGCTTCTGGTGCGGGCATGCACTGTACCCTATGTTTAAATATCTAAAGTTTAGGATAAATGAAAGCTAAAATAAACAAACTAAACATTAGGTCTAATTAAATATCAACGTGTACAGGTTCAACTTTTCAATCATGATTTAAATATCTAAATGCTAGGATTGTCAAATGTACAAATCTTTTAAACACTTAAACAGTAACTTAATAACTCAGTTAATATGCAACGCTTATATTAAGGCATTTGCGGTGATGCCATCACATCAGAATCAACACGGCAAATGTTGGTCTTCTTCTTCTTCTTCTTCTTCTTCTTCTTCTTCTTCTTCTTCTTCTTCTCGAATAACTGTCATTCTACATTATTTTTGTATTACATTCATTAGATAAATCTATATAATTAACATATATGTATATGTCTACAACACCACAAAGGAGAGGATAAATATAGGCTGTGCCTACATCCAATCCTTTGACATTTGTATGTATATTTGTAATACAGATGTATGTATATGTCATAAAATTTTGAAATTTTGAACCCTAATGACCCTTTTGGGGAGCCTCCGTAAAATGGGCTCAAACAATGGCGGAATATATGAAAAGTGTAGTTATTGACGAGGAAAGCAAACACACAGGGTAAAATGTCATATTGAAATGAATACGAATGGATCTGTCCAAGCTTTAGAAGCCAGTTATTTAAAATATTGTGTGAGACGCCAAGTTCTGCAACGGAAGGTCAGGTGGTTTTTCTCCGGGTACTCCGGTTTTCGCCCACCTCTGATTAACGATCGGCTCGATATGAGTGAAATAATCTTGAAAGGGCCGTAAAACCCAAACCAAAAAAAAAAAAAAAAAAAAAAATTTAAAATATTATGCCCAGCGTCTGGTAAAAGGGGCATTAACCCATTTAGTACCGGAAACCCCAAATCGGGAAGTCGGGAAGTTGGCAAACAGTACAGGCCCAGATCAGACGCCGAAGAACGCGGCGTCTGATCAGGGCCTACACTGTTTGCAACACGTTTAGCCAATTTCCAAGTAGATTTTGAAGATAACACAACCTGATACCCCTAAATTGGACGCATGCTATTTAAAAGGAGGAAGATTCCATTTCACAATTTTCGTTTTGTTTTTTTTGGCGGTAAAATTTATAATTTGTATAGGCAACGTATCGTAATGCGCCACAGAACGCAGGCCTATATACGATGCTTACTAATTAGCAGATATTTTGTAAAAAAATACAAAAAAAAAGGATGCTGTTTGTTTAATTTGAGGTTTTATGTCCCCGTCAACACTATTTAGGTCATTTTGGTGATTTTGCTTCCAACTTTGTGCGACATTTACCCGACACTGAGATGAAAAGACATCTCAAACAAACCTTACGGGAATATCCATGGCAGGCTTAGACCCTCTAAACGGTTTACCAGTCGGTTTCAGCTCTGCGTGGAAGCATCATGCAGCCCAATCTGTTTCTCCAAGCCACGACTGGCGGGTGCCCATATATAAAAAGCAATCAGAAGTCAGAAGTAGTGTTATGCATTTTTAAAATCACATTTCTAGTTAACTAAAGGCACCATTAATTTACAACCTATATTAGGCTTTCTTAATGACAGGTGGCGCTGCTAACTAATGGTGTCTTGCTACTTAATGTCAAATTACTTGAAGCATGCATTGTGGAATTTCCTAGAGTTTATTCCAGACCAATTAATTTGTAGTTTTAAAAGTTCCCAAAGTAATGTTTTAGCTACTAAAATGAACATGTGTGACATATGCCTGAAAATAACAAATACAGTAGAATTATTATAGCAAGACCATCTTTGGGACCACTTTTCAACAGTCCCAAAGGTGGTCCCTGACCAGATGGCACAGTTTTCAGAAAACACAAAGAAAGAATAGATGCACCTTCCTAAATAAGTTTTTTTAGAATAGAATTAGTCTAAATTTTAGGTGGTCTTAATAGCGGAATTTCACTGGATATTATAAATTCTACCACTAAAGAAAGAAACTTTTCTGATAAAAAGTCTGATATTTTTCATATGTCAGCTCGAAACATAGATTGGGAGTACTTGTCATAACCGCCCCGGCGAGGCGGTTGTAAAGATTACACAAAATCTTTGTTTTTGAGCAGAAATAAGAAAAAATAATTAATACTCCTGTAAACCCCAGGGGTTAGGGTCGAAATTATATGAGCATGTTTTCATGTTGAATAGATTTCTAGTGCTCCATGAAAAGCACATTTGCAAAACAGCGTTACCCATGCTGGATAATTATACTTTGCACTAGTAAAGCAATTCAGACATTACGAAAACACGCCTATACAAATACAATGCCATTTTTTGGCTAAGATGTGTTTTCGTGATGCACCCTGAAACTGGAAGAGAACTTGTCCAAACTAGAAATGAGCTTGTCCATACATACTATAATGAGAAAGGACAGCTAAATACAAAGCACCAAATTCGAGTGGTACAGGGTCATCAAGCCATCTTTTCAGTCACTTTCAAAAAAAAAAAAAACTGTCAAGATTTGATGAGGTATACAGGAAAGAAATCCCTTCCTCAAGTGTAAGATTTTAAAGGAAAATGCCTTCTTCCTACAAGCCAAATTCTCTCTCCCTAGATATAAACTCTGTCTCTCGCTGACAAGGGAATGAAGCCTTTTTAAGAAATGCCTACCCAAAAAGTATATCTATTCACTTTAAAAAGATGTTTTGTTTCAATTTAAACTATAATACTTAAAGCCATATTTACTTGTCGGATTTGGTGTTATCTAATGCATTTTATGAACCCATATATACATGTAGAACAGAATAGATCTGGGGAGACAGCAATTTCCATTTTAAGGGGTGTCATATTTGTTTTACTTGTAAGTTTTGCAAACATTCATGTACTCTAAGCAAACCGTGTAGAACCTGATCAGACGCCGCAGATTGCAATCTGCGGCGTATGATCAGGGTCTACACTGTTTGCCGATGCCCCGTTTTGGACGCTAGGCCCTTATCCGTTTTGATCAGACCCTATGCTTATGGTGTAAGACCAGACAGACGATGCAACAGACGCATTATGAGATCATTTTTTCATGCCTTACTTATAGACAAGCTACTAGTCGAATATCATATTTTAAAGTTGATAAGTATAATACAGTGAAATTCCGCTATTAAGACCACCTAAAATTAGGACTAATTCTGCTATAGAAAAGTTATTTTGAAGGATACACTTAATTTTTCTTTGTGTTTTCTGCCTACAATGTCCCTTGGTCAGAGACCACCTTTGGGACTGTTCAAAAGTGGTCTTTAAGACCACTTTTGAACAGTCCCAAAGGTGGTCTTAATATAGGAATTTTACTGTATTCTTGTATATATATTTTTTTCACTTCTTTTTCCCTCTCTGATAGCAACTTGTTCTATCTTGGGAAGATATCTTAATGTCTGAGACAAGATTAAGGTCTAACAAGGTGTCATAGTTTGATAGAAATACACAGGAAGATTGGTCCTTGGCAAATATGACATCAAGGTCTAGGAGCTGGACTAGGTCTTACTTGAAGAGTATAGATAGATAAATCTGACGTCTTTTCAGATGTATTTTTACAACGGTGACAATTACTGTGGCTTCATGTACGTTTTTCGGCATTCGGAGACCTCGGCATAGCCTCGGTACCAATTTGACGGGGAACCCTTGGGTTTGACACAGCTATATCGACTGTACATTCATGCCAGATTGTTGTGGAGATTGACCATGAAATCTTTTCCACGGTCATTCTCTCCTTTCCGCTAATACAAGAAGGGCAGTTGTCACTCTCTGGCGAAAGAATGTGCACTGTACTGGATAACCGATTACGTAAAAACCTGCCCAGGAAAAGTGTGGATAGGTAAACTGGCCAGCTCAAAAATGAGCTGTTAAACTCCGATGCAAACAAACAAAAAATGCCAGATTGTTGCACATATGGGCCCCGTCGAGCAATTTTGGTACTTATCGCCTATGCGAGCAGCGAAGGTTCAGGCGAGCCTGCGCATCCGCGCAGTCTCGCCAGAAACTTCGCTGCTCGCTCATACAAGCAGTGAATCAAGAGGAACCTTCAGACAGTAAGCCATATCCCTGGCCCGTCTGAATGGCTGGGCATGCGCAGTTAAAATTTGTCAATGCTCGAAGACACAAATTCGCTTGACGGGGCTCATATGGTATTTTTCCTAATGGAAATTTGTTTTTTTTCTGATTTCTTCAAAAGAAGAACATCAGGAAAACACACCTATATTATTTTAACCCACTCTTAGAAAAACTGGGGTTTACAGGGGTAAACCTTATTTTTCTTATTTCTGCTCTAAAATAAAGATTTTGGGTACTCGTTAGAACCGCCTCTAACAAGTACCCAAAGTCTATATTTTGAGCAGAAATAAGAAAAATATCACAATTTTTCATCTTAAAAATTTCCCGTTTTCGGCGGTAAATTTACAGTGCATTTGTATAGGCGTGTTTTAGTATTAGTGGCGCTTTGATTGTTATAGCCTACGTAGTTATGTTTTAGAAAGAATAAGGAACTAATGAAGACCCTTATAACATACATTTTCTCTATTGAACGCGGGGTTTACTAGGGTTACAGTGAAATTCCGCTATTCAAACCACCTACAATTAAGACTAATTCTGCTTTAAAAAGCTTATTCAGTAGGTAGCAGTTGTTCCTCCTTTGTGTTTTCTGCATACAGTGTCCTCCGATCAGGGACCACCATTGGGACTGTTCAAAAGTGGTTTTAAAGACCACTTTTGAACAGTCCCGAATGTGGTCTCAATAAAGGAAATCCGCGCATTACGCAAACACGCCTATACAAATACATTGCCACCTTTATCGCCGAAAAAAAAATGAAAATTTTATGATGAAAAATTTTGATCTTTTTCTTATTTCTGCACAAAATATAGATTATGGGCACTCGTTAGAACCGCCTCATCCATAATCTATATTTTAGAGCAGAAATAAGAAAAATAAGGTATACCCCCGGAAACCCCAGTTTTATTATATAAAAGTGGGGTTCAGGGGGGTCAAAAGTATATAGGCGTGTTTATGTGATGAGTTAATTTTTAGGACGCAATGTTTTTCATTTTTTCATACCACAACAAATACATTAAATCACGTGCAGTCACATGATTATCAAGTAACGTCAAAACAAACCATCGCTCGCTCTCACTCACTCTCTCTCTCTCTCTCTCTCTCTCTCTCTCTCTCTCTCTCTCTCTCTCTCTCTCTCTCTCTCTCTCTCTCTCTCTTATGATTGGACGATGACGACATTATGACGTAAACGTTAAACGTTGCTCTTCCGCTGTTTATAGTGAAATTGCGTACATTTGTTTTCTTTCAGTTTTAGCCCTTTACATGAAACCAGAGTTTTTCGTGACATAATTGATTGAAAATAATGTAAATATAAATACAGTAGAACTTCGATGGCTCGAACACAGATGCTCGTTTACCATGGAAGTGTCGAACCAATTCTTGAGCCCCTAGCGAAATCCTCTACACAAGAAATAGTGGAGGGTAATTATGAAGATTTTCGTCTTTTATCTTGCAAATGTATGCTGTGTGTACTCATTAGAATTGCCTCGATGAGGCGATTCTAATGAGTACACACAGCATACATTTTCATTATAGAACACCGAAAAGATGACTAAAAGTATCTCGTTATGCCTCCTGACGGTAACCTCAGTGGCTCGAAATACCCCTGTCTCGAACAGATTTTCGAGGTCCCAAAGGTGTTCGAGCCATTAAAGTTCGACTGTAATAAACTTTAAAGTAATTAATATTTATTTCTTAAATACATTGGACATTAGAACATTAACATAACATACACTGTATTTCTTCCCATGCCATATAATGACATATGAGGTAAAGACAAATAGCTTGAAATAACGAAAAGAGAGTACTCTTTCTTTGTCGTTTTATACATGCGAAGTGTAACAAGACAGAAGCAGTTCTAATGATTACCTACCACCTTTGATTTGTTGTTATGTTTAGGGAAAGTACTATCTAATGTTGTCATAACTTGTGTCCAATCCCTTTGTATGTTTTTGCAATAAATATGTTTAATCTAAAACCTACCACCTGTCTTGAAGCAGAAATAAACAAAAAATAATGTATATACCCCAGTTTTTTCTGTAACTAAAAACCAACGGTTAACAGGGATGTTCACTACAAGGACCTGCTAACGCAATGTGATCATTTTTTGACGTTATCCAATCAGACATCGCGTTACATGCACAAATGGATTAGAATAAAAACTTTTTGAAATCTAACATAACATGAACATTCGTCCAAATTTGCATTCACCATATTTGCATTATTTGCTGGCTCCCAGCTTGCACATTGTCAATGTTGGAAAAATAGGTAACCAGATTCCCCTGACCTTAAAAGGTCAGGGGGGGTCTGGTTACCTGTTTTTCCAACACTGATAACCTTCAGACTAGAAACCAGCAGATAATGCAAATAAGATGAATAGTGAGTTTTCGATTTATTTAGTTGATATGCCACCGAATAGGCTAGGCTAATGTTCCTAATAGCCCCTTTATCATTGTCTTGAGGGGGTCTGGTTACCTGTTTTTCCAACACTGATAACCTTCAGACTAGAAACCAGCAGATAATGCAAATAAGATGAATAGTGAGTTTTCGATTTATTTAGTTGATATGCCACCGAATAGGCTAGGCTAATGTTCCTAATAGCCCCTTTATCATTGTCTTGATAAGATACAACTACCAATAGTTGCTTTTGATGGATAGGCACTTATTATTTGGCATGCTCTAATGCATATTATGATATATTGGTGGCCATCATTTAATGCACTCACAACCATGAGGGAAACATAACTGTCTCCTTATTTTTATTATGAAATGAAATGATTGCAACTTGTGCTGCAGTGCGGTTCTTTTTTTTTTTAATTAAGAAACAGCAAGTTCTTGTCGATCGATTCTTTGACAAAGCCGCCCAGTTGATGGTATCTTTGAAAACTTATTAACGAAACGATCGAAAAAAATATACCGATTTCTGTTTTAGTTGAAACGAAACATGAAACAAACATGAAAGAAAAAATGAAATTTTCTTATGAATATTTGCGGATTTTGTCTTTGCTACAAACAAATTTTGTGAAAGGTCGTTAGAACCAACATATTGAGATGATTCTAACTATTATCTACAAAATATATTTGAGCAAAAATAAATCAATAAAATGTATCAACGCAAGCATGAAATTTAGCTGTGTTTCCACTAACATGCTAAAAAAATTGGTTGAAAAGTTGGAGAAACTTTTAACGTATTTTATTTTTTGTCTCAAGAGAGAAAAAAAAAACAGGGTCGGCCTGTATTTTCAAAAGACAGGTACATGTCTTTTGATAATATAATTACTATGTTGAGGGTTACATTGTTTTTTTTTTTTTTTTTTTTTTTTGTTGTTTTTTTATTCATCTTTGATGCTCCATAAAGTGAGCTCGATTTTTCAGAGTGTACTGAACTATAAAAAAACTACAAAAATACAGAAAATCCGACATTTTCTATGGGAAACCGCACGTGGAAGTTTGAATTGGTGCTTTACTATTTTTGAATTTTACTGATTAAAATAGTAGAGTCGGTTGTCTGAAACAGCGTCGGATAGTGGATGCACAGCTTTTAATGTCCAAACCATACTTTTCATAAAAATAAACATGTGTATAAGGATACATGTATTTATTACACGAACTTGTTTATATGATAGACTGACATGGCAAGATCAACTAGCCAGAAAGAAGTTAAACGGGACATACAATACAATATGTTTATTTATCCAATCCAGGGCCATTACTGGCGTTCATAACAGCATAACTCAATAAACAGTTGAAATCAGCGTGATAAAATGAGCGTGAAACGACATGAAAATGATTTGAAAAAAGGTAGGGAATACAACTCCTAGTATGCGCATAATCATCGGTCTTGTATAATGAACTTGTTTTTACCGTACATGGTGTTAAATGTGTTTTACGCATTTCTAAGTTGAAAAAAAAGTCATAAATGTACTTTGAAAATATTGTAAGTACTTCCACAGATTCGTTATTCATTAATCAAAAGAACTGAGAGTATTGTGATAATGTCGAAAAGTATCTTCATAAGTCAGAGATCTTAGCGAAAATTTTTATTCTCAATGACTCATTTGTTACAGTTAAAAATAAAATGTTTTTCACCTTCTACCTCAGTCAGTGTGCATGCCTTACACAATGTGTCCATAGACTGGACGTTTCTATATCGGCCCATTCAATCTCTTGTTTATGCGCACTTATGCGAAACGTCATAAAACTTTTACGAATATCGACGTTATTTATTACTGGAAGATATATCTCCCTTTTGAAAACATGTGTACACTTTTGAAGAAAGCATATGTTCTTACCGTCTCTTGTTTTGTTGCATTACAACTGGCAAATGAGTATTGATGCCAGTTTTGAAACGATTAAGAAGCTTAGTTTTAACAATTTTTAACAATATACAGAAAACTAGGAAGAAGTGCTTGCCTAGTAGCCACTCCTATCTGTTTTAGTACAAACTGAACACAAGCCACCCAAACCAGAAGTGAAGGCAATGATCAGGAGTCGATACAATTAACCCACAGCTCACATCAGAGACACCAAAGGGAAAGAAACACAAACATGAAATAACTGGACCCAAATGGAAACATCAATAGCGGACAAAAGAACCGCTTTGGAACGGTCAGTGACACTCATTCCACTGGGGGGGGGGGGGGGGCTTAAATCGATTTTACGTGGCCACAATCTTCGCCCTTACTTACGTCACGATTTAGACAAATAATTTGTTCAGTTCGCATGAGGGCCTCCTAACTCATTAGTGCAACATCTCCGAGAACACAAAAATCAAACAACCACAGATATGAAACAATGGTGAGGATTCGAAAAGCAAGAAACTATTGAAATACTGGAGCAAAAGAAAACCAACAGTTAGACTCCGATGGGCCAACTCATCTTTTTATGGTTCGAAATGTTACACATTTCCTTAAAGGTACTCACTGTGTAGTAAGCCAGAGCTACTTGTTAATAATCTAGGTACGTATTTACAAGTATTTACGAGAACTTTTATATAGATAGGATATCGGCCAAATTAACTTAATACAGCCATATTTGACGATTTTTAGGCGTCCTAGAAATGTACTTCAATCAATTTATTTGTAACTTGTCACATAAAAGGTTCTCTACTAGGTTTTCTAGTTTGAAATCGGCCTTTTTGATTTTGGACGACCTATTAGCAATTAAGCGTCCAGTTTTGCAAAATACGTCGTACCACTACTTTTGTTTCTTCAAATTGACTGTGAAACAGTTATTTACACAGTATGAATTAAGTTTATCTAAACAGCGTTGCAGACCTGGCTGTGAGGTTGACAACAATATAAGTAGAAGTAAAACAAAGATCAGGAATTGATACAATTAACTTACTCCATCCATAAAAGACACCAAAGGGAAAGAAATACAAACATTAAGCGACCAGACCATAATGGAAACCTAAACAAAGGAAGGCCATATGGACAGTAACTTTCCCACAAAATGGCCATATGGCCATCCAAAATTAAAAGACACAAGTGATACACACAGGAAGTAACAAACAACAACATAAATAAATCGCCACAGAAGAGCCGCCTTGGAACGGTCAGTGGAAGATTTCCACTGGGGGGCTTAAATCGATTTTACGTGGCCACAATCCTCGCCCTTACTTCCGTCGCGATTTAGACAAATAATTTGTTCAGTCCGCATGAAGGCCTCCTAACTCATCAGTGCAACATCTCCGTGAACACAGAAATCAAAGAACCACAGAGGTGAGACAACGGTGAGGACTCGACAGCAAGAAACCACTGAAATGCTGGAGCAAAAGAAAACCAACAGTTAGACTCCGATGAGCCCGACCAGAGACAGAGCATCAGGCACCAACCAACATTATCTCTTTAATTTTCAATAAGCCTTTACGTTGGAGCCGTCATAGAATCTGAGGCCTGACCCACCGGCGTGCAATTAAAGAGGGAAGCAAAGTTGCCAACCGTGATTGGGTTAACTACCATGCATGCAGTCTGTCGTATAATATCCATGTTGTACCCAATCTTTTTATATCGAAGAATGATTTTACGAAATTGGGTGCTGAAGTCATTGCGGTTATATAGGTCGTCTGCATATAGAAGCGAGCTGATGCAAGTGTTGTCTAACTGCACAAGGTCGTCTTCGTTATCAAAAATATTCGGTAGATCATTAATGAATATCTTAAAAACGATTTGGGCTTAAGTTATCTCCCTGTCTTACCCCTAATTGAGGGACAGGTGCTTCTGTTATCTTGTATGCGTACGTGTAACAAATTTTTAAGATACATACCACGTAAGATACTATAAAATGGTCCCTTAATATTTAATTTTGCCAGTTATAGAGCAAAGCTGAATGGACACAGAAGCAAAGGCCTTTTCAAAGTCAACAAACAGGCATACAATCTTGGCTTATTACTGGCATATCTCTCTACAATGGTTCTTAAAATAAACATATGATCAGTTGTTCTTGCCTTTGGCAGAAATTGAGTCTAAACAGTTCTGTAACCTTTTATTTGGGTCCCTTCAAGCGATTTTGGTACTTATCGCCTATGCGAGCAGCGAAGGTTCAGGCGAGCCTGCGCATCCGCGCAGTCTCGCCAGAACCTTCGCTGCTCGCTCATACAAGCAGTGAATCAAGAGGAACCTTCAGACAGAAAGCCATATCCCTGGCCCCTCTGAATTGCTGGGCATGCACAGTTAAAATTTGTCATGACGGAATGCTCGAAGACACAAATTCGCTTGGCGGGGCTCAAATAGTTCTGTAACCTATTATTTAAAATGTTATTAAACACCTTTGCTAAACATGGCATGACTGTGATTCCTCTGAAATTACCTGGTTCAGTAGGGGAGTCCCCTTTATACATAGAGAATCTTACATGAGTGCCGGTGTATTATTGAATTTATTAAACGAGTTGAGGAAAAGGGATAAAATGCTAGGATTTGCCGAGCATTTTATTCCTTTTCCTCAACGACTTTAATAAATTCAATATTACATGAGCACGAATGCAAGATTCTATTTATCATATGACATTTAAAACGAATTTTATGCACGATTGTTGACAAAAATGTCAATATTCCGCCGTTAGTAAACGCGACGTTGTTCAGGACGTCGTACATGTAACGTTACGGGACGTATCTTGCTAATTTGCATATTTAATCCAATAGTGGATTATCGAAAATAATACATGGCGTTATTACACTCTCAGACGCGACGTCATATGATAAAATGGCTTTATGTAACCAACTTTCCAAATATTCGGGTATACTCCCGATGATTAAATAAAATTAAATAGCTTAACAAAACATAGTAAGTTGAATGTCTGACTATTTTTAAGCATCTCAATATTAATTCCATCCGGGCCCGCAGACTTATTATTCTTCAATGATTGTAATGCAGACAAAACTTCTTCTGATATACGTCTGTCTAATTCAGTAAATGTATGTAAGCTTGACAAGTCCTCTAGTTTTGTCTAGAAATCTTTTACTTTTGATTTTTTTTTTTTTTAAAATTGATATAGACTTTGAAAGTGATTCAATCATTCATTTGATGGTATGCATCGCGATGGATCATCTACAGAAGTTCCATACTTTAAGTTTTTTTTTTTTTTTTAACTTCCAGTAAGACTCCGGGTCATGTTCATAAATATTATCTAACTTGGTTATTAACCTAGTCTTAAATTATCTACATTTCTTTTTGCAGGCATTTTATCGGAATTCAAAAATATGTTTTGAGATTTAGCCTGCTTATCGATCTTTTTAAGTGATTTTGAACAAGTTGTCTTTAAAACTGTCCACAGCCTCAGTGATTGAAGATTTTTGATTCTGGAAAACAAAGGATAATGTCATAAATTTATTTATCTTTTGTTTTACAACAGTAGAATCAAATGCCTCTTTAGTCCACCTATAAAAGTTTGGTAATCTATAACAGAAATGTATGCCGTTTGCGGTTGGATTAGAACATGTATAATGAAAGCTTGCGGAATGTTTATAGACATTTTAGCACTTTCTACCATATCTTCTGAGACCAAGCAATACTCTACAATACTGTTTACAGTGTACTGAAAAGACGTGTACTTGCCCAACATATCACCAAAGGTTCTACCATAGCCATTCTCTACCCCGAGGACAGACATTCAAATCCTGATTGTTTCTTTTCCTCATGAAGCGATTTTTACAAATATCAAGTGGGACGGGGTAGTGATTGTCATTGTTATCAATAAAATAGAAGTAAAGGCAATGATCAGGAATCGATACAATTAACCCACAGCTCCCATCAGAGACGCCAAAAGGAAAGAAAATCGAACATGAAACAACAAACGCTAATGGAAACATCAATAGCGGAAAGCCAAAAGGACAGTTACTTTCCCACAAAATGGCCAATTGGCTACCCAAAACAATATAATACAAGAGGCTCAATGAGCCTAAACCGCTCACCTGAGGAACTTAAGTTTTAACAATTCACAGACTTGACTACTAAATCTGCTAATAGAATCCAGCCCATTGACCCTTACAGGATATAAGTCATCATTATTGCATTGCATTCCAAGTTTGAGACTTCTAGCTTCTATAGTTCCTGAGAAATCTTTGACGAAAATTTAACATTGGTCAAAATGGAGAGAAAGAAGAATGAAAGAACAGATGAACAAATAAGCTGAGAAAGCCCAATGTCTCTTACACAAAATAAGTCATCATTATTCTATTGAATACCAAATTTGATGCTTCTAGCTTTTATAGTTCCTGAGAAATCTTTGATTAAAAATTTAACATTGGTCTATTATCTCTATATGGAGAGACCGAAGAACGAAGAAACAAATGAACCAGACTAGCTCCAAAACCTAATGCAGCCTTTCCCCTTGCCCAATGGTGCTACACATAAAATTTAAACAAGATTGAGCGACTGCCTTCTGAGATATGCTTCATTGAAAGTGTGGACGACGGATGGACGGACGACAGACGACGGACTCCGGAGCCTTGGTATACTATCGGCTCACTGGAGCCTTTGGCTCAGGTGAGCTAAAAATTCAAGTCGCTATTTCTGTCACAACATTTTCCCTACGTTAAGTCTATGGGCAAATTTTTTTGTCTCTCAAGGTCACGTAACTCCGCGGTCAATATTCCGATTCGGCCCAAAATCAAACTTAACCGAGATTTTATGCCTGTCCTCGTTACCAGCAAGTTTGAAGCTGATATGAATAAAAATAAAGTTGCTATCGTGGTCACAACGTATTTTTTTATGCTCAAGGGCAGGTAACAAGGCAAATATTCCGATTCGGCCCAAAATCGAACTTAACCGAGATTTTATGTCTGTCCTCGTTACCTGCAAGTTTGAAGCTGATCTGAAAAAAATTCAAGTCGCTATCGTAGTCGCAACATTTTCCCTACGTTAAGTCTATGGGCAAATTTTTTGTCGCTCAAGGTCACGTAACTCCGAGGTCAATATTCCGATTCGGCCCAAAATTGAACTTAACCGAGATTTTATGCCTGTCCTCGTTACCTGCAAGTTTGAAGCTGATATGAATAAAAATAAAGTTGCTATCGTGGTCACAACGTATTTTTTTATGCTCAAGGACAGGTAACTCCAAGGTAAATAATCCGATTCGGCCCAAAATCGAACTTAACCGAGATTTTATGTCTGTCCTCGTTACCTGCAAGTTTGAAGCTGATCTGAAAAAAATTCAAGTCGCTATCGTAGTCAAAACATTTTCCCTATGTAAAGTCTATGGGCAAATTTTTTGTTGCTCAAGGTCATGTAACTCCGAGGTCAATATTCTGATTCGAACTTAACTGAGATTTTATGCCTGTCCACGTTACCTGCAAGTTTAGAAGCTGATCTGAATAAAAATAAAGTTGCTATCGTGGTCACAACGTATTTTTTTAATGCTCAAGGGCCCAAAATCTCACTTAACCGCGATTTTATGTCTGTCCTCGTTACCTGCAAGTTTGAAGCTGATCTGAAAAAAAATTCAAGTCGCTATCGTAGTCACAACATTGTCCCTATGTTAAGTCTATGGGCAAATTTTTTGTCGCTCAAGGTCACGTAACTCCGAGGTCAATATTCCGATTCGGCCCAAAATCGAACTTAACCGAGATTTTATGCCTGTCCTCGTTACTAGCTACAGTGATGACAACATTTTCCCCATGTTAAGTCGATAGGCAATTTTTCGGGCGCTCAAGGGGACGTAACTCTTGAGTGAATTATCTGATTCGGCCCAAAATCGAACTTGACCGAGATTTTATGCCTGTACTGGTTATCTGCAAGAATGAAGTCGATCAGAAAAAAATTGACGGAGCTAGAGTGATGACAAGCTTTTTCCTATGTGAAGTCTATGGGAGCTAGATGTTGCCATGGCAACCAGAGTTCCACTCAGATCTGCCTGAAAACCTAATGAAGCCTTTCGACTTGCCCAATAATGCGACACATGAAATTTGATTAAAGTTGGCCAAGCAGTCTTTAAGATATACATTTTTGAAATTCCCATTAACCCTAATGCAAAAACACACAAGGGCAGGTAACTCCTAAGTGAATGATCCGATTCTGCCAGTTATCGAACTTGACCGAGATTTCATGGCTGTGCTGGTTATCTGCAAGAATAAAGCCAATCCGAAAATAATTGAAGCAGCTACGGTGATGACAACATTCTTCCCATGTTAAGTCAATAGGCAATTTTTTCAACGCTCAAGGGCACGTAACTCCTGAGTGAATAATCCGATTCAGCCCAAAATCGAACTTGATCGAGATTTCATGCCTGTCCTCGTTATCTGCAAGAATGAAGTTGATCAGAAAAAAATTGACGGAGCTAGAGTGATGACAAGCTTTTTCCTAACGCTCAAGGGCACGTAACTCCTGAGTGAATAATCCGATTCAGCCCAAAATCGAACTTGATCGAGATTTCATGCCTGTCCTGGTTATCTGCAAGAATGAAGACGATCAGAAAAAAATTGACGGAGCTAGAGTGATGACAAACTTTTTCCTATGTTAAGTCTATGGGAGCTATTTGTTGCCATGGCAACTAGAGTTCCAATCCGATCTGCCCGAAAACAGCATGCAGCCTTTCCCCCTACCTGATAATGCTTCACATGAAATTTGATCAAGATTGGCCCACTGGTTCCGGAGATATACTTCTTTGAAAGTGTGGACGACGACGACGGACGACGACGGACGACGGACGCCGGCTCGTGGTATACTAATACCTCACATGAGCCTTCGGCTCAGGTGAGCTAATAAACGACACAAACCCCCAAAGACAACCCATAACAAAAGTAATCCGCGACAGAAGAACCGCCTTGGAACGGTCAGTGAAACGAATTCCACCAGGGGCTTAAATCGATTTTACGTGGCCACAATCCTCGCCCTTACTTCCTTCGCGATTTAGACAAATAATTTTTCAGTCCGCATGGAGGTCTCCTAATTCATTAGTGCAACATCTCCTTGAACACAAAAATCAAACAACCACAGAGATGAAACAACGGTGAGGACTCGACAGCAAGAAACCACTGAAATGCTGGAGCAAAAGAAAAAAAAAAAACAGTTAGACTCCGATGGGCCCAACCAGAGACAGAGCATCAGGCACCAACCAACATTACATTGAATTAGTTCTCTCTAATTCTCAGTAAGCCTTTACGCTGGAACCGCCATAGAATCTGAGGCCTGACCACCGGTGTGCAATTAAAGAGGGAAGCAAAGTTGTCAACCGTGATTGGGTTAACTACCATGCAATATGTCGTATAACATTTATGTTGTAACCAATCTTTTTATATCGAAGAATGATTTTACGAAATTGGTTGCTGAAGTCATTGCGGTTATATATTTTTCTGAATTTACATACTACGTCGCCATAAAATTCAGGTTCCGATACACCTTGTTGCAGAAGAGACCTAAGTCCAATATTGAATTTTGAAATTAAATCAGAATGACGTCTATAAAATTTTGAAAAGGCTTTGCGTAGTTCATGGTACAGATAACCCTGATTAAGAAGTTTAGCAGTTAACAATTTATTACGAGTGTTGAAGTCAGTTCCATGACTACACACTCTGTCAAATCGAATTAATTGTGAAATATAAACACCACAGGATGGCGCACGAGGAACATCACCATCCAAAAAAAGGAATATTTACAATATCAAAATCAAAATCATCGCGTTTATCAAAAATGTTGCAAGAAACAAACCCATGTACAATAGACAGATGTAAATCCAAAAACGGGGCCTCGGTATCAGAACAATTTGCTTTATTTAACTGAATTTCTGGGCGGGGAGGGGGTTTGACTGATCAAACCATCGAAATAGGTATTGTCAATATTTAATAAATCATCCAAATATCTAGACGTCGAGCTAAAAGCTTAAATGATTTCAGACTGATTTTTCAACAGAAAGCGGCATCATGAAGTGTCTCTCATAACAAAACAAAAACACATCAGCCACAAGGGGTGCGCGATAAGTACCAATCGGAATACCCAAAACTTGTCTGAATAACTTTGTACCAAATCTTATGTAAATAGTTAATTAGAAAGGTGAGAGCTTCACACACTTTTTTGACATGACCATAAAGTATAATTTTTATGCTCTTCGGAAGTGAAAAACAGCATTTCTTACATTTCATGCAAGAAAGAGGGATTCTTCCTTATGAAATGTCCATTCAATTAAATCATTAAGTTTTTCTTTTATACGATTATGAGGAAGTGAAGTTAAAGGATGGAAAGATCATAGGTAGACAGACTTGAAGCACGAAAACGTCTGGATTTCAGTTTATTTAAAACTTCATTAGAATTTTTATAGACCAAAACATATTTCTACCTGATCTTTCGAAGACGTTGTCGCAATATTTTATCGCATGTTTTTGATGGCAGTAAAACATGAAGTTAATAATTTGGAGAGTACAGTGGTGGTACAAGAGTTTGAATTTGCAATAAACCGTGCTTTGTATGGTCTTTTATGAAGTTTAGGTAACCAATATAACGTAGGAAGCTCGTCTTGGCCTTCTGTAACACAGACAGCAAACTTGGTGGCTGAATGACAAATGTGGTCATCAACTAAAGCCCTGTCTACAGCTAAAGACTGAAGTTCATTGGCGTCTTAGGTTTACGAGGTAATAAGTTCGTATTTTGAGAATAAAAAGAAATGCATTTGTTCACTAATTTCAGAATACTAAGTTTCCATAATCATATTCAGTACCGGTCTTTGAATTGGTATCGCCAAACACAAATATACTACCTAATTATCTATATTTGTTTATATCATTTTCGAGAAGATGTAAGGTATCTTAATAGTTCCTCAACATATAAGATGAACTGACTGGAGCCATATATATAAAGCACAAGTAAACACCATTTTAAGCCAAGGATTTGTTTTTACAGTTTAAGCCAAACTATTTCACTCAATGTGCTTGTTAAAACGTGGCCCCCTTCTTTATATGCTTATTCATCAAGATTAGCATTCCACCTGATGTTAGAAGCCTCCGTGGTGCAGTGGTAACGCTACTCGCCTTGTAAACCAGGGATCGCAGGATCGATCCCGGGCTTCTCCAGACTTTCGGATGAGTCTTTAAACCGAGGTCCCGTCTCCGTATGACCTTAGCTGTTGGTGGGTCGTAAAACTAAAACTCACTCACTCCACCTGATGTTGGGTATATCCGTTCTTTTGGCCCGTCTATTGTCCTAGACGCATATGCCTTACTTGTAAATATATTTTCATTACATTTAATTTCTTGTAGGAAGAATATATCATGCTCATTGATTTCATTAATGAACCTTGTATCATCGGTTTTATCAAAAGTACTTGATTTCAGATAATGAATGTTTCAACAACCAATCTTTAAAAAATGGCTCATACTCACTGAGAACTGTATGTAACTAATGCACACAAAAGGTAAGCTTATATGGCCACAGCGATAAGGATGAAATGACAATGAAGCAATTACTTCCTCAAAACATTTGTGGAAGACGTGAAAATAATTAAACTCCATCTCATTGCTGCATTCGCACCACAAATCGTCCATCGCGCAAATGTCGAAAGTCCTTTCCAAAACATTCGTCTCAGAACAGACTTCCGGCAATAGCGAAACAGCCGATCCGCCCCGCGAGCCCACAGCTGAGACATTGTTTAGGACTTCAACCTGAGCGTAATATATCTTGAATTGTTATAATGATACGCGTATAAGCATGTTTGCGGGATTGTCTCGCGGTAACTTTTCGATTACCGTAACAATTGATTTACACCAGTATCTAATCACGCAAAAATATTTTGGAACAATTTTCTTAGACATTTTGATCACCATTATTAGTTCACTTACGACTGAAAATGTCGCTGTAAATTATTACTTGATCTTTTGTATGTTGGTCCTGGATGACAAACACGGAGCCAATTTATCTGCAAAACAAGCTATTATTTTGGTGTTGTAATACCAGCAGTCACAAAATGTAAATTTGTCTCAGGCCATGAGCGCTCGGTGGAGTCTCGGAGTACCCTTTTCATACACGCTCGGTCCCAATACAACATTTTCTGACAACATGACGAAGCATTTTGGATCAACTAGCACCCATATAGTCCATGGCAAAATCTCCGATCAGAGCAGGTTGATCAGAGTCTCGGCTATGCGCAAGTTCCGAAAACACATTTCCCGCTTTCTGAGGCTCAGTAATACGATGCGAGAAACAGATTAGTGTTCTCAGACGACATTATGACAGCGACAAAACAGCTCTTTGCGGAGTTCATGTAAGAACGCCAAAAAAAAAAATAGTGTCGAAGCTTAAAGCAGATGGAAACAAACATGAATATAACACACCCATGTGGCAGAAAACGTTCCGTAATTACTAAGACTAGCACTTTTCCTGATGAAGCTTTGAGAAAAGTTTGCTATGGTAATATAACCTGCAACAAGCGTAAATCTGTCTCAATGCGGGCTCGGCGCAGACTCGGGATACACTTTGTAGATCCACTCGGTCCAAATAGAACAATTTCTGTCTGCATGACGAAGTATTGGATCAAGTGGCAGCAATATAGCGCATGGTAATGACTCCGATCAACAGGCACATGCAGTTCACATGTACTAAGGTACATTTTCTCTTGGCATGGCACAATAGCCAGAAGAAAAACAGATTATTGTTCTCAGACAACATTATGACAGCGATTAAACAGTTGTTACTTTGGTTTATGACAGCCATCAATTGTTGCAGCTTAAGAGTGAATGAAACAATGTTTACCTGCTAAATGTATTTTCTATCAAGGACATCAAGGAACCGTCAAGGGCAAGCATATTAAGCATAGATAAGATCGTGTTCGCATGTTGTTGAATGTGACAAGGCTGATGTTGTGTACAGGTTGTCCGATACGTGTTCTCAATTCGATGGCTAGATGGTGATATTTTCGACAGTGCGATACAATGAACGTGACAAATGAAGCAACTTCGGTGGAGATGAAATGCTACACGTCCAATATTTTGTCATAAAACATGAACTTGAATTCCGACCTATCGGTGACTTGTGTGTTGGAGGGAGTGCGGGTGTATGTGGGTGGGGAGGGGGCTACGTCCCGTCAACAACTAAGGTCATATGGGGACGGGACCTCGTTTTAAAGGCTCATCGGAAAGTCTGGGGAATCCTAGAATCGAACTCGTGACCCCTAGTTCATGATGCGAGTAGCTTAACCACTACACCACGGACTCCGACGGTAAATTCAGTATAGCTAGGCATTTTCACTTCACAAACGTAGCTCGAATAATAACCGATTACAACGAAATTCAAGTATCTGTGATCGAGCGTCTTTTTCGGGAAATGATTTTGAATGCAAGACATAAGACAATCTGAATACGAAAATAGGTATTAAAACCTGAATAGAGTCAGATGCGTGATCATTTAATAAGACGTTTGCGTCTGATGCCGTATCCATGCGCAAATATAATTGCACTCTCAGGAGAATAAATTGATATAGGCCGTCATTTCTTGCTTAATTAGTTGCCATTTCAAAGCGCGGTTCATGTACCACACATACCTCCACCTCTGTGTCGCAGAGCTCATTAATCCATTATGTACCGGTTGTCTCCATTGTTATATGTTGGCCAAGAAACCCCAAAACGGGTAATTGTCAAACAGAGCAGGCCCAGATCAGACGCCGCAGAACGCGGCGGTTCTGCGGCGTCGATCAGGGCCTACACTGTTTGCAAAAGTTCAGCCATTTTCCGAATAAATTTTGAAGAAAACATAACCTGACACCCCAAAATTCTGAAACGGAATTCTGCTATGTGTAAGAAACCAGATTCCATTTGGTACAAAAAGGGCTTAAAAAGGCATATCCGTGTGGCCTCTCCAAAACTGACATTTTTTCTGGTGAAAATTTGAAAGTTGTTTTCCTTAATTCTGCAGCAAACAAAAATTATGATTTATTATTAATCATATATTGTTTATGGTTCCATTGATAACTTTCTAACAAGTCGGTGAAATAAATACCTTGAAACCTTTGGTCGTTGCATCCACTTGTTACCGCCCCCGATCGCCGGGGATTGAAGAAATAGATGGGCTGCACGATGCTTCCACGCAGAGCTGAAACCGAACGCACACGAGTACTGGTAAATCGCTTCAAAGAGGATTTAAGCCTGCCAAGGCAAAGCGGTGCGAGTCGGCCCGTCCATGCTTATAAACCCTATTGGTTTAATTGGGCGACAGGGCTTGAGATGTCAACACGGTATATGTCATGTTGGAGACGTTGCTTTCAGTTCTGTGGGGCTTTAACCCGATATTTAGATGAAATGACATCTCAAATAAAAATAAAAAAATGAGTTCCTTTAAGAGCAATGAAAATATTCATAAGAAAGAATATGGGTCATACTACGTAGTTTCGGCTAATAAAGCCTCATCAGTGACCCTGTAATGATCCGGCAAAGAAAGCCAGAGGAAACATGCTGCAATTTTGCGAATTTCGAATAGGCAGTCGATTCAGAGACTGATATAAATCAAAATGGGGTCCAAATAATTAAAAACCTGTCTAGAATATGAGTCTAAACCAATAATTTATTTTCTCAGAATATTCACGCTGATCTCAAAGGACCAAAAGTAAAATATAAACTGCACATAAGTACATAAGTGTGGGAACTCAATGAAACTGTTATAAGGCGGTAAGCAGAGATACATTAGGAAAAGTACATAAGACTAAAAAAGGAGAAGTAAAACAAAGATCAAGAATCGATACAATTAACTTACTCCACCCATCAAAGACACCAAAGGGAAAGAAACACAAACATTAAGCGACCAGACCATAATGGAAACCTAAACAAAGGAAGGCCATAAGGACAGTTACTTTCCCACAAAATGGCCATATGGCCATCCAAAATAAAAAGACACAAGTAATACACACAGTAAGTAACAAACAACAACATAAATAAATCGCCACAGAAGACCGCCTTGGAACGGTCAGTGGAAAGATTTCCACTGAGGGGCGGGGGGGGGGGGGGCTTAAATCGATTTTACGTGGCCACAACCCTCGCCCTTACTTCCGTCGCCTACAGTTTACATAAACTGTACATAAACCCTGCCTACCTAATATTGGTCATTTCTGACACCATGTTGGACGCCATTATTTCTCACGGACATGTTTTCCTAATGTATCTCTGCTTACCGCCTAATAACAGTTTCATTGAGTTCCCACACTTATGGTTTAAAGAACACGTAAACGTCTTTATAACACTGTTCATTATAACACGGGTTTAGATATTACGCGGTTTTAAGATATTATTTTTACGCGTACATGCATACTTTAACACAAAATAGAAGTGAATACAATGATCGGGAAATGACAGGAAGAGACACAATTAACCCACACCTCCCATCAGAAGGGAAAGAAACACAAACAGGAAATTGCAAGGCCCTAATAGAAAAATCATTAGCGGAAAGCCGAAAGGACATTTTGGCCCCGTCAAGCGATTGCCTATGCGAGCAACGAAGGTTCAGGCGAGCCTGCGCATCCGCGCAGTCTCGCCAGAACATTCGCTGCTCGCTCATACAAGCAGTGAATCAAGAGGAACCTTCAGACAGAAAGCCATATCCCTGGCCCTTCTGAATAGCTGGGCATGCGCAGTTAAAATTTGTCATGACGGAATGCTCGAAGACACAAATTCGCTTGGCGGGGCTCATTTAATTTCCCCACAAAATGTTCAATTGTTAGCCAAAACCAAAAAAAAAAAAAAAAAAAAACATATAAGCGATACAAATATTCAAAGACGAACTATAACAAAAATAAACCACGACAGAAGAACCACCTTGGAACGCTAGCAATTGTGGCCACATTACGATAACAAGCCCGTATGCAAAAATAGTGTCTCTGCGACATGTATCTCCAGTAAATTTTTCAGATGAAATTGTTACATCATGATTCCATTTATTTCTCGTTCAAATATAAATTGTGGATGCTCGTAAGAACCTGCTTGGTACTGGTTTATACCCATGACACAGGAAGAGGAAGAAAAAGAGGGCCACATAGACGATTAGTACTACTACTAAATATTTTAACCTCTATGAATAAAGACGATTATTATTATACCCGCTTTTTCGAAGAAAAATCGGGTATATTGTTTTCGTACCACAGTTCGATCCGGCGTCAGTCCGTCTGTCCGTCCGTCCGTCCGTCTGTCCGTCTGTCCGTCCGTCACGTTTCTTGTGATTGGATCTCCTCTGCAACCACTGAAGTTACACTTTTGAAACTTTGCATGTGGATAGTACATGGAATGTAGATGGCAGTGGGCAACTTTTTTGTGACCTTGACCTCAACATGACCCCAAGGTCAAAGGTCAAAAATTATGATTTGCCATATTTCCTAAACTATTGGAGTTACACTTCTGAAACTTTGCTTATTGGATGGTCCTTGGAATATAGAATATGTCAGGTTACATTTGGTGTGACCTTGACCCCAAGGTCAAAGGTCAAAAAGTATGATTTTGCCATATCTTCTAAATTATTAGAGTTACACTTCTGAAACTTTGGTTATTGGATGGCCCTTGGAATATAGAATAAATTTGGATACTTTCGATGCGACCTTGACCTCAACATGACCCCATGGTCAAAGGTAAAAAATTATGATTTGCCATATCTCCTAAATTATTCGAGTTACACTTCTGAAACTTTGCTTATTGGATGGCCCTTGGAATATAGAATATGTTGGGCTACTTTTGGTGTGACCTCGACCCCAAGGTTAAAGGTCAAAAAGTATGACTTTGCCATATCTTCTAAACTATTGGAGTTACACTTCTGAAACTTCGTTATTGGATGGCTGTTGGAATATAGAATAAATTGGGATACTTTAGGTGGATTCAACATAACCCCAAGGTCAAAGGTCAAAAAGTATAACTTTGCCATATCTTCTAAACTATAAATGTTACACTTCTGAAACTTTGCTTATCAGTTAGAATGTTCTTTGCAACTTTGTTTTAACTTACATGTAGTTTTTGCTAGCTAATACATAGTCATTAGTGTTATTAATAGAACAAGAGGGCCAAATGGCCCTATATCGCTCACCTGTGTACCAGAAAATCATTAGTGTAGGAGACCACTTGACATTGCTACATACTTAATATCTAAGCTCAGGCAAAGCAGTGTCAATGCTTATAAACCCTATTGGTTTCATTGGGCGACAGGGCTTGAGATGTAATTTCATCTCAATGTCGGGTAAAAGTCCCACAAAATTGGAAGAGACATCTCCAAAATGACCTATACAGTGTTGACAGGGATGTAAAACCTCAAATCAAACAAAATCTGTGCCTTATGGTTTTTGAAAAGAAGATTTTTTTTAAGTTTTTTTTTTCAGTATAAGTCTATAGAAGCTAATGAGCCCTGGGGCTTGGCCAATTTTGACCTAAAGGGCAAGGTTGGCAGGATTTATGTAGGCAACCATTTTGTGTTGCTATATACTAAATATCTAAGGTCTGTATTTCATGGTTTCAATGAAGATGTTTGAAGCTTTTTTTCCATTATAAGTTTGTTGATGTTAAGGGGCCACAGGATTTGGCCAATCTGGACTAAATATCTAAGTTCTGTGCTTCAGAGTTTCGGAGAAGAAGATTTTCTAAGCTTACTTCCATTATGAGTCTATGGGAGCTAAGGGGCCCCTGGGCGTGGCCCATTTGGAACCCAGGGGCATGATTGGCAGGAATAATGTAGATGACCACTTGCCGTTGCTGTTACGAGATGGAATAGGAAACCTCTCTGGTGCTTATGCACATCTAAATTATTTTAGTAGATATATGGTAGGGCGGTGTGAGTGAAATATTTTGGGTGAAATATGGTACGCAAACTATGCGGCTCCATGAACAAGTCATGCACATATCATACGATGTATGCATGAGTGGTTTATAGAGAGCTGTTTTTACAATACAGGGGGCCGCTAAAAGGCTGAGTTCTATAGAATTTGCCTAAAAATCGCCAACCGCCAAATTGTGCCATATATGATTTTTATTCCCGTCACGTGTTGTGTGGGTGTTCGTTTTGACAGGAGTCATGTCATTGATTATAGGGTCGTTTCATAAATTTTTCCTATGGGAAATATACTATTTGAAGGCAAATCCATTATCTACTCGATTTTGCTATCTGGCTTTGTTTGTGGCCGGTATCTCCACTTCCCCACGAACAAGGCAAGGTAATACGAGTAGGCATGATTTTCCGGTAGTATTCATAGATATATAAACCCTGAAAAAAGCGGACACCTTAGCAGCAGGTCAAGTTGTAAAGAGTAAACACAACATTGTGACGGGGAAATAGAAAGTATATTGAAAGGTATGTTTAATCTATGTTTAGTATTATTTTTGTATGAACATGCTTGTAGGTTTTGGAGGGGTTTACTTCTAGTATACCCCAACTTTCTGAAGCCTATTCTGAATTCACTATTGAGGCCTGTAGTGATTAGGCTACTAGCTTTGACAGCTAGACGTCGCAGGATCGATCCCAGGCTTCTCCAGTAGTAGAATGAGTCTTTCTAAGTGAGGTCCTGTCTCATGCTGACCCTAGATGTTGGTGAGACGTAAAGTTTGGACACCCGCTCATTCTAGATTCATTTAGGCTTTTAGACCCCTTTTGTAGAATGTAATTAATAAACGCCGGGTCACTTGTTTGATCCATGACTTGTGACTGGCTGTGGTTAGAAAACCGTGGTTCCGTCCCAATATGATATTAGGTGTAGAGGGGACGTAAACTTAAGACGGGTTTAACCACATCTTCATCATCAGGGCAAACTCATACAAGAGCCTGTTGGGTTATCCGTGATGATGAACCGTAATGAATTTTATTTTACAAGCATGTTCACGTTGATTAGAAATAATTTTGTTCAAGAAGAATTACGAGTTCATTTTGTAATGATGCCGTTTTTGTCTGATAACTCAGTTTGTGCATGTATGTACATATAAAGAACGTGATGATGATAAGTGGGAGTATTTGGTCGCCACACGTCATAACGGCCTGAGCGGCGGGGATGACGTCAGCTGCGTCATCGGCGTCGCGAGGACGGTTGTGACGGGGTGCCTACCAAATAGAGAGAATTTACGGCAAACAGTGTTGGCCCATATGAGACACTAACAAATGTTGTAGATTATAGATGAAAATCTTCTGTTGTAGTTTCTATCTGTTATTAATGTATTGAATTTGTGAATAGCTATATTTGTGAGCCGTGTCGCGGAGAAGGATATGAAATAGAGATTGTTATGTTTCCTGTAATTGGCGGCTGACCAGGTAGCGCAAAGGCGTGGTCTGTTCAATTGCCTCTTACTTGTGATAATGTAGTGAGCACAAATTTGATGAGTATTATGCTCAGTAGTAGTGAGCATTAATTGATTTCTGTAGTGCTCAGTAAGGAACCATGAACTTTGAGTATTATTGTGTCAAGCGCTGGGTGCTGATAATTTGATGCACAGTCAAGTTGAGTTCTGCTGTACGGTTATTTGTCGCATGCACTAATCAGCCTGTATGTCTGGTCGGCGCATGCGCAATAACGGTATATGCATGAACATATTTTTACTTCTCCGGGAGGGGGATCATGATATAGCATGTATGTTTTGTGACTCGTTTCTAGTCCCGTTATCGTAATTTGCAGGCATAACAATGTGTGACCTGCTGCTCCCTGCTTCATAGCAGCAGGTACTGGTACGACGCTAGGCGTTAGGGTCCAGCAAGGGCGGACAGACCGCCGTAATCAGCGCCTACCAGGATAGAAGCAGATTCTTCTAAATCATTGTTCGTTGTAAACAAATGTGATCATGGAAGAGGTCAACTTACCTTATTTGGACGATCACTAAACGGCTGATCAGCAAACGTGATCGCTAATCCTAGGATAATCAATTATGTTGATAGACTAGTTTTACTAGTTCGCGAGAAGAAGTGTCACGCGAGTGGGGGATTCACCCAAAGTTATAAACTGGCCAGTCGCGTTTTGTGTTGTTTCTTTTTTTGTTTTTCTTGTTGTTTTTGTTGTTTGCTTCTGTAGGTATTCACGTCACCCGTTCCGAGCACAGAACAGTGTTTTGCCTTCGGAGCGGACGTCGTGAGTTGGCTACAGAAGCAACAATTTGTGATGTTTTGTGTTAGTAAGTGTTGTATGTAGATACTGTAAATAATTCATGTCAATCATTTAACATCTTTCTTGTGCCTTACCCCACAGCTGCCCGTACACCTGTCAGAGATCACGCTCGGTTGTCTTGTCAGCATGGGGGTTTGCGGGACGCCGTAAACCCACATGTAACATTTGGTGTCAGAAGTGGGATTTGATCTCTGGCTGGTGTTCCCGGCTGTGGAACAGCACATTGATACTCTGAATCATCAATTTAAAAAAAAAAAAAAAAAATGTATTGACAGCCACATTTAGAAATTAACTTGAATCTTCCTTCCTGCGTTGATGAAGTGCGAAACCCATGTATTCAACTGAATGGATACTGACAAGTCGATAATTTCTGAGCAGGAAGGCAAGGCAAACCCCACTTTTTCTTGGTAACGAAAAATTTAAGTAGACCCCACTTAATTGTGTTACCTGACATTCTACTAAGTTAAATTGGAGCTACTAATTGATCTTACCCACACATGGTTCTGACGTAGTGACGTTAACAATTTACTGACGTTGACATAACGGTAGCGTTAATATTTACGCAGTGGCTTGAGGTTAGGTATGACGTAATAGAAACATTAATGGTGACTTGTTATGATCGGAGTTTTGTAATGTGATAAAACTTCGGATTGTAGCATTTTACTGTAAACGTCGTCAGTTTATGACGTCATATTAGACTACCAGTACGCAACGTCATACTGTGCTGAAAGCATTTGACATTTCAAATCGCGTGTGCTTTAATAACTAACGTTTTAGTTAGATTAACGCGTATAACACATATCTTAACGTTTTAGTTAAGCCCATTCAATCATCACTGATCATAACTGATCAGTTTATAGTGGTTTTGATAGTAACGTGAGATTTACGTTATCAATAATGGAGCGTTTAATGCAAATGGGAAAGGACTTAGGTTATGAGGGGAAGGAGTTACAAGGTTTTGTTAAAGAGCAGCAGGATATTGAGCGGGCAGAAAGGCAAGAGCAAAGGGATTTAGAAAGGTTAAGGTCTGAAGAAAAGGAAAAGGAAAGGGTACATGAACTAGCTAAGTTAGAGGAAAAGGAAAAGGAAAGGGCGCATGAACTAGCTATGTTGAATGTTAATAAGGAACTTGAAATAGCACGCATCAAGACTGAAAGGGAGGCAAAAGAGATTAGTGAGGCCCATTTAGAAAAAATAAAACATGGGTTTGAGCTACAGCACCAAGAATTAAGGAATCAGTTAGAAATGCAGAGAGCGAAGCTCGAGCTAGAATTTGAAGAGCAAAAAGCTGAGAAGGTGGCGCATGCCCGGGATCCTAAGTTACCTTATTTTGAAGAGGGTAAAGATAAAATGGATAGTTATTTATCTAGGTTTGAGAAATATGCTACGGCTAATAAATGGGATAAGAGTGTTTGGGCCGCGTATTTAAGTGCATTGCTCAAAGGGCGCGCACTTGATGTATATGACCGGTTGTCAAATGAGGATGCGGCGGATTATGAAAAGTTAAAGGACGCTTTATTAAAGAATTTTGACATGACAGAGCGCGGATTTAAGAAACAGTTTCGTTATAGTAGGCCCGAGAAATCAGAAACGTTCATACAGTTCAGTAGTAGACTGAGAAGTTATTTAGAAAAATGGCTTAATATGGCAAAGATAGAAAAATCTTTTCCGGCTGTCTGTGATTTCATGGCAAGGGATCAGTTCCTGGAGTCATGTAATAGAGAACTGTATGTGCATCTGAAGCCAAAACAGTTTGGTAATTTAGATGAAATGGCTAGGGAGGCAGATTTGTTTGCAGAAGCGCGCGGGGGCGTATATAGTTGCATTAATAAGGGGCAACGCGATAATAGAGGCGCAGCGCAGGGTAAACAGGACAAAGTTGACTCGAACAAACCGAGTGGTAGACCGGATATCAAGTGTAGCATATGTGGTAAGGGGCATTTAACAATTAAATGTTTTAAGAACCCCGACAGGAAACAATTGTATAGCGCAGAGGTAGGAGCAACTGGAGTTGGGGATAGCGGTGTTAAAGAAAATTTTAACACGCGCGTAGAGACTCAAGGTTCTCAGGTTAAGAATGAGAATACGCAGAATGTAGGTCGTGGTTATACACGTGGTCGTGGTAATTTTAGAGGGTCTTTTCGCGGACGCGGTAAAAATAATAGCACACCACGTGGCGCAGCACACCAAGTTAGTTTTTGTCAAACGGAAGTAACTAGGAAAGGTGATGAGATTGGAAGTATTTTTGAAAATAAGGTTGGTGATCCTTTGATTTCGGATAGGGAGGAGTGTAGTAAGGAAACTAGGGAAGGTGTCTGTTACTTCTTAAAGGCAAGGTTACCGACGGCACAAGGATTGGTTAATAATAAAAAGGTGGTTGTATTAAGAGATACTGGGTGTACAGGCTGTGTCGTTCGGAGAAGTTTGGTTTCGGATAGTCAGTTAATAGGGAAGGAATCAAATGTTACGTTGATTGATGAATCCACACAAAGGTATCCTTTGGCAATGATTGACATTGATTGTCCTTTTTTTACTGGGAAAACTGAAGCTTTGTGTATGGATGATACGTTGTACGATTTGGTTATCGGTAACATTGATGGATCAAAACTTCCTGATATGTCTCATTTCTCAGCTGCGGCTGTAACTAGGTCTCAAACTAGGCAGGATGAGAAGCCTTACAGAAAACTTAAGGTTCCCGATCAGATCATTAACGATGACAAGGAGGCTTTCAAGCAAGCTCAGGTTGATGATCCAACTTTGGAAAACATCAGGAAAAGGGTTGTATCTGGGAACAAGACTGTGAGTCGTGGTTTAAACCGAGGTGAAACTAGGTTTATTGAGAAAAAAGGGTTGGCATATAGGGAGTTCACCAAGGGTAACAAAGTCTCTTTCCAACTTGTGGTCCCTCAAAGTTTCCGAGGAAAGGTGTTGAAACTGGCTCATGAAACGCTTATGTCTGGACATATGGGTATTAGGAAGACATTGGACAGAGTTGTAACTGAGTTTTACTGGCCCGGTATTTGCGGTGATGTCGCTAGATTTTGTAAATCTTGTGATATTTGTCAGAGAACTATTCAGAAAGGTCGGGTCACTAAAGTACCTCTAGGAAAAATGCCATTGATTGATACGCCATTTAAGAGGGTGGCAGTGGACATAGTTGGTCCAATTGAGCCTCGATCTGATAGGAAATCTCGGTATATTTTAACCATGATAGATTATGCGACAAGGTATCCAGAGGCGATAGCTTTACCGAGTATTGAGACGGAACGTGTCGCGGAAGCGCTTATTGAAATGTTTAGTAGGGTTGGCATTCCTGATGAAATGTTGACTGATTGTGGATCACAGTTTACTGCTGAGGTAATGAAGGAAGTCAGCAGACTTCTTTCTCTTCAACAGTTAACGTGTAGTCCGAGACACCCAATTTGCAACGGACTGATAGAGCGTTTCCACGCTACGTTAAAGCAGATGTTACGTCGCATGTGTGCTGAACGTCCAAAAGATTGGGATAAATATATTCCAGCCTTATTATTTGCGGTAAGGGAAGTCCCACAAGAGTCTTTAGGATACTCCCCTTTTGAGTTGTTATATGGACGTAACGTCAGAGGTCCAATGGCAATATTAAGAGAATTATGGGCTGAAGAGGTACGCGATGAGCAAGTTCTTTCGACGTATCAATACGTTATTGAGCTTAGGGAACGGTTAGAGCAGACATGCAAATTAGCGCGTGATAATTTAAAGAAGGTTCAGATTAAGCAGAAAGCTTATTATGATAAAGGCGCGAGGTCGCGTAAATTTGACGTCGGCGACAAAGTACTGTTGTTACTACCGACAGACAGTAATAAATTATTGCTTCAATGGAAAGGTCCTTATGAAGTTGTTGAGGTAGTGAACAGAATGGATTATAAGATTGACGTCAATGGAAATGTTAACACATATCACGCTAACATACTGAAGCAATATGTGGAACGTCAAAATGTGACGTCACATTGCTTGCTATCTGTAGAGTCCACTCAGTCAACTGAAAATGATGACGTTGACGAATTCTCATTGGAAGATTGCGCTTTTCCTACTGCAAAGCAACCAGAGACGTTTAAGGACGTCAATATTTCAGAAATGTTAACGCAGGATCAGCGTAAAGAAATAGAGACGTTGATAAAAGAATACCCGGACGTACTGTCCAGTGTACCAGGACGAACTGACCAAATAGAACACGACATAAAGTTGCTGACGACGGAACCAGTGAGGTCAAAAGGTTATGCCATACCATATAAAGTACGGGATGTAATGGAAAAGGAAATTCAAGATATGTTAGATTTAGGAGTTATTGAGCCATCAATATCTCCATATTCATCCCCTGTAGTACTTGTCCCTAAAAAAGATGGTTCGGTGCGGTTCTGCATTGACTTCCGTAAACTTAATAAAGTGACGGAGTTCGATGCAGAACCAATGCCAAATATGGAGGAGGTTATAAATAGAATGTCGGGGCACAAATACTTTAGCAAATTAGATTTGTCAAAAGGTTATTGGCAGGTAAAAATGACGTCTAAGGCAAAACCCCTAACTGCGTTCGAAACCCCCAAAGGCTTGTTTCAATTCAAAACTATGCCCTTCGGTTTGGTAAACTCAGGAGCAACATTTTGCAGGTTGATGAGAAAGATTCTGTCCGAACTTTCTAACGTTGATAGCTTCGTCGATGATATGTGGATCTTTACCGAAACTTGGAAAGACCACTTGACGTCATTACGTGAAGTTTTAGATAGACTCAGGACAGCCAAGTTGACGGCAAAACCTTCCAAGTGTATGATTGGGTATAGCAGTATCGAATGTCTTGGTCACAGTGTAGCTGCTCAGTCAGTAAGACCGCAAGAAGACAAGATACAAGCTATAAAGGATGCTCCTCGACCTTCTACTAAGAGACAAATAAAGTCATTTCTTGGGTTGGCTGGTTTCTACCGCCGTTTCATTCCAAATTTCTCATCTATCGCTTCCCCTTTGACAGATTTAACTAAGAAAAGTAGACCAAACAAGATCACAGACTGGCAGGACCATCATGAAAAGGCTTTTCAGACCCTGAAGAATAGACTCACGTCTAGTCCTATTCTTCGTCTTCCTATCTTTCATGATGGGAATCCGTTCATACTCCGGACGGACGCTTCTGATGTTGGTATAGGAGCCGTTTTGCTCCAAGAATTTGAAGGGGAAGGACGACTTCCCATTGCTTATGCCAGCAAGAAACTTTTGCCTCGTGAGAAAAACTATTCTGTAATAGAGAAGGAATGTTTGGCTATTATCTGGGGTGTTGAGAAATTTCGCAAGTATCTTTACGGAGTAGAATTCCTGCTTGAGACAGACCACAAGCCCTTGTCGTATATGCAAACAGCAAAAGTTCTCAATCCTCGAATTATGCGTTGGGCAATGAAACTACAGCCGTATAGATTTCGGATTGTTGCAATTCGGGGCCAAGAAAATTTGGGGGCAGACTACCTTAGTAGGTAATTCTTCGCACGGTTGTTGTGTAAATAGCTGTCTTGTTTAGATAGGTTCATCCTATTCCATCTCTGTACACAAAGAAAAAACATTTCTGATTGTTTTTTCTCCAAAAGGGGAAACCTTTGTTACGAGATGGAATAGGAAACCTCTCTGGTGCTTATGCACATCTAAATTATTTTAGTAGATATATGGTAGGGCGGTGTGAGTGAAATATTTTGGGTGAAATATGGTACGCAAACTATGCGGCTCCATGAACAAGTCATGCACATATCATACGATGTATGCATGAGTGGTTTATAGAGAGCTGTTTTTACAATACAGGGGGCCGCTAAAAGGCTGAGTTCTATAGAATTTGCCTAAAAATCGCCAACCGCCAAATTGTGCCATATATGATTTTTATTCCCGTCACGTGTTGTGTGGGTGTTCGTTTTGACAGGAGTCATGTCATTGATTATAGGGTCGTTTCATAAATTTTTCCTATGGGAAATATACTATTTGAAGGCAAATCCATTATCTACTCGATTTTGCTATCTGGCTTTGTTTGTGGCCGGTATCTCCACTTCCCCACGAACAAGGCAAGGTAATACGAGTAGGCATGATTTTCCGGTAGTATTCATAGATATATAAACCCTGAAAAAAGCGGACACCTTAGCAGCAGGTCAAGTTGTAAAGAGTAAACACAACATTGTGACGGGGAAATAGAAAGTATATTGAAAGGTATGTTTAATCTATGTTTAGTATTATTTTTGTATGAACATGCTTGTAGGTTTTGGAGGGGTTTACTTCTAGTATACCCCAACTTTCTGAAGCCTATTCTGAATTCACTATTGAGGCCTGTAGTGATTAGGCTACTAGCTTTGACAGCTAGACGTCGCAGGATCGATCCCAGGCTTCTCCAGTAGTAGAATGAGTCTTTCTAAGTGAGGTCCTGTCTCATGCTGACCCTAGATGTTGGTGAGACGTAAAGTTTGGACACCCGCTCATTCTAGATTCATTTAGGCTTTTAGACCCCTTTTGTAGAATGTAATTAATAAACGCCGGGTCACTTGTTTGATCCATGACTTGTGACTGGCTGTGGTTAGAAAACCGTGGTTCCGTCCCAATATGATATTAGGTGTAGAGGGGACGTAAACTTAAGACGGGTTTAACCACATCTTCATCATCAGGGCAAACTCATACAAGAGCCTGTTGGGTTATCCGTGATGATGAACCGTAATGAATTTTATTTTACAAGCATGTTCACGTTGATTAGAAATAATTTTGTTCAAGAAGAATTACGAGTTCATTTTGTAATGATGCCGTTTTTGTCTGATAACTCAGTTTGTGCATGTATGTACATATAAAGAACGTGATGATGATAAGTGGGAGTATTTGGTCGCCACACGTCATAACGGCCTGAGCGGCGGGGATGACGTCAGCTGCGTCATCGGCGTCGCGAGGACGGTTGTGACGGGGTGCCTACCAAATAGAGAGAATTTACGGCAAACAGTGTTGGCCCATATGAGACACTAACAAATGTTGTAGATTATAGATGAAAATCTTCTGTTGTAGTTTCTATCTGTTATTAATGTATTGAATTTGTGAATAGCTATATTTGTGAGCCGTGTCGCGGAGAAGGATATGAAATAGAGATTGTTATGTTTCCTGTAATTGGCGGCTGACCAGGTAGCGCAAAGGCGTGGTCTGTTCAATTGCCTCTTACTTGTGATAATGTAGTGAGCACAAATTTGATGAGTATTATGCTCAGTAGTAGTGAGCATTAATTGATTTCTGTAGTGCTCAGTAAGGAACCATGAACTTTGAGTATTATTGTGTCAAGCGCTGGGTGCTGATAATTTGATGCACAGTCAAGTTGAGTTCTGCTGTACGGTTATTTGTCGCATGCACTAATCAGCCTGTATGTCTGGTCGGCGCATGCGCAATAACGGTATATGCATGAACATATTTTTACTTCTCCGGGAGGGGGATCATGATATAGCATGTATGTTTTGTGACTCGTTTCTAGTCCCGTTATCGTAATTTGCAGGCATAACAATGTGTGACCTGCTGCTCCCTGCTTCATAGCAGCAGGTACTGGTACGACGCTAGGCGTTAGGGTCCAGCAAGGGCGGACAGACCGCCGTAATCAGCGCCTACCAGGATAGAAGCAGATTCTTCTAAATCATTGTTCGTTGTAAACAAATGTGATCATGGAAGAGGTCAACTTACCTTATTTGGACGATCACTAAACGGCTGATCAGCAAACGTGATCGCTAATCCTAGGATAATCAATTATGTTGATAGACTAGTTTTACTAGTTCGCGAGAAGAAGTGTCACGCGAGTGGGGGATTCACCCAAAGTTATAAACTGGCCAGTCGCGTTTTGTGTTGTTTCTTTTTTTGTTTTTCTTGTTGTTTTTGTTGTTTGCTTCTGTAGGTATTCACGTCACCCGTTCCGAGCACAGAACAGTGTTTTGCCTTCGGAGCGGACGTCGTGAGTTGGCTACAGAAGCAACAATTTGTGATGTTTTGTGTTAGTAAGTGTTGTATGTAGATACTGTAAATAATTCATGTCAATCATTTAACATCTTTCTTGTGCCTTACCCCACAGCTGCCCGTACACCTGTCAGAGATCACGCTCGGTTGTCTTGTCAGCATGGGGGTTTGCGGGACGCCGTAAACCCACATGTAACAGTTGCTACATGCTGAATATCTAAGCTCTGGGCCCTGTGGTTTCAGAGAAGAAGATTTTTGAACCATTTTTTCCATTATGAGTATATAGGAGCTAAGGGGCCTCAGGGTGTGGCCAATTTGGACCCCAGGGGCATGATTGGCAGGAATTATATAGGTTACCACTTGCCATTGCTACATGCTAAATATCTTAGCTCTGGGCCCTGTGGTTTCAGAGAAGAAGATTTTTGAAGCTTTTTTCCATTATGAGTCTATGGGAGCGAAGGGGCCCCGGGGTGTGGCCCATTTGGTATCCAGGGGGCATGATTGGCAGGAATAATGTAGTTGACCACTTGCCATTCCTACATGTTAAATATCTTAGCTCTGGGCCCTGTGGTTTCAGAGAAGAAGATTTTTGAAGCTTTTTTCCATTATGAGTCTATAGGAGCTAATGGGCCACAGGGCGTGGTCCGTTTGGACCCCAGTGGGATGATTGGCAGGAATTATGCAGGTGACCACTTGCCGTTACTAGTGCTTAATATATAAGCTCTGGGCCCTGTAGTTTCAGAGAAGAAGATTTTTGAACCTTTTTTCCATTATGAGTCTATGGGAGCGAAGGGGCCCCGGGGCTTGGCCCATTTGGCACCCAGGGGCATGATTGGCAGGAATTATATAGGTGACCACCTGCCATTGCTACATGCTAAATATCTAAGCTCTGGGCCCTGTGGTTTCAGAGAAGAAGATTTTTGAAGCTTTTTTTCCATTATGAGTCTATGGGAGCGAAGGGGCCCGGGGCGTGGCCCTTTTCAAACCCAGGGGCATGATTGGCAGGATTTATGTAGGTGACCACTTGCCATTGCTTCATGCTAAATATCTAAGCTCTGGGCCCTGTGGTTTCGGAGAAGAAGATTTTTGAAGCTTTTTTCCATTATGAGTCTATAGGAGCTAATGGGCCACGGGGCGTGGTCCGTTTGGACCCCAGTGGGATGATTGGCAGGAATTATGCAGGTGACCACTTGCCGTTACTAGTGCTTAATATATAAGCTCTGGGCCCTGTAGTTTCAGAGAAGATTTTTGAAGCTTTTTTTCCATTATGAGTCTATGGGAGCGAAGGGGCCCCGAGGCGTGGCCCATTTGGAACCCAGGGGCATGATTGGCAGGAATTATGTAGGTGACTACGTGCCATTGCTACATGCTAAATATATAAGCTCTGGGCCCTGCGGTTTCAGAGAAGAAGATTTTTGAACCTTTTTTTCCATTATGAGTCTATGGGAGCGAAGGGGCCCCGGGGCGTGGCCCTTTTCAAACCCAGGGGCATGATTGGCAGGAATTATGTAGGTGACCACTTGCTTTTGCTACATGCTAAATATCTAAGCTCTGGGCCCTGTGGTTTCAGAGAAGAAGATTTTTGAAGCTTTTTTTCCATTATGAGTCTATGGGAGCGAAGGGGCCCCAGGGCTTGGCCCATTTGGCACCCAGGGGCATGATTGGCAGGAATTATGTAGGTGACCACTTGCCATTGCTACATGCTAAATATCTAAGCTCTGGGCCCTGTGGTTTCAGAGAAGAAGATTTTTGAAGCTTTTTTTCCATTATGAGTCTATGGAAGCGAAGAGGCCCCGGGGCGTGGCCCATTTGGAACCCAGGGGCATGATTGGCAGGAATTATATAGGTGACCACCTGCCATTGCTACATGCTAAATATCTAAGCTCTGGGCCCTGTGGTTTCAGAGAAGAAGATTTTTGAAGTTTTTTTTCCATTATGAGTCTATGGGAGCGAAGGGGCCCCGGGGCGTGGCCCTTTTCAAACCCAGGGGCATGATTGGCAGGAATTATGTAGGTGACCACTTGCCATTGCTACATGCTAAATATCTAAGCTCTGGGCCCTGTGGTTTCAGAGAAGAAGATTTTTGAAGCTTTTTTTCCATTATGAGTCTATGGGAGCGAAGGGGCCCCAGGGTGTGGCCCATTTGGCACCCAGGCACCCAGGGGCATGATTGGCAGGAATTATGTAGTTGACCACTTGCCCTTGCTACATGCTAAATATCTAAGCTCTGGGCCCTGTGGTTTCAGAGAAGAAGATTTTTAAAATTTTTCCCTTTAAAAGTCTATGGGAGCTATATGTTGCCATGGCAACCAGAATTCCAATCTGATCAGCCCAAAAACCTTATGCAGCCTTTCCCCCTACCTGATGATGCTTCATATGAAATTTGATCAAGATTGGCCATGGGGTATTGGAGATATTCTTATTTTAAATTGTTTACGGACGCACGGACGCACGCACGCACGCACGCACGACGGACGACGGACAAAAAGTGATCCCAAAAGCTCACCTCGTCACTACGTGACAGGTGAGCTAAAAAGCGGGTATTTGCGATTACCATCGACTGCAGATCTAGTTATTATTATTATTATTATTATTATTATTATAGCACCCACCAGTTTTTTGTAGGTTTCGTTGTGTACCGAATGAATCATACTATAGCTTTCAAAGTACGCTCAGAGTTGATGTTTTTGTTTCTCATTCTTAGAAAATGATACTTTATCAATACAGGGCCTCATGATTTTGCCTCCTATATTTATCTGTTTGAGAGTCAATTGTTTCCATTTCATTTATGGCTTTTATTGCCGTCCCAATTCTGGTGACTCGCCAAATCAATTTAATTCCTGACAAAACTGGTGCCAGCGAAGTTCTCAGTGTTAAGGCCATCCTTAAAAAAAATTGTTTGCTGTGCTCCTACCCATCATATGTGAGGTGGGTAGGAAGGTAGGTTTTTTTTTTTTTTTTTTAGATCTGAAAAGATATTTGACCCTTAAAGCACCCTACAACAACCGGAAACATCATTTCAAATACTTATTTTCTTATATTTTTTTTCAGAGATAATCAGGCTTGAAATTTCATTTGAATGGTCTGCCAAGCCAGATTTTCTCTGAAAAAAAAATAAAACAGCGAAAAAAAAACAAGAATGTCATCTTGAAATTTGGCTTAGTGTGTTAAATTTGAGTTTAATCAGGATTTAAAAAAAAAATCTTTTCCTCAGAATGGTAATAAAAATTTTTGGGTAGGGGCAATCTATGCGGGTAGGTAGGAGCACAGGAAACCAAGATTTTTTTTAGGATGGCCTTACTATGAATCTGTGCACTTTTCTGAGAAATATGAAAATAAAAGTTTGTATTTGTATTCCCTAATCTCGTAGAATTTGTGAAGATGTACAGTAAAATTCCTATATTAAGACCACCTTTGGGACTGTTTAAAAGTGGTCTTTAAGACCACTTTTGAACACTCCCACAAGTGGTCTACAACAAGAGCACGCTGGATGTAATAAACACAAAGAAAATGTATCTGAAACCATCTAAAAATCATTTTAAAGCATATTTTGTCTCAATTTTAGGTGGTCTTAATAGCGGAATTTCACAGTGTATTTGGGAAAATTGGTCAGGAGTTCGGATACTGAAGACTTCAAGGACACGATCTTTCTATAGAGAAAACTTGGGTTTACAGGGGTATACATCATATGTCTTATTTCCCGCTCTTAGACATAGGTTGTGGGTATCGAGGCGGTTCTAACGAATACCCACAACCTATGTTTCGAGTATAAATAAGAAAACTATCATAAATTTTCATCAGAAAAAAATATATATACCGGTCCCGATAGCTCAGTTGGTAGAGTGTCCGCTCCGGGGAACGGGAGGTCACGGGTCCATCCCGGGCCGTGACATACCAAAGTCGTTAATAATGGTACTAGCTGCTCCTCGCTTGGCACTAAGATTTACGGGGTAGAGCTAGGACTGGTCGACACAGTGTAAGGATAATGTGACTGGGTGTGGTATCATGTAATGTGTCTGGGACATGATACTTCAGTGAGGCAGCACTATAAACGTGAGCATTGAGATCCCTGTCGCAACCAGAGACCGTCGTGATATGACTGAAAAAATTGTTGAAAGCGACGTTAAACCCGAATTCACACACACACACACATCAGAAAAATAACAATATGAACACATGAAAGAATGTACTATGTCACACGGATATGTCACACGGATGTGTTATCGTAAAGTGAGCGCGTTTCAATTTGTTGCTATAAGACATCATCAGATGCAACATCAATATAAAATACACAAAAAGATTTAAAGCATGCCTAAGGATCTCCGTGCTGAGGGAAATAGCCTGTTCAAAACAAAACATTACGAAAACATGCCTATACAAATACATTGTAACCTTTATCGCCGAAAAAAATGAAAATTTTCGGTAAAAATTTTTTCATATTTTTCTTATTTCTGCTCAAAATAAAGATTGTGAGCAGAAATAAGAAAAATAAGGTTTACACCCTGTAAACCCCATTTTTACTATATAAAAGTGGGGTTCAAGGGGTTCAAATGTATATAGGCGTGTTTTCGTATGGATTTGGGAAGCCCGAGTCCCCGATTGAAATAAATTCACAATACTTCCAGTGCCAAGAATTATTTTGCAGGGATGACTGCCATAAAGCACGTCGTCCTTCGGATCAAGACGTTAATTGGATGCCCCCCTGTGCATTTGGATGTCGTCTACTGTGCAGGTTAAAGATCCTTCCCGTAATTGCATGATTTCTTTGCAGGCTTTCATCCTGCAAACATGTATTTGTATATAGAATCTGTGATAGTCTCTTATAATTCTTTTTAGAATGGCTTGATGCATTATATGCTCGATGTTTTTACATTTATATGTTTATAATAAACAAATAAACTGTACTTTCGGCGAGGAGTACTGGTGTCTGTAATACCACTGAGGTGATAGATTGTTCTTCTATATCCGCTTTCACTTCCATCGGCTTTTTGCGATCGCTGCAGGTCGACCACACGCTAGATATTTCGGCGGGCACAGTTGCCGGGGCGAGGTGCATGCTGTTTGGACATCGGATCCGCCACATGTCTTCTGTTCTAGGATGTGTCATCTTGTTGCTGATGTATGTGTCGTGTGGCCGATATATGGGTATTCATCCAAGCTCGAGTCACATGTGAGATTGTCGCATATCCCCGAGCTTCGAGAATACTGTCACAATAAAAGGACCAAAATTCCCTCTTTTTGACCTGGTGACCCCCAGACATGCCCCGGGCAAATATTTTGCAACACTGTATTCAACTTTTTATTATCTTATTATCTTTGATTTAATATGCAACATGACAACGTTTATACAAAATGGATTTTTGAACCCTTGGGAGTGGTCAGGCCCCACTTATAGGGGAGTAACATCAAAATTCTTGAACATGATTCCTGCAGTCCATTCATTACCTGTGAAAGTTTTACCATTCCAGCTTAAAGTTATGTGACAATCAAAACAACTTGGCCAAAAATCTACTTTTTAAGCTCTAGTGACCCACAGCCATGCCTCTGTGGCTTCTTTTGCACCACTGTATTCTACACTTCATTACCTTTGATTTGATAACCAACATGACTATATGTCAAACTTCAATGGCTCGAACACCTTTGGGACCTCGAAAATCTGTTCGAGACAGGGTTAGTTCGAGCCACTGAGGTGACTGCCAGGAGGCATAACGAGATACTTTTAGACATCGTTTCGGTGTTCTATAATGAAAATGTATGCTGTGTGTACTCATTAGAATCGCCTCGAGGCGATTCTAATGAGTACACACAGCATACATTTGCAAGATAAAAGACTAAAATCTCCTTAATCATCCCCCACCTTTTCTTATGTAGAGGATTTCGCTAGGGGCTCAAGAATGTGTTCGACACATCCATGGTAAACGAGCCATCGGTGTTCGAGCCATCGAAGTTCTACTGTATGTACAAGATGGAATTTAGGCACTCGGGCAGTGTCAGGTCCCATCCTTTGCCTGGGAGTCACGTCAAAATTCTGAATCTGTTCATGCAGCCCACAGCCATAGGGCAACTGCCTGTGGAAGTAGAGATTCTAGCTTAAACGGTCTAGGAGCAATAAAGTGACATTACAGACGAACGTACGGACGGACGGGGGTATGACGTGATCCTCGCGTTTTCTCCGAAAAGCGCGGGGATAAAAACGTAAAAAGCCAATAAAACGTACAGTTCTGGAGGCTGACTCCTCTGCAAGGCTTCTTCCAAAGCTTTCTCGCTGAATGTGTCGAACATAACTGACATACAAAGCTATCGCCAAAACATGCGACCAAAAGACAAAATAGAAGGAAAGAAAGAAAGAAAACAGTTTTATCTGTTTTTCCTGGCTTGAGGCAAAAGGCTATAAAATTATTTCGTCGGGACAACAGGGGCCAGTTGCTCAAAACTAACGATGTCGTTAGTTAACGTATCGTTAAAACTTTGACCATTACATATGGCAAATATGCTAAAATTTTTGCTGAAAAAAAAATGTAAGCAGCTTTTGCGGATGCAAAAGCTGCTCACATTTTTTCAGCAAAAATACCACAATCTTCGATATTGTACTAGCTAGAACAGTTAACAATTTGACCACTAACGAGCTCGTTAAGCTAACAATGCTTTGAACAACTGGCCCCTGGTGGTTTTTTTTTTTTTTTTTTTTTTTGACATTAAATCTCAGTAGTTATTTTTTTTCCACAATATGTTATTGTATTTAAAAGCATTGATTCTGATGTGAGACGGCGCCTTGAAGTAATCACTTAGGTCTGTGATTGAAATATGCCATGATAACAGATCATTCTAGACATTCAGAATCAAGCCGTCGCCCATCACATCTTGTTTATATTTAACGCGCAATGTAAAACCAGAACTATATGCTGTGTATCGGTATTGGCCCGCTGCTGGTCCAGGAGTTTATGCTGACTGGGTATCAGTGTTACACCCTAGAGGAGGTGGCGGGTCATAGCTGATCTAGATTTGTTTGTTTATTCGTTTGGAATTTAATAGCCTCGTCAAAACTTTTTAGCTCAGTTTTTCACAAGCGGTAATCATATTCAATACACTGCGCATTCTTGCGCTTGAAACTGACAAACACCCTTGAATCACCGGAGGGGAGAGAACGACTGTAGAAAAGATTTCATGATCAGTCTCCAGAAAAGAATGTCGCCGACCCGGCAGGTATCAAACCCGCGACCTCCTGGTAACCAGCCAGGGGAGCATCCGACTGAGCTACCGACTGAGCTACCGACTGAGCTACCGACTGAGCTAGCCGGGTGTATAGGTCATTCTGCAGCGTTTGCTATACTCTAAACCATTTGAAGTGACTACATGTTAAGAATTTTTAAGTGTGAGCTCCTTCCATACCCCTCTTTCTATTTTCAGTCGATCTTCTGCGACTCGAACATCTTTGGGGATATGAAAATTTGCTCTAGACACTTGTAGTTTGAGCCACTGAGGGTTTATCTTAATCTTATCACCTGGGGCCAGTTGTTCAAAACTAACGACATCGTTAGTTAACGTATCGTTAAAACTCTGATCATTAAATATGGTAAATATGCTGAAATTTTTGCTGAAAAAAAATGCGAGCAGCTTTTGCGGATGCAAAAGCTGCTCACATTTTTTCAGCAAAAATACCAAAATTTACGATATTGTACTTGCTAGAAGAGTTAACAATTTGACCACTAACGAGCTCGTTTAGCTAACGATGCTTTGAACAACTGGCCCTTGGTCAGCACTATACTACATCCATTACGAAAACACGCCTATATTAATACAGTGTAAATTTTAACTCCGAAAAACCACACACAAAAAATGCGTTATTTTTCTTATTTCTCCTCAAAACATAGACTGTGGGCACTCACAATCTGTTTTAGAGCAGAAATAATAAAATAAAGGTCCAAGGCGGCTCTTCTGTGGCGATTTATTTATGTTGTTGTTTGTTACTTACTGTGTGTGTCACTTGTGTCTTTTGGTTTTGGATGGCCATATGGCCATTTTGTGGGAAAGTAACTGTCCTTATGGCCTTCCTTTGTTTAGGTTTCCATTATGGTCTGGTCGCTTAATGTTTGTATTTCTTTCCCTTTGGTGTCTTTTATGGGTGGAGTAAGTTAATTGTATCAATTTCTGATCTTTGTTTTACTTCTACTTTACATCTGTATAACCCAGTTTTACTATGTAAAAGAGGGATGTAAGGGAGTCAAAATTATATAGACATGTTTTCATGATGCGATTTTCTTATGGCTGAAACTATCTTTGAAAGAAAGAATAACCTGGGGACTCAAGAGCGTGCTCGAATTATATTTTCAGGGGCTTGGAGAATTAGATGGTGCTGCATGGTGCCTCCGCGGAAAGTGAAACCGAGTGACCTTTAGTACTGGTAAACTATCCTGCCCGGGAAAAGTGGTGCGAGTCGGACCTACTTTGGGACTGTTCAAAAGTGGTCTTTAAGACCACTATTGAACAGTCCAACGGTGGCCTCTAATTAGGAGATACTGGGTGTAGAAAACACAAGGAAAGAATGTCATATCTGCAGTCATGGGTAAGGCTGACACGATGAATCGTAGAATCGATTAATCGATCCATAAATTCCACAAAAATGATTATCATTTCTGATTTGCTTTTAATCGATTACTTGATAGGTACAATTTACTACCCAAAGTTATGCCTAAAATAGCTGAATGATGGGGCAAACAGTGCAGACCCTGATGAAACGCCGCATTTTGCGGCGTCTCATCTGGGTCTACACTGATTGCTCAGGCCTGTCTGTTGAAATCTACATATGGTAAAGTGCAACATATGGTAAGAGCAATACTCAGACAGAAAGCCAGACAGGTAAAATTATGACAAAAACCTTTGCGATTATTTATCGAGTATCGATCGCAATGACAGGACTGATAATCGATTATCTTTTCAGCTCCGATTAGCCAGCCCTAGGCATGGGAGTTTTCCTAGGGTCTTACGAACGAATTCGAAGCAGCCATGGTAAACGAGCCATCCGTGTTCGAGCTATCAAAGTTTCATTGTAAAGTCGAACTTCAAAGGCTCGAACACCTTTGGGACTCCGAAAATCTGTTCGAGAAATGGGTAGTTCGAGCCCTGGGGTTACTTCAGGAGGCATAACGAGATATTTTTAGACATCTTTTCTGTGTTCTATAATGAAAATGTATGCTGTGTGAACTTATTAGAATCGCCTCATCGAGGCGATTCTAATGAGTACACACAGCATACATTGCAAGATAAAAGACTAAAATCTCCTTAATTATCCCCACTATTTTTTATGTAGAGGATTCCGCTAGGGGCTCAAGAATGGGTTCGACACATCCATGGTAAACGAGCCTTCGGTGTTCGAGCCATCGAAGTTTCATTGTATTTAGTACAGTCTTAACAGGTGAATGACAAAAAAACTACATGCGAACGTCACAGAAAGCATCACAGAAAACGGTATCAAAAGGGAAATCTAGAATAGTTTTTGACGCGAAAACACGCCTATATAATTTTGACCACCCTGAAAACCACTTTTATATAGTGAAATAGTGAAACTGTGGTTTACAGTGGTAAACCATATCACAAATTTTCATCTTAAAATGTTCATGTTTTCGACGGTAAAGTTTACAATGTATTTGTATAGGCGTATTTTCGATATGCAAAGCAAACCAAATAGGATATCTAGAGATATATTTCATTCCGTAGCAACGGAAGGGTTTTTCATTGATACGTTATACAGTCGAACTTCGATGGGTCGAACTCGGTAGGCTCGAACACCACGTTTGGGTCGAACTGACTTTTCAGTCCCGACAAAATTCCTATTCATTTTGACTAAACATGCAACCCTTGGCTCGAACCACGATGGCTCGAACCCTCGAACTCTTAGCCTGGTCCCTAGAGTGCATTTTCTATGTAAAATCCCACCGATGGCTCGCACCAATTACCTTTTTAATAAATTCAAATTTTATTGATCAAGTCACGCAGGCCCGTGATCAGTATCATAAGACGCTTTGATACTGACAAAGCGTCTTGCCGAAACAGCTGTTTACTTGATTGGCGCAATCCCGTTGATCAACATGTCAAGAGATTAATGTTGAGAAGGTGTCAAATTAAGTTTATTGTAAACACCTATAATAACCCAGGGCTAATGAGGCGGCATAAGGAAATTAAAGCTGGCAAAATATTTTTCACAAATTAAAATTTCAAACCGACACTGAGTAAGACCTGCCAAAATTACTGTCTTTGCCTTAAAATACGGACCAAAAATACGACTGATCATTCACTCCTGCAGTCATGTCAGAGAGTACGTACTTAAATTATGACCGATAAATGTACCGGAAGTCACCAAAATCGCCGCAGCTATGATAAAAAATCATAGTACACAAAGATGGATCTTGCCGAGTTGGACTCCAATGGCTCGAACTGCCGATGGCTCGAACTTTTTTCGGCGGTCCCGGCGAGTTCGAGCCATCGAAGTTCGACTGTAGAATAGTTTTTGTCATTATACGTTGATCGTTAATGATTCATGAACGAAAGCTTGAGTATCCTGAGCAATGCCCATGTCTTCTAACTTGCAACTCAGATCTAGTACTAGTACATGTATTTAAGAGTAGCGCTCCAAGACGAATATCGGATCGGAAAAACTAGACTACATCAGAGAAGAAGCCATGGAGTTTTCCCTCCGCCCACGGAAGTAGTAGTGTTTTAAAACCAACCCGCATGTTTGGATTTTGGAGGCTAGGTATATCTCTGCTTGTTTGCCTTCGATGGGTCATTAGCTTGTGACAAATCTTCTCGTATTGATATTTCATACACTTATGCCGGTCCCGATAGCTCAGTTGGTAGAGTGTCCGCTCCGGGATTTAACGGCGACGTTAAACCCGAATTCACACACACACGCATATATTTAATAGAGATTACTGCTTCACGAAAACAGGTCTATATAATTTTGACCCCCTTAAACCCCACTTTTATATTGTCAAACTAGAGTTTACAGGGTATACATAATTTTTCTTATTTCTGCTCAGAAACATAAATTGAGGGTACTCGTATGGACCGCCACGCCGAGGCGATTCTAGCGAGTTCCCAGAATCTATATTATGAGCAGAAATATGAAAAATATCAGATATTTTTGGACAGTTTTCATTTTTTTCGGTGGTAAAACTTTCAATATATATTTGAATATGCGTGTGAACCAAGGAGCTTATGACACAGCTCTTGGTGAACTATTTCCTGTTGGAGACTCTTTCAGTCCGTCTACCCTACCTAAAAGCTGACCATTTTAGAAGAGTAAAAACCACATCGGTAAGGCATGTTCCATTGCCAAGATGGGGAGCATACCAATCTGTAGAGCAGTGTACGTTATTTCGATTCGGGATATCGGCTGGGTCTTGCCAATCGTGCGGCTTCACACTGTGGCCTATGGGTATTGCACTATTGCAACCGGCTAATCTGACAGACTCGGCCAACTTGCGGTTATATCTTTAAGGATGCATTTCTAAGACAAGTATCATGCCTCTTTGCCTTAAGACAGATTTCGTGCTTGTGTATTAAATTCAATTGCAGTTCGGAGAAAATTGTCTAGATTAAATAACTGTCTCATTATTTTCCGTTTGCCTGAAGTTACCTACTGATTTAATTGTTTATAAAGCAAAACACATTTCGTGCCTTTATCCCCATATACCGCATCACGAAAAACGACTATATTATTTTGACCCCCTTTAACCCCACTTGTATATAGTAAAACTGCGGTTGACAGGGGTAACATTATTTTTCTTATTTCTGCTCCAAAAATAGATTGTGGGTACTCGCTCGAACCGCCTCGACGAGGCGGTTCTAACGAGTTCCCTCAATCTATGTTTGGAGCAGATATATAGAACATAACAGATTTATTATCTGAAAATTATTTTTTTTTTGGTAGTATTTTTCCAATATATATGTATGGGCATATTTTCATAATGGTGGTGTTTCAAAGTGAATAATACATATTCAGATTCGGAAAAGCATATTCAGTTTCGGAGAAGGCATATAACGCAGACACGTTTTGCAATCTTTTAATCAGCGGTCTACTCTTAAGGAAAGGATTTGATCCTGAGGAGCCGAAAATCGTTCTTTTCCTACACTACGATGACACGGACGTTTTCAGGGAATTCATTCACATCTTCAAAACGGTTTATTTTATGTTGTTTAATTATTATTATTTATTTATTTATTTATTTATTTATTTTTTGCGATATTTGTCTCCAATTATAGTTTATGAGTGCTCGTTGGAACCGCCTCAGTTAGGCGGATCTAACGAATAACCACAACCTATGCCTTGGCACAGAGATATACAAATGTATACCCCCTCTAACCCCAGTTTCCTTATCTCCAAAACGTTTATTTTTGTGATTAACATTTGTGATATGTGCCAGCGCACGAAAAAAACCTACAATAAGACGTGCGCCCGTCGAAGACTCAGATCAGCCTGCGCATCCATATAGTCTAACCAGAGACTTCTCTTGCTGCATGAAGGAGCATTGGACCCTTAGCTATCCTTACAGCGCACAGCGAAGACCTGATCAGACTGTGCGGATGCGCAGGCTGATCTGAGTCTTCGTTGGACGCACATGCCTTATTGTAGGTTTTGTCATGCGCTGGCTCATATTGCTTTCTCATTTTTTTTTTCAAACATAAGTCATGCGTGCCTCATGTGGATGCTCGTTAGAGCCGCCTCAACGAGGCGGTTCGAACGCTGAGTATCCACAACCTATGTTTTAGAGCAGACATAAGAGAAACAATGTTTACCCCCAGTAAAAACCAGTTTTCTCTATATAAAGTGAGGTTTACAGTTGTTTATCATACAAACTTGCTAACGTAATACTAGACTCTTTCTGGAAGCAAAAGAAAAAATAAATGCTTGAAATTGTCTTCTTTTAAAACAGTATGGCAAATATGAAAACATGTCAGTCTTAACAGGGCCCCATGTTGTAAACGTTTTCGTGCTCAGCTAGGAAGAGCATGAGTTTTGTTATACTCGCAATAGTGAAAACAGGACTATGTTGGTCCTATATCGCTCATCTGAACTAACAGACTTGAAGTTGCACACCACTACAACCTCCACTGCAGGTCACCTCCAATAAGCTATCAGCAATGATACACCGTACCAAGTTTGAACGAATATTATTGATTCCTTCGCAAGATATGGTGCAGACAAGCCAGCCTGGCGGTTTTTTGAGGCCTGTGCCTTTTGGAATAAGGTCAAAGGCACCAAAATCTAATCAAATCTTTGGTCGGTTGCAATGATATATAGCACCAAGTTCATGATTAAATTTTATCGATTCGTTTATGAGGTACGGTGCAAACAATTCACAATGGGTTTAGGTACCCTTGAAGGTAAAGGACACCAAAATCTAATTAAATCTTTAGTCGGTTGCAATGATATATTGTACCACGTATGACCAGAAATAATCAGTTGTTCATTGGATGAGGTACAGACAAGCCTAAGTTGACTAAATTGACATTTTTTGGGGGACATGTGGCCTTGAAAATAAAGTCAATGTCACCAAAATCTAATCAATTCTTTGGTAGGTTGCACTGATATATTGTACCAAGTTTGACCAAATATCATCCATTTGCTCGTGAGATAGGGTGGAGGCAATCCAAAACTAACAGTCTTTTAGGGCCTGTGCCCTTGCAAATAAGGTCAAGGTCACCAAATTCTAACCAAATCTGAGGTATGTAGTAGTAATATATTGTACCAAGACAGAGTGCAGACAAGCCATTTTGGCCCAAACTCGACTGTTTTTGGTAGCATGCGCCCTTGAAAAGGGGTTCAACGAGTTAAAGGCATAACCTAACATATTTTCCTCCATCCTAGTGACCATGAAAGTTTGGTGAAGCTTTATCCCTGAAATACTTATATGTAAGTTTCAAGAAGATCCAGTCAAAACTTAGGGACTCAAGTTATGACGATGACAATGTCAAGATAGGTTTTACAGAAATCAAAGGGACATAACCCTATGAAAGATACGCCAATCTCGCCAGTTTTTAAACTAATCCAAGATGTTATCCCCAACATACTTTTGTTATTTCAATACGATTCGATTAAAGTTAAAGGATCTATGGTGATGTCAGGGTCTAAAATGGACATTTTCAGCATTAATAAGGACGTAACGCTACGAGTACGAGTAATATATATTGACGTCGGCAGTTTTCAGCTCATCTGAGCTTTTATCCTTGACTTACTAATATCTTAGAATGAAAAAGATCTGATAAAAACTGAAGGGGCTTTGGTGATGGCAAGGTCAAAAATAGGCATTTTCTGAACAAGGGGACGTAACTCTATGATATATAAGCCGTCCTCACCAGTTTTCAAACTCTCAAACTCATCCGAGCTTCAATCCCTGACTTATTTGAATGTAAGTTTCAAGTAGATCCGATCAAAACTGAAGGTACTACGGTTTTGACAAGGTCAAAATTAAACATTTTAAACAAAGTAGGGGACATAATCCATCATAAATCGACCGACATTTCCAGTTTTCGAACTCGTCCGAAATTTTATCCCAGACTTACTTATATGTAAGTTTCCAGAAGACCCGATCAAAACTGAAGGCGCTACGGTGATGACAATGTCAAAAGCATTTTTAGCAAAGAAGGGGACATAATCCATGGGTAATTGTAATTTTCAGGAAAATCAAATCAAAACTGAAAGGGCTACGTTGATGAAAATGTCAAAAATAGGCATTTTAAAGCAATCAAGGTGACGTAACTATATGAAGAATGGGCCGACTTGGATGGGTTTCGAACACATCCGAGTAATTATCTCCAGCCACCTTACATAAAGTTTCAGAAAGAGCCGATTAAAACTGAAGGCGCTATGGCGATGACAAGCTTTTTACCATTGTAAGTTTACGGGACCTTGTGGTTTCCATAGCAACGAAAGATTTCTTTTGATTTTGATAAGACGCTTATGTCAACAATGCCAACCCGAGGCATGCTACAGATGAGAAATTGTTGATATCAGCCCGCAGGTTGCAGAGGACTGGTCAAAAATGTGATGAACGACGGACGGACGACGGATGGACAACCATCCTATAAGCCCCACTGGAGCCTTCGGCACAGTTGAGGTAAAAATATAAACAAATTTGTCGATTCTCCTGCTAAGATAGCACTTACCCTCATAACCCCTTTTCTCTGTTACATCTACTTGACCATACCGTTTTACCGATAGCCCTATACGGATGTGAGAGTTGGGACTGCGAAAATACTCATGCTATCAAAAAAAAATTGCATAATAAGTTTCTAAGACATATTGTCAGTCTTTGAATATATTTCATTACGAAAATACGCCTATACAAACACTGTATCGTCGAAAAAAAAAAAACACTAAAAGTTAAGATGAAAAATTGTTATATTTTTCTTATTTCTGCTAAAAGAATATAGATTGAGGGCACACGTTAGAACCGCCTCATCGAGGCGGTTCTAACGAGTACCCACAATCTATTTTAAGAGAAAAATAAGAAAAATAAGGTTTACCCCTGTAAAGCCCAGTTTTACTGTATAAAAGTGGGGTTGACAGGGTCAGAATTATTATATAGGCGTGCCGATTTTCGTGATGATGTTGTACGCAGAATTAGGTCGACGCCCGACACAAATTAACATTAAATCAAGAATGATAAGCTCCTGGTTGTCAATAATTAATGGAAAAGGATCTAAATTATCCAAACTGATGTACAATTTTTTTAATGAACACGAAAATGGCTTATATGAATACAAATGGATTCGCTGCATTAAAGACATTCTTATTTCTGTAGGTCGCCCTGAGTGTTTTTAGGAAAAATTCCACCAGGCATCTAAAAGCTGTTAAAATAGAATTGCACATACATTGTCCAATTTGTAAATTCAAGAATGGGATGCAAATGTTTCATTGTGATCGAATTGTATAATTTAGAACAGGCTACCTATTGAAACAGACAGATGGGACGACTGTAAATGAAATAAAATGTAATGCATGTAGTCAAAACGATATAGGTGATGAATATCATTACTTGTTTTCTTTTGACATTTGAGAACGAAAGAAAGCAATATCTGAAACCATTCTTTTATGTAAGTCATAATATTTGAGAAAAAAAAACTACCAACCGCGAAACAACGCTTATAAAACTGTCGAAATTCGTAGATATTATCAGGAAGAATTTTGCCTCGGTAATAGATAGTTACGGTTTGTCGTAGGTCTGAAATTCATTTAGGTTTCCACATGGCCAACTTTTTCTGACATTTTACCTGGTCACTTTAAATCGTGACAGTCACACTAAAACTCAATATTGGTTACCTCCCTTTGACTGAGGCCTATGATGTATACCTGTTGTATAATCTTAACTGTGTTATAATTTTGTCAGTGATGACTGGCGTCTGCCGAAAATGCTTCATGTACAATTATGCTATAGCATGCTTAATATGCGTTTCCAATGTCCATAATGTGCATGTACAGTAAAATTCCTGTATTAAGACCACCTTTTTGAACAGTCCCAAAGGTGTATCTGACCAGTGCACACTACAAGCAGAAAACACAAAGAAAGAATAACTGCAACCTATCAGAGAAGCTATTTAAAGCAGAATTAAACTTAATATTAGGTGGTCTTAATAGCGGATTTTACTGTATTTCATGTTTTGTCTCTTACGCAATCTGTGTGTGGCCTGAGATGGACTGTTAAATAAAGTTCTGTTCTGTTCTGTTCTCTGCCGTTCTGTTCTATATTCATGACATTCATGTTGAGATATAAAGAAAAAGGGAATGATGAAGTTCAGGAATCGATACAATTGCCATAGATATCAAAGGGGAAAAAAGAGGACGCGCATAAGGCAAAGGTAGTACGAGTTTATATATAACAAGTGGTTTTCTTACCCCAAAATGACCAAACGGCTATCCGAAATAAATATATATATTACTAAGATATACATGCAAGGGGGAAATAATGAAGAACGTATAGTTACTGAAATGCTAAACCTAAAAAGAAACAAAAACAGTTTGGACTCCGGTTGACACGAACAACAGAGACAAAACATAAGGCACCAATCAGCCGACTAATGCAATGTACGTAAGCATTTCATACAGTGTTCTGTTAGATGCTCGTTTCAGGTGAAAATTTGTAACATTTTCGCATTTTTTAAAACAAACATACAATGTGGGTGGTCCCCATAAACTCCTAATACAGATGGTTCCAGAGAGAACAGTACATGCATTCTTTGCTTTTTGGCACAGTCAAATAATAATAAAGACAACCCTAAATTTTAATGCACTTGCGTATGTAACGCGTGTAATCGTGTAACGTCCCTTCTCATTGCATTACGCAAACACGCCTATACAAATACATTGCCACCTTTATCGCCGAAAAACTGAAAATTTTAGGATGAAAAATTGTGATATTTTTCTTATTTCTGCTCAAAATATAGATTGTGAGTCTATCGAGGCGGTTCTAACGAGTACCCACACTCTATATTTTGGAGCAAAAATAAGAAAAATAAGTTATACCCCCGGAAACCCCAGTTTTACTATATAACAGTGGGGTTCAAGGGGGTCAAAATTATATAGGCGTATTTTTGTGATGGGTTGATACGTGTATTTGGTTTTATGTAGCTCACTCTGCCGTTTTGGGGGAAAAACATTTTTTTTAAACAAAAAAGTGAATAAATGCATTAGAACGAGGATAACTGTATTCAAAATGGTCATTTGGGGGAAGTAAATCGTTGGTTTTACGGTCGCAAAATCCGTTTTAGGGCTCCGCTGATGCGTCGCCGTAAAACGAAATTTTCCAACCGTAAAACCGCCGAATTACCTCCCCAAATGACAATTTTGAATACAGTTAGTCCCTATTTAACAGTATAAAGCATGTACATTATACGGATTTATTATTACATACATGGATGTATATTTTAAGATTCCCTTAATATCATTCAGAGTAAAGGGTGAAGGTTTTCGTTTGAACCGCCCCATTGAGGCATCAGCACTCTTTTGTTTTCAAAAGGTTTTTTTTTTTTTTTTCTGATAAAATGTGTGCTACTTTTCTTATTTATGATCCAAATATAGGTTGTGCGTGCTCGTTAGAACTGCTTTGTCGAGACGATTATAACGGGTACCCGCAACCTATTTAAAGCAGAAATAAAGAAAATATATACCCATTTAAACCCTCTGTAGAAAGTGGGATTTAGAGAGTTGTTCACATAAGGACCTGTTAACAAGATGAGAAACTTGTTCCCGTTTTGCGCCATGATAGATACAAATATCTCACATTAAAATGTTTTCCTTCGTGATGATATTGGGTGTGAAACAGTATTTGATTGTTTGAGTGAGGTTTAACGTCCCTCTCAACACTATAATAAGTCATTTTGGGGCGTTAGTTTGAATTTAGGTTTGTTTTACGTCCCCGTCAATGCTATTTAAGTCATTTTGGAAATGTTGCTTTCATTTTTGTGGGACTGTTACCCGGCATTGAGATGAAATGTCATCTTAAGCCCTTTCACCCAAAACAAAACAAAAGGGTTTAAATGTAGGGACGGTCTGACTCACACCACTTTGCGGGGGAAGTCTTAGACCCTCTAAACGGTTTACCAGTACTTATGCACGATCGGTTTCAGCTCTGTGCAATTAGTTTCTACAAGCCCCGATGAGCGGGGGCCCTTTTCGAGACGTTGTAGACGTTGCTTCCATTTTTTGGGCTTTTACCTGACACTGCAATGAAATGACTTCCCAAGCCCTGTCGCCTTATAAAACCACTACAGTTTATATGCATGGACGGTCCGACTCGCTCCACGTCTTAGACCCTCTAAGCGGTTGTGTGGTCGGTTTCAGCTCTGCGTGGAAGCACTTTGCAGCCCATCTCCAAGCCCCGATGGGCGGGGGCCCGAACTTAGTTTTATTAGTACTGAGATGGCATAGCATTTCTAACAATTTGCATGTGCGACTATCGAATACTCAGATCAGCCTGCGCAGGCTGATCAGAGTCTTCGTTGTGCGCTCTAAAGATAGCTAATGGACTAGTGCTCCTTCCTGCAGCAAGAGAAGTATATGGAAGCACAGACAGATATGATTCTCCACTTGGCGCTCAAGTAAATTGTAGGAAATGCTGTGCCCCTGCTCAATACTATTTTCACATACAGTCAAACTTCAATGGCTCGAACACCTTTGGGACCACGAAAATCTGTTCGAGACAGGGGTAGTTCGAGCCACTGAGGGTTACTGCCAGGAGGCATAACGAAATACTTTTTGGCATCTTTTCGGCGTTCTATAATGAACATGTATGCTATGTGTACTCACTAGAATCGCCTCATCGAGGCGATTCTAATGAGTACACACAGCACACATATGCAAGATAAAAGACTAAAATTTCCTTAATTACCCCCCACTATTTCTTATGTAGAGGATTTCGCTAGGGGCTCAAGAATGAGTTCGACACATCCATGGTAAACGAGCCATCGGTGTTCGAGCCATCGGTGTTCGACTGTACTTGTTTGTAAGGTTATCAGGTCAATGTGATGAACGTTCCTCGAAAACACACTTTATATAGACAAAAGTGATATTTTATGGATTTAATTTATTTGTCTATTAAGATATTTTTTTATTGTTGTTTTTTAGTTTCACTTGTACGGCCCTTTCAAGATTATTTCACTCATATCGAGCCGATCGTTAATCGGAGGTGGGCCAAAACCGGTGTACCCGGAGAAAAAACACCTGACCATCCGTTGCAGAACTTGGCGTCTCACATGTGACCCGAGCGAGCTCGAATCCACAGCGGAGAGAGACCTAATGTTTAAGAGTCAGTGCTCTTATACACTAGACCACGGAGGCCCGTAAAATATTGTTTAAAGAGGATGACACAATTAGCTATAAAACTTATTCTACCTTGCGGTCCTCTAAAAAATAAATATATACTTAATGCCTCGGTCACAAATTCGGCGTACCCCGGCCGAGCTATACTAGACGCGATGGTCGGCCGAGCTGTCCAAGTCGAGAAGGGGTCGGAAGCCGATGTCTGGCTCGGTTTTGACAAAAAGTATGCCGTGTGGGGCCTGGAGGGACATCCGCCGGGAATCGGACGGTGTCTGCCAGATTTTTGCGGAGAAGCATCGGCATATACGCCGGGCGGAAATCGGCCGGTGCACTGCAGGTTACCGGCCGTACGCCGGCCGTATACCTGGCGATTGTTACAAGCCGGCCGAGCATCGGTCGACGTTCCGCAGATGTTCGCCCGGTTCCCGGCCGGGCATGGCCCGTCGCCGGGCGAGGGACGGGTTTACACCCGTCGGGAATGGTTCAGTTGTCCAGGGGTATATAAACTGCATCTTCTCCTGTCTGTACAACAAATGCATCAGCTCGGTTGGTGGGTGACAACCTTCAATTTGTTCTTTCTTCGAAGAAAAACGATACAATATGTCTCTTATCCCTACTGGTCTGCTAAAAACGGGCACCTATCAGAGTTCGGGCCCTTGCATAGTCGAGCGTCAATCAGTGGGACGCCGGCAGGAAACGGGTCGGCGATCGAGCGGCGACAGCCGAAACAGGATTCGTCGAGCGGATTCCGCTTGATAACCTGTCGGGCGTCGGCCGGGCGTCGGCCGATTACTGTCCGATTATCTGATTGGTCAGGTCCGTTCTATACGACCACCGGATACCAGCCGACGCCATCGACATCGTACCGACGTCGGTGCGAGCTCTGCTCGACTTTAATTCGACCTAGAAGTCGGTGAGAACTCGGTGAGAATTTTAAGTGCGAGTTAAAATTTCACCGGGCCCCTCCCGACCACCACCGATGCCTCAACATCCGGCGGGACGCCGGCCGGACTCCATCCCGATTTCACCTAAAATCAGTCGCCAACTAGTCGGGCGGGGCTCGAATAGTGATTTGTGACCGTGGCATAACATGCACATGGGCCGTGTAAAAGGAGCATTGTCTTGGCATCATTACCAATATTTAACCCTTATCTTGCTGTTCACAACAACCCCTATCTTTGCAAACAGTTTAGATCCAGATCAGATGGCTTCTGAAGAAGCCATCTGATAAGGATCTACCTGTTTGGTATTCAGTTTATGAATTTGTAGCAATAAATTACTTCAAGTAAATTGATTGGATGACAGACAGAAATGGATGTGGCTTAAATGAATATTCAGCAAGATAAGGGTTATGATAATTGCTAGAAAAATAAATGTTAAAATATATTAAGTGACCCAATAAACATATTACTAATTGACCCACTAAACATATTACTTAATTGGCTCTAAGACAGTGATATTAGTGTTTAAAATATATCGAGTGCATAAAACGATTCCACTGTCTGCAATAAAAGTCAAAATGATACTGGGCGTAATATCGCAATAGCAATGCTATACTACTCAACAATAATAAGTATTAAAATCATGTGCGGATGTATTCATTATTCTTCATATTTTTGCTCAAAATCATATTGTGGGTACTTGTTAGTTAGAACTGCCTTTTCGATGCGATTCTAGCGAGATAAGGCGGTTCTAACGAGCACTCACAATCTGTGCATGTATTTGATTACATATAAGAAAAATAACAGAAAAAAAATCAACCTGAAATTTTCGAGTTTTACCGATAACAAAGACGCCATTTTACCACACATCACGGTTGTGTTGTCGTAATGTAAAAAAAAAAAAAAAATCAAGAGCCTCTTCATTTTCATTTGATGATTGATTTTTTTTTCTCATTTACATTAGAAAATCGGTTTTGACCGCTGTAATGCTAATACATTTTAAGATCGGAAAAGATCAGAACCTTTCTGTACTTTTGACTTTGTCGATCTTGAACTCAGGATTAGAATATTAAACAAATCTTAAAGTCCTTTTATAAAAGGTATTTAATAAAGTAATGTGTATATTTTGGATTAACTTACGGTCGTGTCTATATTTTGGTAGGTTTTCTTTGCTGTTGTTGTTGTCGTCGTCGTCGACATCATCGTCGTCGTCGTCGTGCAGGTCCTGGTGCAGGTGGTGACAAAATATATTTTGTAGCAATTCATGCAAACGTATACAGTACACAGCAGACAGAATATGGCCAATCTTATAACTGAAGTTTAACAATAACAGTGAGTGAGTGAGTGAGTATTTGAGTTTTACGTCCCACCAACAGCTAAGGTCATACGGAGACGGGACCTCGGTTTAAAGACTCATCCGAAAGTCTGGAGAAGCCCGGGATCGATCCTGCGACCCCTGGTTTACAAGGCGAGTAGCGTAACCACTACACCACTGAGGCTTCTGACAATAACAGTGAAACTTCGCTGACTTGAACACTATTGTTATCATTTTATTAAGTCACTTGTATGATGGAAGACGATGTGACATCACTCTCTCGCATCAAAAAATGCTACATAAGGATTTAAATGATGAGGCCTAATTGGCCGAAACTATAGCTAGTCTGGCCCAGAAAACATGTACACTCATATTTTACAGTTCTGTGGTGTATTCCTTGCTTCCAAAGGATAACCCTTTTATAGAACATATTAAGGGGAATGGGAATACCTGGCACATTTACCACCCTTTTTTCAAAGGGAGACAACTTTCGGGACTTCCTGTTCGCTTTTCTATAGGCTCAGTCCCGCTGATAAAAGGGGTCTACTCTTAAAGGAAAGAATTTGCTCCCCAGGAGCAAATTCTTTGCTTTAAGAGTTGACCCCTGTTGACATGGGAGAAAAAAATATTTTTGTAGGAGTTGCCTTCCCCGAAGGTGTACCCATTCCCCTTAAATGTATGGTTATAAAGTCAATAATGTCGGCGGGTTTGTCATATAACAACGGTAAAAGGTTGGGAAATTTTGAAGGAAACAACACAGTTTTTGTCGATTTTCAGTGTGTTAGAATCGAAAAAATTATCAGCTCAAGTGTCTAAATTGCTGAGCAATAAATCAACGATTGTCGACCAGTTGTAAGCAAAATCACTCGCGCTACGCGCTCGTAATTCCATCTACAACTGGCCTCCAAACTGTGATTCATTACTCAAACTGCTGCAGCTGATCTATTTCTTAACCCATATATGACAATGGAATCTCCCACCTAATAAGTTTGGAGTGGTCCATTTTCAATTCTAGGGGTGTCAGGTTTGTTTTGTTAGCAGTAAGTTGTACACAGATGCATGAGCAAACAGTGTATATCCTGATCAGACGCCGCGTTCTGTGGCGTCTGATCTGGGTATACACTGTTCGTCAATGTCCCAAAATGGGATAGATATATTCAGGTTAAATACATTGTGTAGTGCAGGCACATGTACATATGTTAAGCTCGGCCCCGCCCAACGGGGCTTGAAGAAATATATGGGCTGCATGATGCTTCCACGCAGAGCTGAAACCGACCCGCACACGAGTACTGGTAAACCACTCAGAGGATCTAAGCCTGTCCAGGCAAAGCGGTACGAGTCGGCCCGTCCATGCTTATAAACCCCTTTTGGTTTCATTGGGCGACAGGGCTTGAGATGTCATTTCATCTCAATATCGGGTAAATGTCCCACAAAATTGGAATCAACGTCTCCAAAATGACCTTTACAGTGTAGAAGAGGACGTTAAACCTCAAAGCAAACAAACATACCCATGTTAAGCAGCGGTATATAGTAGAACTTCGATGGCTCGAACACCGATGGCTCGTTTACCATGGATGTGTCGAACCCATTCTTGAGCCCCTAGCGAAATCCTCTACATAAGAAATAATGGGGATAATTAAGGAGATTTTAGTCTTTTACCATGCAAATGTATGCTGTGTGTACTCATTAGAATCGCCTCGATGATGCGATTCTAATGAGTACACACAGCATACATTTCCATTATAGAACACCGAAAAGATGTCTAAAAGTATCTCGTTATGCCTCCTGACAGTAACTTCAGTGGCTCGAACTACCTCTGTCTCGAACAGATTTTGAGGTCCCAAAGGTGTTCGAGCCATTGAAGTTCGACTGTATATGGGTGAAATACACTGTGTAGAACATGCACATGTACCTATGTTAAGCAGCGCCCCCGCCCATCGGGGTCTGGAGAAATAGATTGTGCTGTATGGTGCTTCCGCGCAGAGATGAAACCGACCGAACTTGAGTAATGGTAAACAGCTTAGTTCTAAGCCTGTACAGGAAAAGTGATGGGAATCGGACCGCTCCTTAAACCCTATCGGTTTCTATGGTCGGTAGGGCTTGAGATGTTATTTCATCTCAATGTCGGGTAAAAGTCCCACAAAATCGGAAGCAACATCTCCAAAATGACCTTAATAGTGTTGACGGGGACGTTAAATGTCAACTCAAACGAAAAACAAAAAACCTATGCTAAGCAAAACAATTTTGCATGGGCATTTCAGCGTAATGAAGGTGATGGTTTCTTGTTTTCCACTACTTATATATCATTAACGCATTGTACTTTTATATCTTTTTTTTTTTTTTTTGGCTTTGGTTTTGCGGCCCTTTCAAGATTATTTCACTCATATCGAGCCGATCGTTAATCAGAGGTGGGCGAAAACCGGAGTACCCGGAGAAAAAACACCTGACCATCCGTTGCAGAACTTGCCATCTCACAAATGATCCGAGCGAGGCTCAAACCACAGCGGCGAGAGACCTAATGATTAAGAGTCACTGCTCTTATCCACTAGGCCACGGATATATCTTTCTTGTCTTTTAATTAAAATTCCAAAGGATACATTTCTAATGTTTCGTGAAATAATAACTTAATCAATATATGGCGAACCTTTTATGCTCAGGGTTTGGAAACAAATGTTTTGTCAAAAACGTTTTCTCTTTTATTTCACTGAAGTAATTATTAAAATAATGGTAATGTTACAATTTTGGGGGATAATTGTTGAACGGTTATCATCAAATTAACGAATTTTTGAAAAGAATATATTTAGAGGCCCGAATTCTTGAGAGAAAAAGTTCATACACACAGTGTCGAACGAGATGTACCTACAACCAGGGGCGTAGCTACCTGTACGCAGATACGCACTTGTGTACACATTACAAACGTAAAAATAGACGTAAAAGAAAAAGAAGAAAAAGAAGAGGAAAGACAAGAAGACGAAGAAGAAGAAAAAGAAGCAGAGAGATGAAGAGGAAGAAGAAAAATAAGAAGAAGAAAAATCAGAAGAAAAAAAAGAAGAAGAAACAAAGAGAAGAATGTTTTGCGTACAAATGATTTTCTTCTAGCTAAGCCCCTGACAACCACAGTAAACTGCACTTTCCTCAGTATTAAGCTTATGTATGCATGAACGGCGTTTGCTGTTGAGTGACACTTCAGGTGTGAATTCAAGAAAGAAAGTGGTTCAGGATTTCTGAAAACATTTACTTGTAATGGTCTACTTCTCTATTAATATATTTGCACGTGACTGAGTATGCGACAAGTACCGGTGTTTATGAAGTAACTTTGTAGGATGTGGTACATGTATTTTTGTATGTAAAACTGATGGGTGGGGTAAGCGCTGCTGTCAGTTTGTACAATCAAAAGCATTGACAGTGCTGGTAGGTCGATTTGCCTCTGGCTGTGGGTTGAGAAAATAATCCTGAATCGAGACGTAGTCTGTTTCTCTTAATCCTTAAATTCCAGAATGAAACAAACAGTGTAGAACATCTTCCGGCGCCGCATTCTGCGGTGCCTGATCAGCGTCTACACTGTCAATGTCCCAGAACACAAACCAAGTCCAGATTTAACAGTTACCACACCGGTTACCGCAGTACAACGAACGCGACAGAGTACAACGAACGCTACAGAAATCATGACGTCACAGCAGTATTTTCGGTAAGAAAAAGGTTTATTGTAGCCCAGATCCTAATCTTTTTGGGTGGTTATTTTGCATAGCTGCAGAATAATGGTATTACCATTTACTGATACAGTTGCAGAGAATTCTGTTCATTATAAACGAAAACACAAACATTTTTCTTTCGTCTAGTGTGTTTTCGCCAACCCCAGCATACTTCGATTAATGTTTTTTGACAGTAACACATCTTTTGTGCACATGATTTTGTGATTTATATGTTATTGCGATTTCAGAGCTTCCATTGATGCATTTGCTTGAGTCCCAGTTCTTGTCAATATCCACTGAATCTGTGGATGGTTCAATGGTTGATTTTTTGTTAGGGTACACCTTACCACGGGTTATGATACACCATAACGCGGTTAGTCAGCACAGTTTAGGTGCAACAAACACGGATAATATTCTTCATAAATTAAAATATTTGTTTGAATTGGGGTTTAACGTCCCCGTCAACACTATTTTGGTCATTTTGGAGACGTCGCTTGCAATTTTGTGGGACTTTTACCCGACATTGAGATGAAATGACATCTCAAGCCCTGCCGCCCAATGAAACCAGAAGGCTTATATGCATTGGACGATCTGGCTCACACCGCTTTGCCCGGCCAGCCTTAGTCCTTCTAAGCGGTGTACCAGTACTCGTTTGTGGTCAGATTCAGCTCTGCGTGGAAGCACCATGCAGCCAAATTTATTTCTCCAAGCCCCGAAGGGCAGGGGCGAAATAAATTCAAATAAAACTCTTTAATCCGCCAGCGAAAGCAGGATACATGATGCTGTTTTAATTTAAAACCATCCATTTTGCTGATATATACCCTTTAATGCCTTTTTATTTCTCATTATGATCTCCGAACTTATACACGTACGAATTTAAAGGGTTGGGTAACAACCTTGGACAAAGGGGACGGTTGAACACATTTATTCTGGCTTTCCAGAACGTTTTTACCACATCCCCCACTTACGAACAACTGAAACCCAACGTATTTAGTTTCGGCATTGGTGGGGAGGGGAGACTTTTGATTTTATAGATTCCTTTCTTTACTGCTGAAAATAGTAAGTTTTTGTAAATGGCATGGACCCAATATGAGTTAACGTGGAGTATATATGGAGTGTGTTGTCTGGGTCCCGAATGGGACTGTTCTTAGTCCACTGTTATACTCCCTGCATATTATGCATATTTCCACCGACATTGACTCAGAAATAAGACTGTTCGCAGACGACTGGGTGTGCTGCCGGGACATTAGAGTTACAGAGGACTTACATAAACTTCGGAACCAAATGGATAGACTCGGATGCTTGGCATGAAAATGTGGCATGACATCACGCGAACAAGTCCGTGAAATGAACACCCCTTACTTTACATAGAGAAAACTGGGATTTAAGGGGATATACATACTTTTTATTATATCTGCTATGAGACATAGGTTGTAGGTACACGTTAGAACCACCTCCTTGAGACGGTTCTAACGAGCACCCACGACCTATGTCTGTAGTATAAATAAGAAACATATCATGGATTTTCATCAGAGAAGTAGCCATTTAGGAGATGTGAAAAAAATACACTATGTCGTACGGGTGTATTACCGGAATGGGTATTTAATGCAATACATCAAGCAGATAACTAGGCAGAGAACAAAAAAAATGAGGGTTCATGCATTAGAACTCCTTGAGTATTATTTCACATGATTTTCGGACTCCCAGAAATTCGAGGGCGAATCTCAATGTGGATAGGGAGAAAGGCATAGGGTATATGTATATAGCACACCTGTACTGCCTTCCGATACAAGCCGGCTTTTATAGCAACGTGGTAGATTTGCTTATCAATCCGGCGGCCCGGGTTCGAACCACGACCGGGCCAAAGATGTGTAGCATTTTTGTCGCCTGTTACACAATATCAGTAAAAATGCCATTAATGCCCACGAAGAACAAAACTGGACCGAAAACGTCACCTTGTGAGACACCAGACAATATATCAGCCCAATCATAAGTTTCACAGTTAGGTTCGGCAATAGTATACATGGTGTTGGGGTCATCTGCATGACCAGCATCGCTAAACTCAAACTCAGCCATAATGTATCTTTCTGAAATAAAAAAATATAAGACTCTTACTTTGGTATTCTTGCGACATGAATGTCGTAACAATGGAGAGAATTATAGTTGTAAAAAAGGGGAATACTCGCCTATGGTGAGATTCGAAGCTGGGAAGATCTGGTAAAATCAACTGCTCCAAGCACTAAGCCAAAGAGTTAACTGTCTTCCTCAGTTGTCTTCCGCATAATCGACCAAGGCAGGTATAATGAAGGTTAGGTGCATCGGGCCGTAACACCTCACCCCTTTTTCCAAGTCCGTATGTTGACGCGAGGTCATTTTTGCGAAAAAAAAATCAAATCCCGGGCGAGTCAATATCTTCCGACATGACAGCCATAACTAAAAAAAAAATAATAAAAAAAAAGTAATCGACTCTGTGCCAAAGAGTCGTACCCATGACGCAGTTGTCATTGGTTATAAACCTGTAGGCCAAGGAAGATAAATCAGGATTAGAAATTGTGGAAATTGCGTATATCCTAGACAAATACAACTCTTCTTCTTCTTCTTCTTCTTCGTCTTCTTCATCATCATTTTCTTCTTTCTCTCTGCTTTTTTTTCTTCATCTGCCTCTTCTTTTTCTTCTTCGTCTCCTTTTTGACCGCCCCCGCCCATAGAGGCTTGAAGAAATATATGGGCTGCATGATGCTTCCACGCAGTGCTGAAACTGAACCGCACACTAGTACTGGTAAACCGCTTATAGGATCTAAGCCTGTCCAGGAACCGCGGTGCGAGGCCATGCTAATAAACTCTGTTGGTTTTATTGGGCGACAGGGCTTAAGATGTCATTTCATCCCTATGTCGGGTAAAAGTCCCACAAAATTGGAAGCAACGTTTCCAAAATGACCTTTACAGTGTTGACGGGGACGTTAAACCTGAAATCAAACAAACAAAAACGTCTCTTTTTCTACGTTTGTAATGTGTACGCAAGTGCGTATCTGCGTACAGGTAACTACGCCCCTGAGTATGAGGGACAAACTTCTCTATCTATCCCTCACACAGATTTCTCTGGCTGGCTTGTTTCTTCGCTTGGTTGGGAGTTTAACAGCCCAACAAACACTATTTAGGTCACATCGAGCCAGTTAGTTTACCTTGAAGGCTTATAGAACCAACACAGTGCATATTCTTACCCCCCAGAATCTGACAACTGCCCTTCTTAAGTCAGTGAAAGGGAGAAAATGACCGTTTGTGTATTTTGAGTTAAACGTCCCAGCAACCCGCTAAGGTTATACAGAGAGTGGACCCCAGTTTAACGACTCGTCATAAAGTTTGGAGAAGCCAAAAATCGAACCCAGGACCCCTGGTTTATGAGGTGAGTAAAACAGAATGATTATCAAAGAGAACATTTCATGGCACACCAATTTCAGATTCTTTTTCTTGCATTACTTCAATCTTAAAACGTGGAGTTTGAATATGCGGTCACTTCGACTGCTAACGTCTATTGTGACGTTTAGTGACGTCGCATTACGGACAGCGTACACGACTTTCTATACAAATAGCGCACAACAGACCCCCTTTGAGTTAAACACCTCAGAATTCTCGACTTCAATACCATCCCTTCGTAGAAAACCCGGGTAGGATAAAAGTTTCTATTCCAGGGTACAATCTAGGATTTCCTTTGGGTGTGCCAGAACTTGCAAAACGGGGCTAGTCTTTCGTTGCTGCTTTCAGCGATCAGACTATATGCTTGCGCAACTTCTTTACTCACAAATTATTTTGCAGATTCTTGTGGTTACACTGTGAGTGTTGTCTCATTGAAGTTGGTTTTGCTCAGTATAGTTCATTGTTGGCTATTTGAACGGTCCCTCTGTTTTTTATATTGTTTACATGTTTATGTACAGGTTATTCTTGGGCCCTATCCACCGCTGCTTGGGGAAATAAACGGGCTGCATGATACTTCCACACAGAGCTGAAACCCGTCGCACAGGACTACTGGTTAACCACTTAGAAGGTCTTACACTTCCCAGGCAAAGTGGTGCGAGTCCGACCGTTCCTTCATATACCCTATTATTCTTGGGTGGAAGGTTTGAGATGTCGTTAATTCTCAACGGCGGATAAAAAGAATTGTATTGTGTATTGTGCATCTGTTGTAAAAAGTTGTCTCCATGTCATAAACACACCTTACAACCCAGAACACTTTTTTGTTTTAGGAATGGCCAAGCGTACACTGTACATATTGTAATTTTTCAACTAAAGGGCAAATATATATCGTTCCTCTTGGCTATTTCTTGAAAAATGGCGCTTATAATGGGTAAAAGCGTCCAAATACGGTTTTCCATATCCGTGTTTGTTGTTCCACTTGTTCCGTGTTTAGTGTACCCAAACACAACACATGATCCGTGGTAAGGTGTACCCGTGATTCAAGGTAGTGAGCCAAGAAAAATCGGTACGATTCTGATTTAAACTATTTTTTTATGAATTATTAAAAATAGTATACTTACTTCGATGACGAGAGACATGAAAAACCCAAGAATGCTCGTGTATATGTCATTTATTTTTTATTTATAGACTTAAAACTTGAAGTTTTGTTTTTCTACCTATTTTGGCCTAATTTGTGGCTTTGATTTCACTTCTCTGACCGTGTCATAGCTTAAAACATGGAAAGACAACAAAAACACAATCTGTTGTCATCGCAAAACCAACAGAAAAACGTAAATCGTGATATGTTCGACAAAATAAAGGAAACAGTGTAATCACACTTTTCTCCCGTCAAAGAAAAACAGTAGCGTTTGTTGTACTCAGTCGCGTCACGTTGTACCGCGGTAACCGGTGTGGTTACACAGCACTCTGACGTCGCAGGGAGAAGACTAGTGCGGATATAAATAACCTTACCTGGATCAGCGATAGTGACGCAGGCAAGACCAGGCGGGAAGCTTGTGTTGTTAGTAAATTCGGGTCAACTGATGACCTATCGACGCAAAAAGTGAGGTGTTCCATTGGTTTTATGTTTAGATTTAGTTCATGTGTGGAGAACTTTGACACAAATTGGGAGTCGTTGCACTTTCCAGTAGTCGATTAGTAAGAAACAAAACCTCAGTGTGATTCAGACACTGAAAAAGTGCTTCAATTTAATATCCTGTAAATGAGCTTATCCACAAATATAAGTCCATTCGGAATAAAGTGCTTTTATGTCAGTTTCTTTTTTTAGGTTAAGCATTGCACTGATAGGTGGCGTAGCCGATTAAGACGTGAAACCTGATGAATCTACGAAAAGACGCCCGGACCTGCACTAGTCATGGAGCCATACGAATATGCAGTGTAGCACTCTCTGTGTTTATGATAGGTAATGACCGAAAAAATGGCCATTCTTAATTTATCTAGGAACAAAGATAGCTCTTATATTAGGCAAGGTACTTTTGTTTTACTCCAAACATATAAACACCAACTACGGTCAGCAAAGGCTCAAACGAGTCGGTGCGTATGCGCAATCTCGCCTATGTAGTGAAATAAAATGCTAAAAAGTTGCCTTTGGAAACAAAGAACACATAAAAGAACGAACATCGGAGACTCAGTTAATTGTATCGATTCCTGATCTTTGTTTTACTTCTACTTTAGTTAATACCATGACTAGATGGACTATTCCTAACACATTTTTTCTCAGTCAGCTATCACATAGATGTTTGAGTCAGGATATAATAAAATCTGGCCTGGCATGGTGGCATCTAGCATGGTAACTTAAGATATAATATGGAATGCATGAACACAACTATTAACATCTACGACTTATCTGACTGTTACATAGTGAATTACACAACTAAGTGGGCGAGGATAAATGGTAATTACAGTGGGGTCAGAACTAAAGTTGACACCCTTGTGCACTTGGTGTTCACGTCAGATGCACAAATCCACTATCATTTAAATGTAAATAGTACATTTGGCGTGCACGTCTCAAGTGGACTTGGTGTAAACTTTAGTTTAGATTAGACTTATAAATTCTTATGAGATATGTTTTTATTCATAAAGTATCTATAGTACATAACATGATAAAATGTACACAATATAAAATGTGGAATTGTAACATGGGCAAAACTGTTACGTAGCTAACATCTACGACTGATATCATATTACCTCTAGAGCTGCAAAGCACGAAAGGGGGTCTTTCAAGGTATAGGAAATCTGCATTGGTTTCTGCCCACGCTTGGATTTTGATGAAATTATGCACAATACTTGCCTTGGGTATAACCATTATAATTACGATGCATTCACTTTTAAATTTATTACATATTTTATGAAGTCACTATCACAACAGAGAGTACTCTCATATAAACTTGTCTACAGTATTCAGAGTTTCATATATCTAATGCTGCTATGTTTTATGAATCAAAGCCATAATTGGTGAGTTAGTTGATACTATGAATTACCTCACATGTCTAGTAATAGTGGCTGGGCGTTCAGTTTTCTTTGATGGTGTACCCATATTTCAGCTCCTATTTTTGTATTCATTAAAATTTTATATGCATTTTTACCATGTTCCAATTTTTGTCAAGACACCATTTTAGCATAAAAACTACCCACATATCTTAGGAACATGTTGATGAATATTGATGGAAATTGAGGACCGGTAACATTGTGTTTTATCAGACTGAATACTGATAGTCCTGATTCAGCAAAATGTGAAATTATATGATTATCATGTTTTGGTCATGCTGTTTAATAATACTTTACTATTGCTTTCAATTTGGATGGCTATAGTATAGTATGATTTGTGTAAGTAGTTCATAGCATAATTATAAGTATTATTTCAAAACATCCATTTCGGAAAAGTTGCCCCCTATGGAACAAACTATTTTGTCTACAGAACTATACCGCAAAGGTTTTGAAGACAAACGTCATCAAATGCACCCATTTAATCATGTGTACAGTTTTCTTTCTGTCTTTCTTGTCTAATTTGGTAATGGTGCCAAGGTGGTGTTTAGATTTAACATTCAAATCAACAACATACCAGTCACTTTAGATGTTGCTTCAGATTTTGCGAGATTTGTTATCCGACTCGAGATAAATGACTCTCAAGTCAAACTGTTGTTTGTTTATTTAACCCTAACTGTCCATTTAAAAAGAAAGGTTTACTCTACGGAAAATCAATAACACTTGGGATTACTTTTCCTGGACATTAAGTTTTCAGAATTTGTATCTGCATAGGCACTACCCAATCTATCTTTTTTGTATAGCCCCTATGAACGAAATCAAACGGCTTCCTGAAGCTGTATTCCAAAGCCATTTGAATTTGCTTTTAGAATTCACATGGTCGTACATTTGTCAGTGTTCCAAAACTTATGTGATCATGATTGAGTTGTCTATATATTTGTATAGGTCTTTCACTTCATTTACTACGCAGTTGTTGCAGTAATTACAAATCAAAATATGTAAGATATCAAGGAGCACTTAAACTGCTGATAATAATTATTCAATCTATGAGTAGTTATTGCATTACTCATAGGATTTTAAATTATTTTCAGTAAATACATTGTGATGCTTTTTTCTATCCAAACACTGCAATGCTCTTTCTAAGCTGAGAGATACATTACACAGAAATGTACTGGTAATTATTAATGAACCAAAAGCAAGCAAGAACAGTGCTTAAAAAAACAAAACAAACAAAAAAAAAAAAAAAAAAAAAAAACAGTGAACTTGCATTCAGCAGAAACATTCAAGAAGTGGTTGAAAGTTTTACAACCAGAAAAAATACTAAAAGCTCGCTTCCGATAAATTAACCACTATATTGACAAAGTAAATAGAAAAAAATAAGACACTAAAGAAACGTCAACAATTACAATACCAATGCAGTAAAGAGACATATTTATGCATGTGTACTATAAGGAAGGAAACTGTTTCTCTCCCTGTCTAATAGCAAAATTTCTCTAGGTCATGGAACAGCTTTGTTTACACCAAATAGTCTGTGCCTCATCCATCAATGATATATTTTGCAACAGAAAGTCAATATCAGTGACATTTCGATTTTTGGAAATACTAAACAATAATTACTGTAACTTTTTTGTTAGGATGATAATCCAGCGTTCATAAAGACAGAGTATATCTAAGGCTTAATCTGGCCATGGATTTACCAACATTACTATTTTTACTAGTAACAACAAACCACTGACCATTGCGTCCTTGCATACCAGCTTGGTATGGAAATGAAAATAATGGATTTCCTTGGCTTACACCTATTTGAGTAGCATGACTTATGCAATGTCATTAAATAAAGTTGCACATGTTCACAATAATTTTGCTGCTAATAAAAAACAATATATGTTGTTAATTAAAAATCAAAAAATGAGTTCCTTTAAGAGCAATGAAAACATTCATAAGAAAGAACATGGGTCATACTACGTAGTTTCGGCTAATAAAGCCTCATCAGTGACCCTGTAATGATCCGGCAAAGCCTGTTAAGCCTAATTTGTTGATTAGAATACCTTTTGATTTAGTGTTTTACTATCTACTATTTTGGATAGATCATAGTGTATAAATGAAAGGAAAATATCAGAAATTCATGATATTCTAATAGTTTCTAAGCTAGATCAGCTCAATATGTATTCATTTTGATTTGTATAATCTCATTTTTATTACGTAAGTGTTACGAATTGCCCTTTTGTAAGGTTCTTGGATGATTTCAATAAAAATAGTAAATTTTGCAGAAACGACTTACATCCATTAAAGGTGTTAAACTACAGTGTTATCGGTTTCGGATTTTCATGAAATTTGGCATAGCTAAAGAAGATACATATGGCAAGTTTTCCTAGCAAAATGAAATCTTGACAAAGACTAGAACATATTTATCTTAGGGATTGAATTTTGATATTTTTTAAATTGTTAATTAAAAAATGAGATTTTTGATAATTATTTTATCAGAAAATGAAAACTTTAATTAATTCAAAAGGTTTTATAGTATCAAACGAATGCCTATGGAGTTCTGCATTCAATCCAGTACACAGATCTTGAAACTAAATAAAACATAAGATTTAAGACGCACTTATTTAGAGACAGGCACCAGCTAATGGAGGGTGTCAGTTAGAGTGGCCTCCTGAGTCCTATTTTGATTAATATAATTTATTAAATACATTTTTATAGATTGTATATGCTGAATTATTAATATACAAAGTTTAAAGAAAAAACATGCATGGGCACAAATGAAAGACCCCCTTTATATGGCCATTTGAATAACAATGCAGATTAATCGTTTCGGTGTAGTCAGTTTTCTTTCATATTCCTTCTTTATTACTTGTAGTAGGTTCTCATTTCAATAATATAGAATGACGGTAGTTGTTACAACCATCTCAACGAGGAGTTTCAAATGACCGTCTATAATAATGTTAGAAATATATCCAATGTTAAAATGTCATAGTTTGAGCCACGAAAATAGTGTACTAATCCTTAGAATGCCGATCACAACATTTTTTTCTGCTTTGATGTTTGGGCAAAGTTCAGAGTCCACACTGTTTGTTTTATCTGTAAACTATGCATGAAAAATTTGTAAGAATCTGCAGCACACGCCATAAACAGGCCGTGATTTCAGACGCAGTTTTAAACTGTCCTTTTGGCTTTTCGCCTGTGACGATTTCATTATACTGATGTTAATTTATGTTCGTGTGTCTTTCCATGGGAGGTGTGAGGTAATTGTGTCGATTCCTGATCATTGCCTTCACTTCTGTTTTATGGCATCTTAGGGGTTAAATGACAAAGTGTGTGATTGAAATGTTTCTCTTTTATGTATTTTTTATTATTATTATTATTTTTAGGTATCATATATATTCTGTATATCAGCGCGTCCACTAAAATGCCTGTTCGCCGACTGGTTGTAAGGAAGATTGGAAGTCCAGCACTGGAATCCAACAACGCCTTTCTAAACTCACCTACAGCAGCACCTAATCAAAAGAACTCTCCAGGTATATATACTGAGTCGCACTAAAGAAAACATAAGAATCTTACAAACCCAAACACTCTACTAGAAATACATACTGAGCCGCGCTTATTAAGAGATTATACTACTTTTAATAACCTAACAACACTCCTGATACATATATTGAACCCCGCTTAAGAGAATATATGGATCTTACGAACCCAACAACTCTCCTGTTACATATAATGGGCTGCGCTAAAGAGAATATAAGAATCTTACTAGCCCAACAACACCCCTGTTACATATATTGAGCTGCGCTAAGGAGAATATAAGAATCTTACTAGCCCAACAACACCCCTGTTACATATATTGAGCTGCGCTAAAGAGAATATAAGAATCTTCCTAGCCCCACAACACCCCTGTTACATATATTGAGCTGCGCTAAAGAGAATATAAGAATCTTACGAACCCAACAACACCCCTGTTACATATATTGAGCTGCACTAAAGAGAATATAAGAATCTTCCCAGCCCAACACGTCTCCTGTTATATATATTGAGCTGCCTAAAGAGAATATAAGAATCTTACGAACCCAACAACTCTTCTGGTACATATACATATATTGAACCGCGGTAAAATGAATATAAGAATCTCACTAACCCAACAACATTCCGGGTACATATATTTAAGCGCGGTATAGAAAAAAAATAAGTATCTTACTAGCCCACCAACACTCTTGGTACATAATATTGAACCGCGCTAAAGAAAATATAAGAATCTTATTAACCCAACAACTCTCTTGATACCTATATTCAACCGCTCCAAGGAGAATATAAGAATCTTACTAGCCCAACAACAATCCTTGTGTGTATATTGAACCGCGATAAAGAGAACATATGAATCTTACTAACCCAACAACTCTTCTTGTACATTTATTGAAACGCGCTTAAGAGAATATTAGAATCTTACAAACCCAACAACACTCTTTGGTCGCTAAGGAGAATATATGCATCTTACTAACCAAACAACTCTCCTGGTATATATATTGAACCGCGCTAAAGAGAATATGTATATAAGAATCTGACGAACCCAACAACACTCCTTGTGCATATATCGAATCGCGATAAAGAGAATTTATGAATCTTACTAACCCAACAGCACTCCTGGTACATATATGGAATTGCACCAAAGAGAATACATGCATCATACTAACCCAACAACCCTCCTGGTATATATATTGAACCGCGCTAAAGAGAATATAAGAATCTTACTAACTCAACAAGTCTCCTGGTACATATATTGAGCCGAGCCAAAGAGCATATTATAATCTTTCAAACCCAACAACTCTCCTTATATATAACGCCGCCTGGCACATATATTGAGCCACGCCAAAGAGAATATTAAAATCTTACACGAGGGATGGGAACAGGGAATATGAAAACAGGACATATTATAGGTAATGAACTGGAATAAAAGCAATATTTAACAGTGCTATTGTGTGTTGCCTCCAACTTTCAGTATAAAATTTGCGCTTTTTTTAATCCAAACATTAACTGGTATATCACAGAACAGATCAATATGGTTTCAAATAGGTAACCTCGTGTATTCATATATCCATTATGTAAAGAGGGCAATCTGTAAAACCTGGACTTGGCACTGGCAAACAGTGTAGACCAAGATCAGGCATTGCAGAACGCGACATCTTATCGGGGTCTACACTGGTTGCTTAAAGAGCACGATTTTAATGGTATTAGACCGGCTATCAGTGCTTTGATAAAATGTTGATTGCGACTATTTGGAAGAGGCAAGCACAGACTTTGTTCGCAGCATACATAAGTTAACATATCGCAGTTGTCTCGCGTAAATGTTTATGCTACTGTGATATTAGCCCTATTTACTTATTTTTACCCATGCATAGTACGTTTATTCATGAAAGGAATACATTTCGGCATAATATACAATGAAGAAGGCAAGGAAACTGAGAGGTTGCAGGGTACTACAGAAGTTCCAGAAACAACTACACAAGAACTGTCAACTACAAGTGAACCTTCTTCAACTGGTATGCCACACGATCTTAGCAGACATTATCATGTATATTATACATGTATTTTTTGCACTTGGGATCACTGTCGAATTATGAAAATATTTTAGGGTCAGTGGTGAGGCCTAGTTTACCGAGGCTAGATAGAAAAGCTTTCCGCTCTGTTGTGTATATCATATGCCCAATGGATTACCTTTTAGAATATTTATTTAAATTTCATAAAGTCTGGAGTTGAAACGCCATCCCCACTAGTTGTTCTGCTCAAAATATAGATTGTGGGTAATCGTTAGTACCCGCAGTCAATATTTTAGAGCAGAAATAACAAAAAATAATGTTTACCCCTAAAACCTCCAGTTTTTCTATATAAAATTGGGGTTCGAGGGGGGGGGGGGTCAAAATTATATAGGCATGTTTTCGTGATGCCAAGTTCCCAATTCATCAGGAGAAGGACCTCCGTTGCCTAGTGGATAAGAGCGCTGATTCTTAATCCTTAGGTCTCTCACCGCTGTGGGTTCGAGCGTGGCTCGGATCACATGTGAGACGACAAGTCCTGCAACGGAAGGTCAGGTGGTTTTTCTCCGGATACTCCGGTTCTCGCCCACCTCTGATCGGCTCGATATGAGCCAAACAATCTTGAAAATGCCGTAAAACCAAAAGCAAATCAGGATAGGGTCATATTTTGGGCTATGAAAGATGCACCGAACACATAGGTGTGCTATCCAAAACAATTTAGTGTTAGAGGAAAGGAATTAAAAGAAAAGAAGTGAAGGCAATGATCAAGAATCGATACAATTAACCCACAGCTCCCATCAGAGAAACACAAACATGAAACAACAGACCCTAATGGATACATCAATAGCGGAAAGCCAAAAAGGCAGTTACTTTCCCACAATATGGCCAACTGGCTATCCAAAACAAAATAATATAAGCGATACAAACACTCAAAGACAAACCATAATTAAAATAAACCACGACACAAGAACCGCCTTGGAACGGTCAGCGAAACGAACCCCGCCGGGGGCTTAAATCGATCCCACGCGGCCACAATCCCCGCCCTTACTTCTGTCGCGATTTAGACAAATATTTTTTTCAGTCCGTGAAGGCCTCCTAACTCATCAGTGCAACATCTTCGTGAACACAAAAACCTCTTTACCAGACACTGTCCTCTAAGTTATATAGAAATATTTTGACAGTCTGAGTTTTGCTTCCTCCACCCTCGACGTGCATTTTTAATCAGTCAGATTTTGCGTATCCGATGCTTTCAGATAAACCAACACCTTCAATGAGTGACACCAACAATAAAACAGTTAATATTCTGCTGAATGCCTATCACAGAAGTGGTTCGTCCTTCACTGGGAATATGCTCGCCTCGCAGCCAAATGCATTCTATTATTTTGAGCCACTGATCAAAATTGGGAACTGGGGACATTTTGCTGGCGGAAATCTACTGTGCAACGATCTTACAGGGAAATGCAGGTAAATATAACATTATCTTTTCTCCCTCAAAACATAGATTTCATACATGAATGTTCAGCGATACGCTTCCATTTCTCCTCCTTCGCATTTACACACCGTTGTGGAGCGCTCTGGTGCAGTGGTAAAGTATCGGACTCGTGATCGAGAGGTACCGGGTTCGAATCCCACGAGCGGCATGTGTTGTTTCCTTGAGCAAGAGACTTTATCCACATTGCTTAGTACTGGTTTCTACCCAGGAAAAGAGGGCCACATGGAAGATTAGTACTAGTTTACTAAATGTGTTACCCTCTATTTTTTTTTTTTTTTTTTTTTTTTTTTTTTTTTTGGTTTGGGTTTTACGGCCCTTTCAAGATTATTTCACTCATATCGAGCCGATCGTTAATCAGAGGTGGGCGAAAACCGGAGTACCCGGAGAAAAACCACCTGACCTTCCGTTGCAGAACTTGGCGTCTCACACGTGACCCGAGCGAGGCTCGAACCTACGGCGGTGAGAGACCTAATGACTAAGAGTCAGCGCTCTTATCCACTAGGCCACGGAGGCCCGTCATGTTACCCTCTATAAATAAGGTCGATTATTATTATTATTATTATTATTTGATAACTATACATAAAATATTTGTATTTATCATATGACGTCGCGTCTGAGAGTGTAATAACGCCATGTATTATTTTCGATAATCCACTAGTGGATTAAATATGCAAATTAGTTAGATACGCCCCATAACGTTACATGTACAACGTCCTAAACGACGTCGCGTTTACTAATGGCGGAATATTGATATTTTTGTAAACAATCGTGAATTAAAATGCGTTTTAAATGTCATATGATAAATAGAATCTTGCATTCGTGCTCATGTATTATTCAATTTATTAAACTCGTTGAGGAAAAGAGATAAAATGCTCGGCAAAGCCTCGCATTTTATCCCTTTTCTGCAACTCGTTTAATAAATTCAATAATACATGAGCACTCATGTAAGATCCTCTATGTAAAACAAACTTTTTTGTTTTTTATTCCGTCATTAATAGAATTTTCCGCTCTATACATAACATGAGACCATTTCTGAATGTTGAGTTATCATTAGATAGAGAATGTATTAAATTCGGTAATCCACTAGTGGATTTATATGCGTGTTAGTTAGATACGCCCCGGAACGTTACACGACATCCTTAACGGCGCCGCGTTTACTAATGGCGGAATATTGACATTTTTGTATAACAAATAAGATTAAAATACGTTTTAAATGTCATATAATAAATAGAATCCTGTATTCGTGGTCATGTATTATTTAAGTTTATTAAACTCGTTGAGGAAAAGGAATAAATGCTCGGCCAAGCCTCACATTTTATCCCTTTTCCTCAATTCGTTTAATAATTTTAATAATACATGAACAGCAATATCTACACATTTTGCAAACAATGAAAACCCTGTTCAGACGCCGCGTTTTTGCGTCTGATCTGGGCCTGCACTGTTCGCCAGTCTCCCGTTTATGGGGTTTTCCAAATAGAATGGTTGAAACTTACCACAGCCGTAGTCTCTTTGTTTGGTTTAATGATATCTCATATGACAGAATAATGTTTTACAATGATAGGAACGGAAGCTATAAGCTTATTTAGTTCTTCTCAGAATTTTCTTTGTTTCAGGAGGCTGAATGGTTCGTCTGGTGAATTGGTTCCCTTACAAAATTACATGAAAAGGTAGATTATTTATGTCCATTATTTCATTATTTTATGTGGCATTACAATATTGAAAAATTCAGTGCAATGAGAACTCTTGTAATCCCACTTTGTTCGGAGTAAACTAGAGGTTCCAATGATATGCATTTTTTCCTTGTTTTTGCTCAAAATCTAGATTGTGGGTACTCGTTAGAACCGCCTCGATGAGGCGGTTCTGACGAGCACCAACGACCTATGATTGAAACAGTTTTGGGACAAAAAATACCAAACAATTTCAGCGCAAAATTTTTCGTTTTGTAGCTATTATCACACGGACTGTGTTTGTGTTCTCTTTATGAGTACCGCTGGCTTTCTCAAACAAGCTCTGCATTCTCAGAAAAAAACAACAGTTATCGGTCAAAACATTGGCTCGCGCTAAATCACATGATGACCAAATAAAGTCGAAATAAACCATGGTTTCTTTTTTAAGAAAAGAATTTTATTTTTCTGCTGTTTATGAAAGTATGAACGCAGTGCATCGCGTGCAAAGTAAATCAACCCCAAATTCTGATTCTAGCGACCCGCTGCCATTCATACTTTCATGAAAAGCAGAATTTTTTTTTTATATATATATTTACATTCCTTGCCCCTCATCACTGGGCGAAATAATGCTTATAGGGCAAACTTTTAAAGCTGAAAATATTTACACGCTGTTTCTCTACAAAGAGCGGAACAGCGTTGACGTCACCAACGCCCGTAGAGAACAGTGACTCGGACTAACGTCACTGAAAATCATGTGACTCGATGCGTTCGTGGAAGTATGAAATAGATTTTCGATTTGGCGTCTCTGATGGGTGGTGTGTGTTAAATGTATCGATTCCTGATCATTGCCTTCATTTCTAGTTAAATCGGACTTTGCACTGGAGATATGACTGCATGATGGCGGTGTTATGACGCAACGAAGCTCCTCCGTTGTTTATAGGAATATAGAAGTAAAGGCAATGATCAGGGATCGATACAATTACCCCGCACCTACCACCCAAGAGACAAACGGGAAAGAAACACGAACATAAATAGAGAATACCAGGTTCGTGTCTTTTGATATCAAGTTTATCAGGCAAGACTTCGAGAACGCTTGTAGAATCGCGAGGCTTGCCGAGCGATTCTACATGCGTTCTGAAAGCCGAGCCTGATAAACTTGATATGAAATGACATGAATCGGGTATTCTATTTATCAGTTTATCCCCTTCTACACTCTTAAATTAGCAATTTACGATCAGTTATTGATGATCCTCAGTGCATCCCAACATTCCAGCGGTCGATATATTTAGTATCAGCTGACCGTATTTTTCTGTGATATTTTTTTCAGGTATTTTTTTCCATTTTTCCCAGTAACAATAACATTTTTGTCATTTTTCCAGTAGTCCTGTGCATTCGTAAAAGTGCAATGTCATGTTTACGTGATAAAGCTCTCTTGTCCTGAGATAGCATATATTTATCAGGCCAGTGCGTTACAATGCAATATATATTGCGGATAACTGATAAAATAACTTTTCCTTCAAAAGCGGAAAGCCAAAAAGACAGTAACTTTCCCACAAAATGACCAAACGGCTGTCCGAAATAAAAAGATATTAGCAATACATACATGCAACAATATAATAATCAGAAGAACCACCTTGGAACGGTCAGTAAAAAGTTTTTATTGGGGGTGGGGTCGGGGGGGGGGGTGGCTTTAATCGATTTTAATCAATTTTACGTGGCCACAATCCGTCGTGGTGTAAACAATATTTTTTCAGACCGCATGCAGGGAAATTGTTTTCACTGAACAATGAAAAGATAAGTAATGAAATTATTTTATTTACTGTTCACTGAAGTATGAACAGCATCGGGTCACGAGCAATGTTTAAGTTTCACTAACTTTGCTCGTGCATCCCTTTTCCTACTGAAATGAGCCGGGGCACAGCATTTCCCTACAATTTACATGCGTGCCTAGCAAATAATCAGATCAGCCTGCGTATCCATATAGTCTGACCAGAGACTTCTCTTGAGGCATGAAGGCGCATTGGGTCCTTAGCTGTCCTTAGAGCGCACAACGAAGACTCTGATCAGACTGCGCGGACGCGCAGGCTGATCTGAGTCTTCGCTTGGCGCACATGTAAATTGTAGTAAACGTTGGTCCCCTGCTCAATTATACCGAATGTCTTGGGCAACGAAACCTGATTTCAAATCGTTATATGATGAACTGAATCTTACACTCATTTAATCTGAAATTGATGAACGTTTCAAAAATTCATTTAAGTAATGAAATTTATTTTTCTGCAGTTCATGGAAGTATGAACGCAGTGGGTCGCGTGCAAAGTAAATGAACCCCGAAGGGGTTCTTGTAAACTTTGCTCGCGACGTGAAAAGCAGAAAAATTAAGTTTATTTTTTATATTTACATTATTTGCCCCTCATCAATGGTCGAAAAAATGCTTGTAGGGCAAACTTTTAAAGCTGAAAAACATTTACACGCTGTTTTTCTACAAAGAGCGGGGCAGCGTTGACGTCATCAACGCCCGTAGAGAACAATGGTTTAGAATGACGTCACTTAACGTCACTGAAAATCATGTGATTCGTTGCGTTCATGGGCCTATGAACGCAATTGTTTTCTATAGGTTTACATTAGACTTTACACTGGAAATGTAAATATATACACATGTAGAAAGTACACTCGGGAACACCCTCTATATCTTCGGCATTATTTCAGATATAACATATTGGTAGGGTGACAATCTGGACCAAAAAAAATGGGAACCCATACCCCCCCGTATAACAAGACAAGTCATATACCAAAATGTTCGTCAGGATCCGTAGTATCTGAAACTGCCGGCATAAATTGGCATAAATGATGGCGAGCTGAGAAATCCAAGATGGCGTCCAAGATGGCCGACCTAGCCGTAAATTCCAGTTTTTCGTTAAATATGAATACAAATACCTCAAATCATCTTACAAACTTATTTTAATTTATTTTTCTGGTGTAGAAAGAAGATTTGTGCTAGAATATAGATCATTTTTTTAGGTTTGGCTTGAAAACCGGTGAAAAAAATGATATTTTATTGTTTTTGTGTCTAGTTCATAGGTGGTACATGAAAGCAATTCTGATGTTTCAAAAATTAGACAGTTTTTACATATCTATTGTTATTTTTTAACTAAGACACTATTCTAAAATACATTTAAAACTATTCTAAAATACATTTATGGTTGGTTATGACTTTTTTACCATCAATTTAGCCCCAGGATTACCCCACCCACTCAGTTTACCAGCAAAATGCATTCACATAAATGCTCACACACAAGGGATTTGTAGGCGTGTGCTTCATTTTAGACAATTAAGTAGTAGTGGGCATTCACAATAATGCTTAGTTCTGTTTTTATATCGCCACGAAAACATGCCCATATGTTTTTGACCCCCCTTGAAACTCACTTTTATATAGAAAAACTAGGGTTTTCAGAGGTGAGCATTATTTTTCTAAGTTACGCTTAAGGACATAGCTTGTGGGTGTTTGACAGCATCACCACGTTGAGAGGGTTCTAAGGAGTCCCCACAATCTATTTTTTGAACAGAAATATCATTCATTTTTATCTGGATTTTTTTTTTGTGGGGGGGGGGGTGGGGGGGGGGGTGGGGGGTGAGGGGTGGTAGTAAACTCTTCCAATTGATTTAAATTATGTGTGTTTTCGTAATGTTATGTATTTAGCCATTTGAAACAACACCTCTTTATAATACTGTTTTCTGAATCCAAGCATAAACCTCTTAGTTAAACAGTTATATATCCAAACAAAAAGGTAGAATAGTGTAAAATAACTTCCTTAACATGTTTTTTGTCATTTTTTCAAGGCAATTAGTTAGGGGTTTTGGCTTTGAACAGTGTTTAGAAAAAATGTGCTATAAAACGATTGTGCCGTACTAATAGGCCATATGAGACTACAAGTACATGTTTTAAAACTGTCATAGTCCTCGGTATGAACATGAGCTAGTATTGTAAACAAGTTCTTACAAATGTTAGTTTTTGTTTGTTTGTTTGTTTGTTTGTTTGTTTGTTTGAATTGGGGTTTAACGTCCCTGTCGACACTATTATGGTCATTTTGGAGACGTTGCTTCCAGTTTTGTGGGACTTTTACCCGACATTGAGATGAAATGACATCTCAAGCCCTACCGCCCAATGAAACCAGAAGGCTTATATGCATTGGATCTGACACACACCGCTTTGCCTGGGCAGGCATAGTCCTTCTTAAAAGAAGTTTACCAGTACTCGTGTGTGGGCAGATTCAGCTCTTCGTGGAAGCACCATGCAGCCCAATCTATTTCTCCATGCCCCAATGGGCGGAGGCGACTTAGTTTGCTTGTTTGTATTGGGGTTTAACCGCCCAGTCAACACTATTTAGGTCATTTTTGAGCTTGTCAGTTTACTTATCCACACTTTTCCTGGGCAGGCTTATACGTACGTGATTAACCAGTACAGTGCACATTCTTTCGCCATAAACTGACAACTGTCCTTCTTGAATCAGCGGAAGCGAGATAATGACCGTAGAAAAGATTTCATGATCAATCTCTACGAAAGAATGTTGCCGACCCCGGCAGGTATCAAACCCGCTTCCTATTGATCACCATTTAGGCACTTACAAATGTAAGACATATTCAAACATGCTTTACTACTTGCAAGCTTGAGTACATGGTTGTACTTTCTATGAGCAAATGCAGTCACCACTACACTGATCAGGCTATTTACAACCATATCAGTTAAAAGAGGGAGGCTGCTTGTGTCTGCGTTGAATAACCGAGTTTCAGGATCAACCATATGCCCTAGGTCTATAGGGCTAGGCAAATTAATCTATATTTTATAGCTCCCCATCAAATCAGTAGCTGATATGTACACCTGTACAAATGGAGCAAAAAAAAACTATAAGTTGGTGGTATATGACTAGGTCTAACTCTGGATTTTTGGAGCACCATTGTTGTCTAATGTGTTTGTCTGAACAGCAAACCTACAGAAAAATTGCTGCTGCCTTAACTGGCCCTGAGACATTTGACTCAATACCAAGATCTGAAATCTCTTGAAGCTTGAAGTCTGATTCAGGCATTCTTCTTACCTATACTATGTAAAGAAGAGCAGGTATCACATCCTGTAAGGTAATACAGACAGCATAATTGCCCTTTCATCTGGCTGTAGCTTCCTGAAAACAGTGTGAACTGAAATACCTGGTGCAGTCAACATGAATACCCTTCCTGCCTGTCTTGAAGAATATGGTATCAACATTAAGCTGGCTAAAGTGAAGCAGAAGTAGAACGAAAACATGGGTATATGGACTGACCAGAACAGCTGTGTTAACTCCCAGAGAACCTGCAAACTGCAGGTGCAAAATCATTCTACTATCGGCTTCTTCATAGTTGTAATCGAGTTAATGCTGAGCAGCAACAACCTCACTGGATACTTTCAGAGATTTGTTCTCAAAATAGAAGTAAAGCAATGATCAAGAATCGATACAATTAATTTACACCTCCCATCAATGACTCTAAAGGGAAAGAAACACAAACATGAAGTAACTAGAACTTAATGGAAACAACAACAGAGGAAAGCCAAAAGGACAGTTACTGTCCCACAAAATGGCAAACTGGCTTTCCAGTTATATTATAGGAATCACCCACAATGAAGTTATGAACAAGCCCTTATAAGATGGTTTTTATTAAGACTCATTACTGCTAAGTATGCCATGCATAGTTGCAAGCTCTAACAAACACCATACCAAAACACAGGCTTATAATAAGTCTATTATTTATTTCACAATGACAGTTTAAATTTATTGGACCGTTTTTCCTGACATTTGGACAATTTTGTTTGTTTGTTGTTTTATTTGAAGTTTAACGTACCCATCAACACTGTATAGGTCATTTTGGAGACGTTGCTTCCAATTTTGTGGGACTTTTACCCGACATTTCTTCAAGCCCTGATGGGCGGGGGGCCAAAGACATTTGGACAATATAGCTACTGGAGAGTTCCTCAAGAGATAGAGAAGTCTGATAAATTGCCATAAAATGGGTCAAAAGCCATTTGAGTCATTCATGCAGGAAAGGCTCATACTCATGGCTTGTTTGGCCATCCAAAGAACAATCTTATGAGCCTTTGCCTGGGTCAAAACTCCAGACTGTGTGTGTGTGTGTGTGTGTGTGTGTGTGTGTGTGTGTGTGTGTGTGTGTGTGTGTGGTTGCGACAGGGAACTCAATGCTCACTTTTATAGTGCTGCCTCACTGAAGTATCATGTCCCAGACACATTACATGATACCCCACCCAGTCACATTATCCTGACACTGGGTCGACCAGTCCTAGCTCTACCCCGTAAATCTGAGTGCCAAGCGAGGAGCAGCTAGTACCATTTTTAACGACTTTGGTATGTCGCGGCCCGGGATCGAGCCCATGACCTCTCGTTCCCCGGAGCGGACACTCTACCAACTGAGCTATCAGGGCCGGTACCAGACTATGAGTGATATCAGGTCAATGGCACAGGTGTCTGGGGAAACCAGTTTGAGGAACTGACTGCCACCGGTGAAGAGATATATGCTTTCTGTACATCAGTTCATTCATTCAAGGTCTTGTCTTTCAAAAATGCTCATGATCACGCGAGATTGTTTACAGATGAAGAATGTATGATGTCTACCAAAAAGTCTGATTTCCTTGAAAAACTAGAAAGACTTGCTGGTTGTATAGTATTTGACGGGATGTCTGTACTTTAAATGTTGCAGCATTCATCATGTCTCAAACTGACATATCAACAGATGGCTGCTATGTTTTGGTCTTACAGTCTTCTTGCCGTTATTTGGGTAGCCACCATTCACGTCGGTTTTGAGAGGAATGAGGCAAACAGTCTCAAATCACAGACCCAACAAAAGTGTGGAAAGAATGTTTCTTCACACGCGCCTGTGTCTACGAGGAAAAATATAGTTACTGGTGATTGAGAGATACTTTCAAGCAGTAAAAGCAAGAACTTTACACTAGATAACTTAACGAAAATTGCCATGAGCTTCTTAAGAAGAATGCTACTGTTGTTGGTGCAGGTTGACTTGAGAACAAGGCTCTGAATTTTCTGCTGATGTTGTTCCTGTTCAGCATGAACTTTATTCCAACCGTAAAGAAGCTGATAGTAGAATGATTTGCAACTAGCCATTGCAGGTTCTCTTGTTGTCAGTTCTGATACAGATGTTTTCTTTCTACTTATGCATCACTTTAACCTGCTTTATGCTGGTGACAGGCAGAAAAGGTATTCATGCTGGCTGCACTAGTTATATTCCAGTTCACACTGTTTTCAGGAAGCTAGAGCCAGATGAAAGGGCAATGATGCTGTCTGTATTGTCTTATGGGTTGTGATACCTGCTCTTTTTTACATAGTACAGGCAAGAAAAAGGTAATTCATGTTCTGCCTAAACCGGACTTCCAGCTTCATGAGATTTCAGATCTTGGGACTGAGTCAAATGTCTCAGGGCTAGTTAAAGCAGCAGCAATTTCTTTTTAGTGCACAGGTGTGCATATCAGCTACCGATTTGATGGGGAGCTATAAAATCTAAGATTAACTTGCCTAGCCCAGTAGACCTAGGGTATACAGAGTAAACCGCTTAGAGATTCTAACCATGCCCAGGAAAAGTGGTGCGAGTTGGACCATCCTTGCAAATAAAGCATTTTGGTTTAAATGTGTGGCGGGGCTTGAAATGTCATTTCATCTCAATGTCGGGAAAAGTCCCACAAAAAATTGGAAGCAATGTCTCCAAAATGCAAAATGACTGATACAGTGTTGACAGGGACGTTGTACCTCAAATCAAACAAAATATAACCTAATTGTGTAGCATATCCTCTTTATAACACATTTTTATAACATAGTTTTGGATATAACACTTTATAACCCCCAAAACCTAGCAGGTTAAAAAAAATGATAATAAAAGTCATTTTAGATCAATTTGATAAACACTATTTTGCTGTTTGTTTGGATGTAGCACTGTTTAATTAAGACGGTTAATGCTCATATCCCGAAAACAGTGTTATAAAGAGGTGGTGTTTCCTAATGGCTGATCATATAATATAGTATGAAAACATAACTAAGCATTAGTTTCAATGCCCTCTTCTACTTGTTGTGTAAAATGAAATCCTCGCCTGCAATCCCTTGAGTGTGAGTATTATGTGAATGAATTGTACTGGTAAACTGAGTGGGTGGGGTAATCCTGGGGCTAAATTTATGGTAAAAAAGTCATAACAAACCATGAATGTACTTGGGAATAGTGTTAAATGTATTTTAGAATAGTGTCTTAGTTAAAAAAAAACAATCGATAAATAAAAACTGTTTAACATTTTGAAACATCAGCATTGCCTTTATGTAACACTTATGAAACTAGACACAAAAACGATGAAATGTCTTTTATTTCACCGGTTTTTAAGTCAAACCTAAAATGCTGATCAATATTCTAGCACAAGTAGTCTTTCTATACCAGAAAAATAAATTAAAATAAGTTTGTAAGATGATTTGTGGCAATATTATGTGAATGAATTATACTGGTAAACTGAGTGGGTGGGGTAATCCTGGGGCTAAATTGATGGTAAAAAAGTCAAAATCAACCATAAATGTACTTCAGAATAGTGTTAAATGTATTTTAGAATAGTGTCTTAGTTAAAATAAAACAATAGATATGAAAAAACTGTTTAAATTTTGAACCATCAGAATTGCTTTCATGTACCACCTATGAAACTAGACACAAAAACAATAAAATATCATTTTTTTCACCGGTTTTCAAGTCAAACCTAAAAAATTGATCTATATTCTAGCACAAATCTTCTTTCTACACCAGAAAAATAAATTAAAATAAGTTTGTAAGATGATTTGTGGTATTTATATTCATAGTTTACGAAAAACTGGAATTTACAGCTATGGCGGCCATCTTGGACGCCATCTTGGATTTCTCAGCTCGCCATCATTTATGCCAATTTATGCCGGCAGTTTCAGATACTACGGATGCTGACGAACATTTTGGTATATGACATGTTTTGTTATACGGGGGGGTATGGGTTACTACCAGAAATAGTGGGCTTTTTGGCCCATTGTCACCCTACCATATCAGACAGGGAGAGTTTTGAAGAGATATTGTACCTTCTTCTACATCACATATATAAGTGCCAGCTTCTTGACACAGAGGACTTGATAGTAGAGGGCATAACAGATTCATTCACAGATGCTTTGCGTATGTAAACGGTTAAACTACGGTAAAAGTCCTATATTATCAACTTTGGGACTGTTCTTTAAAACAACTTTTGAACAGTCCCAAAGGTGGTCTGTTACGGGAGGATACTGGGTGTAGTTAAACACAAAGTATTATAAATGAAATTTTAAATATGTTTTAACCATTATCCTGTTGAATAGTTTAATTATCAACACTCATTTCTGACAATCAGCCAATCAGATTATATGATATGATGTTTTTGTTCAAATTCACAAACTGAATGATAAAACGTGTAGATGCAGATCAGATGGCTGATCTGAATCTACACTGTTTGCAAAGGTATGGGTTGTCATGAACTGCAGGATAAAGGTTAAAGGAAGAATAAGTATTATTTTTGGCTGGTCTTAATAGCCGAATTTTCCTGTCGATTGTTTGTCAGTTGACCAAAAGTTCTTAAGCGCTTACGGTTTATGTTGCTGATGTCCACGTGACTGTCACTGATTTGTACGAAATCCAGATAATGGTTATTTATAGTCGGATCATTGTCAGTGTTGTGAAGAGAGGATTACCTGAAGAATCGATGTGGCCTGAACTCATGTGTTTGGTTTGGCAAACAATGTAGACCCAGATCAGACGCCGCAGAACGTGGCATCTGATCAGGGTCTACTCTGTCTGATTAAAATACTGAAAATTAGGGTTTTTTTTCTAAACAGTCTAAGTATTAATTCAGGATCAGTTTCCAAGCCCACACTCAGAGTAAATCGACCCTCAAGTGCAGTTTAATTTCATACTCAGGTACTTTTGCTAGAAGATGTATGAGTAACTGTTGCAAATTCAAAATGCTACGTATTCAATTTAAGAAGAATGGATGCTGTTCTATATTTCTGCCATTATTCAAAGGGAGGGAACACTTTTACTTCCTGTTTTGGGTCGATTGTTTGTCAATCGGGGTTGATTGCTTGTAAATCGACCCAGAGTTACTAAGAACAGAAGTTCTTCAATGCAGATGTCCTGCAGACTATCACTGATTTGCAGGAAATAGAGGATCTTACATGAGTGTTCCTGTGTTTTTGAATTTATTAAACGAGTTGCGGAAAAGGGATAAAATGCGAGGCTTCGCCGAGCATTTTATCCCTTTTCCTCAACGAGTGTAATAAATTCAATAATACATGAGCACGAATGCAAGATTCTATTTATCATATGACATTTAGAACGCATTCTATTCACGATTGTTCACAAAAATGTAAATATTCCGCCGTTAGTAAACGCGACGTCGTTAAGGACGCCGTACATGTAACGTTACGGGACGCATCTAGCTAATCTGCATATTTAATCCACTAGTGGATTATCGAAAATATTAAATTTCGCGACGTCATATGATAAATCCAGGTAGCGGTTATTTATAGAAAACGGCCGCGCAATTCTTATCTCCGTGAGGTCAGAGTGTTGCGAAAGACGGTTATCTATAGAATCTGGACTGGTATTGTGTGTTAGGTTAAGCTAACAGTGTAGACCTAAATCAGACGCCACATAACGCGGCGTCTGATCAGGGTCTACACTGTTTGCTTACAATACAGGAATTTAAAGTTTAAACGAAACAGTCTAAGCTCCCGATCAAGACCATTTTTCCCAGCCTACACCCAGAGACAATAGACCCACCAGTGTCTTCTGTCAGTGCTTTGATTTTTTTCTTTCTGTCTATAAGGGTTCTTCTGTTAAAAGAGAGAAGCCTCCGTGGTGTAGTGGTTATGCTACTCGCCTTGTAAACCAGGGGTCGCAGGATCGATCCCGGGCTTCTTCAGACATTCGGATGAGTCTTTAAACCGAGGTCCCGTCTCCGTATGATCTTAGCTGTTTGTGAGACGTAAAACTCAAACTCTCACTCACTCTGTTAAAAGAAAGAACCATACTGATAAGTACGACAATAGTATTGTTATAAGAGTTACTTCCCCTGAATGTGTACTTTGTTTGTTTGTTTGTTTGATTTGAGGTTTAACGTCCCCGTCAACACTGTAAAGGTCATTTTGGAGACGTTGCTTCCAATTTTGTGGGACTTTTACCCGACATTGAGATGAAATGACATCTCAAGCCCTGTCGCCCAATGAAACCAATAGGGTTTATTAGCATGGGCGGTCCGCCTCGCACCGCGGTTCCTGGACAGGCTTAGATCCTCTAAGCGGTTTACCAGTACTAGTGTGCGGGCTGGATTCAGCTCTGCGTGGAAGCATCGTGCAGCCCATATATTTCTTCAAGCCCCTATGGGCGGGGGCGAAACTACTGCGCGATCTAAAGCTTCGACTCAAATGCCGTTTCTCTTCTATATTGCTATTTCACATTTTGGCAAATAGCAGAACGCAGTGTCTGATCAGAAACTAGCCCGTTTGCTTAAGTAGGACTACCCCGCTTGCTTAAAGTATAAGTATTTAAGGTCTAAGGCCTCGATTAGGTTATAAAGTACCATTTAGCATATGACGTCACATCTGAGAGTGTAATAACGCCATGTATTAAATTAAGTAATCCACTAATGGATGAAATATGCAAATTAGTTAGATACGTCCCTTAACGTTACAAGAACGACGTCCTTAACGACGTCACGTTTACTAATGGCGGAATATTGACATTTTTAAACAAAAATCGTGAATTAAATGATTTAAATGTCATATGATAAACATAATCTTGCATTCGTGCTCATGTATTATTGATTGTATTTAACTCACTGGGGTAAAGAGACAAAATGCTCAGCTCAACTCGTTTTATAAATTCAATAATACATGAACACTCGTGTAAGATCCTCTATATATCAGTCCTGTCAATTCTCTCATTTCATGTGTTGTTTCAGGACGACTTTGGTATCGCTACTCTATGTGTAGAATGAGGGGAACAGTTCATGACTGTCTACCTGTTGTCGTAGATGCTTGCCAGAAGAGCCGAGTTCGCGTCATCAAACTTGTGCGATTGTCATTGGATATTGCAGCGCCACTTTTAGAAAGGGACAATACTCTTAAACTAGTGCATTTGTTCCGCGATCCGCGAGGAATTATATGTTCTCGTCTCGTCAAAACGAGGTGGTACCCTTTAGTGGTTAAAAATGGAGATTATACGCCAGTCAGAAGAAATGCGGAAATATTGTGCACTCGGATGTTACAAGATTATATGGCTGGCTCAGAACTCATTAAGAAGTTTCCGAACAGGGTGAAATTAATTCGATATGAAGATCTAAATGATGATTATAGTATTTCAGTCAAAAGCGAATTATTGCAATTTTTAGGTCTTAGTTCAAAACAATATCTACAAAAGTCGAAAAAAGAAAGTTTGAGTGACTGGATGACGGTGTTAGATTGGAAAGTGATAGACATTGTAGATACTGTCTGTCCCCAGGTTTATGAGAAACTGGGATACGTAAAGTGGGACTATATAACATGGCGTGACTACAGAGCGGCTATGTCATTTGTCCCGAAGCCAATGCCCTGAGATAGTTAGATTTGATAAGTGAGAACGGTTTGCCGGGGCAACAGCGTCGCGTATCTTTCTGTATCGGGGCATTCAAATGGCATTGTCTTATGGTTGGCAAGGCCTGCTGTCCTTTCAGCAGTATGTGGGGTGTAGGCGGAATCGGATATGCTCTCCACTTTCATTCGGTCTTATCATTTTCGGTAATCCCAATACTTTTATTTTCTGTCTCTTTTGCTTTATTTGTTTATTCGAAATTTCTAAACAAATAAACTTATACCAAGTGACAAACCAATATGTCGAGGACCCCCGCCCATCGGTGCTTGGAGAAATAGATTCGGGCTGCATGATGCTTCCACGCAGACCTGAAACCGACCGCACATGAGTACTGGTAAACCGCTGACCAGTCGGGCCGTCCATGCATATAACCCTATTGGTTTCATTGGGCGGCAGGGCTTGAGATGTAATGTCATCTAAATGTCGGGTAAAAGTCAAACAGAATTGGAAGCAACGTCTCCAAAATGACATAAAACGTGTTGATGGGAACGTTAAACCGCAAATCAAACAAAACACCAATATGTCGTTGACCCACATCAAATTCAATCTCTTTTCAATTTTTACAGGTAAATGTTTATACTATTAAGATTCTTGCCTATTATATAAATTAAGTGTTTGTCTGTTTTAGGGGTGGGTTCAATATACCGTAAAATGGTAACTATGACTGATTTCCTAAAGGCGCCAGTTACGACTGTTCAAAGAAACTGAAGCTTGACGTTTCATTCACCATATTTGCATTATTTGCTGGCTCCCAGCTTGAACATTTTCAACATTGGAAAAACAGGTAACCAGACCCCCCTGACCTTGAAAGGTCAGGGGGGTCTGGTTACCTGTTTTTCCAACTCTGATAACCTTCAGACTAGGAACCAGCAGATAATGCAAATAAGGTGAATTAGTGATGAAAGACGATTCACATGAAGTTTTAAGCTTGTATAGTTCGAACAAATTGACCTGCGACTGGTGAACTCTATTTTCATAATTTCAAACCCGACTGAATGCATGCATTTATCTTCGTCGTTTACCGAAGATGGCGATATTGATATACAGTACAAAGAGGTCGGTAAGTGGGTCGCTTCACGAGATGCCGAAAATTCACGAGAAGTTTACGAAAGCCGACGTATTAGGCGATAACATTGACTATTTTATTCCTTGAATAAAGGTCAGTCTCATGTCAAATTGTTCTAACTATATGTGCGGGGGCAAGTCAATAGAAACCAGCCTATCCCATTTCCAATTGATCGTGACAACCAAGATTATCATGCCTTGTTCTAATATAGGTTTTAGCCATGAGGGCAAAATTGCACCTTTATTGTGTCATTCACTCATATTGAAGGTCAAACATGGCTAGCCTTTTCGTCAAAAGTTGTGCTGTAATTCGGTACTTGTATTTGCAAGGGAAAACAGGTCAGGAAATACATTGCGGGTCTTCTGCACTATCGTATGCACAATGTGGAATTCAACGCCCATCAGATGCCACCGATGAATAAATGTGTAACAAAGTATGGGATCTGGTGTACTCTGATAGGTGAATTAAGGTGGAAGAAATAGCGAATGCATAAACAATTCACATGGTAGCGTTCCAGCAATTTTACATGATTGCTTTGGTATGCGCGAGCTAAGAGCCCGTTGTGTCCCAAAATCCCTTAGCGATGAGCAAGTGGCAACCAGAGTATCAGTATGCAGCGCATTGTTGAAGCTGTTTAGGTCAAAAGGAGATGATTTTCTTTCACGTCTGGTGACTGTAGATGAGACCTGGGTCCATTATTATGAGAAAGAGAATAAAGCTCAAAGTTGCCAGTGGGTAGGCCAAAGAAGTTCAAAATGCAACCATCTGCTTGCAATGTGATGGCAACTGTATTTTGGGACGCACAATGCGTTATTATGTTGGACTTTCTAGCAAAGAAAAGTACAACAACAGGTACATATTGTGCAAATTTGCTCGACCAACTGAGCGCTGCGGTCAGTGAAAAACGCGGAGGTAAACTCTCAAAAGGGATCCTGCTCCAATAGGACAATGCAAGAGTCCACACTTGCAAAGATGCAATGGATGCTGTTGAGCGGAATGGGTACGAGCTAATATCGCATCCCGCCTATTCTCCGGACTTAGCTCCTAATGACTATTTCCTATTCCAAAACTTGAAAAAGGATATCCGTGGACGTCATTTCCGTTCCAAGGAAGAATTCGGGCGGCAGTTGAGGAGTGGGTCGGAGACAAGGACACTGGCTTCTTCAGTTCTGGGCTGATGACACTGGAACAGTGTTGGTCCAAGTGTATCATTCTAGAGGGCAATTACATTGAAAAGAAGAGATCGCTCGTATCCAGGAATAAGTTAGGCTGTCTGCACTTCTATAGCCCTCGTATTGTGTGTTTTACATCCCACCAATAACTAAGGTCATACGGAGACGGGAAATCGGTTTAAAGACTCTTCCGAAAGTCGGGAGAAGCCCGGGATCGAACCTACGACCCCTGGTTAATCAGGCGATCACAGTGACCACTACAACACGAAGGCTTCTGTTGCCAAACAGTGAAAAATTCAGATCAGATGCCGCAAAACGCTGCGTCTGATCTGTGTTTTCACTGTTTGCTCAGAGTAAAGGAAACTGGAAATAAACATTTCCAAAGCTGTCCGATGGAAGATTCCACGCTTCATATATGAGTTAAAAAGGACAGTTTTATATTGTGAATAGTTCAATTAATCAGCATGCAGATCATCAAACTGAGTTTCATTTAGACATTATTACCATGGAAAAGATCTAATGGAAACCAATCAGTCATAAATCAGTTAGATTATTGTCAGCTTGAACATAAGCCTTGTTTTATAAGACAGAATTATTACTTGCGTTAAAAACAATTGAAACTGCTTGAGAGGAGGGATGGTTTAATTGGATAATCAGGCTTTGCTGATGTTAAATCACAGTTGCAAAACATGTAAAAATGCCCCATGAAATGCAATGCGGCGTTTAGATTAATCTTTGGAAAGGTCTACTGTCAGTCGACGGGCAATAGCCAAAACACGTTAAAACGGCTATTACCAGTCACCAGTCGACTGGTAATAGCCGTTTCAACATGTTTAGCAAAACAGGATTACTCTTTAAGTTCGAGCCAAAGAACTATCAAAAGTCAATGATTCTGCATGTAAATGTGTGTTCCCACCTCTGATGTTAGATACCAAAATCTGAAAGAAAAGACCACGAATGTCTATGTATTTTCTTACTGTCTGTCCGAAGTATAACGTGACGTCAACGAGTGCAAAATTTCTGACGTCACCATGCCACAAAGACGTAGGAAACAACATGGACGCTCCAATAAAAGTTTCTCAACGCTTTACATTCTGCAAGAAAATCTGTAAATAAATAGTTTATTTTAGCTTTGAAAATCATTTTCAAAGGCTGAGACCCTAGTTTCATACATAGTGACGTCATGCAACTTTGCAAGTTCGATGACGTCATTTGTATATAAATATATCGATTACTACTGATGCTATGCTCTCTCGTGAATCAACAACAACAAACCACAAATACAAGCCAACATTTTGGCAGTATAATATTCTTCCGATGCCGATCAGAGCTTGAGACATTAAAAAGTTACAGAAATCCGCCATTTTTGCCAATACTTTTACACCTAACTTTAACCCAATGATTTCTTCATTCACACACATTCTGGTAGAAATATCAAGCGTCATTTGTTTACTGTTGACACATGCCAGCAGACCTGTTTATCCATTCTTTTCGTATGAGGATCAATGTGGAAAAATTCTTTAACTAAACATACCTGATGTCCTTTAAATTACTTCAGAGGCTTAATTTTCTTCGTCCACCGGTTCGTTTCTAATAAGAGGGATGCCAGGCTTGTTTCGTTTGTTGTAAGTTTTGCAAAAATACCGGTCATAGGGTATAGGGTTTTGTTTGAATGTTTGCGTTTAGGTTTTACGTCCCTGTCAGCAATATTTACGTCATTTTGGAGACGTTGCTTCCGATTATCCGACTTTTACCCGACATTGAGATGAAATGGCATCTCATGGTCCGACTCGCTCCACTTTTCCTGTGCACAGTAAACTTTAGGCAGAAGATTCCATAGCCTATGTGGGCTAATATTCGTAATATTTGATAACAACGCTTTGGAATTTCAAATGAAAACACCAAAGTCAAATTTAGACAATATACAATGAAATTCCGCTATTAAGACCACATAAAATTAAGACTAACTCTGCTTTTAAAAGCTTATTTGAAGGATGCACTTTATCTTTCTTCCGGTTTCCTGACCACAGTTTCCTCTGGTCAGAGATCACCTTTGGGAGTGTTCAAAAGTGGTCTTATAGACCACTTTTGAACAGCCCCAATGGTGGTCTTAATAGAGAAATTTTACTGTATACTCGTGTACAGGGTCTACTTTCTTTCCAAGCGTCTATATTGGAAGAAAACTGTTTTCTTCGTTAGAAAGATCAATGAAATAACATGGCTCTAGATAGAAAGCCTGTGATTTCTTCTGCGGTTAAGGATCATGATTAATCATATCAGTCGCCTATAATTTTGTAACGATCGTATTGCCGTTAGTTTTCCTTAACGAGTCGTTCCTATCTCCCGAGTCATTTATTAAGACAATTTGTAAACGCTGAATGGTGCATTTCGAGTCTAAACATCACTATGTGTGTGTGTGTGTGTGTGTGTGTGTGTGAATTCGGGTTTAACGTCGCTTTCAACAATTTTTCAGTCATATCACGACGGTGCCTGGTTGCGACAGGGAGCTCAATGCTCACTTTTATAGTGCTGCCTCACTGAAGTATCATGTCCCAGACACATTACATGATACCACACCCAGTCACATTATCCTGACACTGGATCGACCAGTCCTAGCTCTACCCCGTAAATCTGAGTGCCAAACGAGGAGCAGCTAGTACCATTTTTAACGACTTTGGTATGTCGCGGCCCGGGATCGAACCCGATACCTCCCGTTCCCCGGAGCGGACACTCTACCAACTGAGCTATCGGGGCCGGTCTAAACATCACTATTATATCCCGATATGATATGATTCTATGTTTGACGATTTTAATGCTGATACCCTTGATGGTTGGCCATACGGTCCATCACGTCAGTGAACAAGTCCGTGAAGTGAGCACCCCTAAACCCCACTTTAAATAGGGGAAACCAGGGTTTACGGGGGTGTACATTATTTTTTTTTTTTACTATTTCTGCTCCAAGACATAAGTTGTGGGTACCCGATAGAACCGCCTCAATTAGGCGGCTCCAACGAGCACCCACAACTATGCGGTATTAATAAGAATAACAATACAGATTTTCACCAGAAAAGGAGACAATTTGGATATGTGAAAAATGCACTCACGGGTGTGTTATCGTAATGCCAACTCCAATGGTTCAAAAACATTTGGGAGATAACGGTTGTCGCTGACACATCACCGTAAAACGAAATTTCCGGCCGTAATACCTCCGGTTTACCTCCCCAAGTGACAATTTTGAATATATTGGTTCCCTAATTAATATGACGACAAACAGTATAATCCTGATGAGATCAGAGTCAGAATCAGAATTGCTACTGGTGATATGTCAAATGGTATAACATTCATTCACCAGAACCTGTTTTTGGCAAGTTAGTCCCTAGCTCTTTCCAAAGAGTTAGACTGAGCTGCACTGTACGCTGGAGAAAGCCAATGTCATCTCTAATGGATCAAGGGAAGAAGGTACCTTTGTGAATGTCAGTTCTTGCAGTAGGGGACTGAAATGCAAATGAGTGATGATTTCTACGGAATAAAGTCATCCGTTGGAATCTTGGCAGCATCCATTATTCTTTGTACAACTGTATAAAAATGGAAGTGGAAGCAATGATCAGGAATTGATACAATTAACCCACAGCTCCCATCAGAGACACCAAATGGAAAGAAACACACATGCAACAACAGACCCTAATGGAAACATCAATAGCGGAAAGCCAAAAGGACAGTTACTTTCCCACAAAATGGCAAAAAGGCTATCCAAAATAAAATAACACAAGCGACACAAGCACCCAAAGACAAACCATAACAAAAATAAACCGCGACAGAAGAACCGCCTTGGAACGGTCAGCGGAAACGAATTCCACTGGGAGGGGTGGGGTGCTTAAATCGATTTTACGTGGCCACAATCCTCGCCCTTACTTTCGTCATGACAAAAACAAATAATTTGTGCAGTCCGCATGAAGGCCTCCTAACTCATCAGTGCAACATCTCAGTGAACACAAAAATCAAACAACCACAGAGATTAAACAACGGTGAGGACTCGACAGCAGATAACCACTGAAATGCTGGAGCAAAAGAAAACCAACAGTTAGACCCCGATGAGCCCGACCCGAGACAGAGCATCAGGTACCAACCAACATAAGCCTTTACGTTGGAACCGTCATAGAAGCTGAGGCCTGACACACCGGGTCAGGCCTCAGATAAGCCTGCAGTATCTTCTTTTCGTCAGAGACTTCCATCTTAGCTTTTCCAGTCATACTGCCAGTTTCAAAGCAGTAATTGCTTGTTACAAATCTAGCAGCTCTATTCTGAACGTTTTGAATTTCTTCTTGAAGGACCATCCACTGGTGGTCCACGACATATCTACCATATTCCATCACTGGGCGAACAAGTCATTTGTTTGCTGCATCTTTTACATCCTGAGGACACTGATAAAGAACCAAGCGTTCTATTTGCCTTAGTACACATGTTGCTAATATGTATGTTCCATCCCAAGCCAAATATGAGTGTCATACCAAGATATTTAATGGAATAATCCACATTCTCGAGGACCGTTCTCGGTAATGAGTAAGATGCCTCAGTTTTACTGGTTGTCTTCCCAGTTATCTCCATAATATTGCATTTAACGGGCTGAAACCTCACACCCCGTTCTTTAACCCAACATCCTAAGCCTTCTGAAGTGTCAGTGAGTCATCTACATATCTAATTTACCGGTAGCAAACACAGGCGAATAGTCTTATTTCTGAGTCAATGTCAAGCCATCTTATCAGGATCCACAGTTTGTACGGGTGTTAGCTTAACCCATATATGCCTAGCGGCCCTTTTTTGGGACGTTGGCAAACAGTGTAGACCCAGATCAGACGCCGCAGAACGCGGCGTCTGATCTGGGTCTACACTGTTTGCTCAAAGAACATACATTTTTGTACAACTTACATTAAACAAAACAAATCTGACACCCCTATAATTGAAAATGGACACTCCAAATTTATAAGATGGAAGATTCCATTGTCATATATGGGTTAAAACATTTCGGCCTCAGGCTAGCTAGGTGTACGGCTACTATGTGTAACAATGGTCTTCATGAACATGAATGCGCTATGCCCATCGCGAAGAAGACCTGTCTAGCTGTATCTTGAGTCTCAAGATACTCTGAAACAGTATCAATGACGCCAGCATCGCTTTGAATATATTATATAAAAGGGTTATCCTATGGAGGCCAAGAATACACTGCAGAACTGAAAAATATAAAGTGTACAGAGGCTTGAACGTTTTGGAGGCGGACACCCAGGAGAACCTGTTCGCATTGAAACCTGGATTCATGCTCAAGATGATGAACCCATGCCTAATCCTGTATCACAAAACTCTTGGGGGATGTGTCTGGATCAGTCTGAAAACGACCCAAAAGTGTTCCGGAAATGTCAAGGGTTTTCAGCTTTTGGCCCGGGGTCAACATCTGGAGAATCTAGCGTGCGAACAATTTGCTCAGCCCTAGAATCCGGTCAAAACAGCATGAACAGAACCAACACTGATACCCATGGTGTCTGCTGTATGTTGAACTGTTACACGTCTACCATTCATCACCATGCTGTGCGTGACGTCACGATAACGCATCTGCATGACATAGAGCGTTCTTTAAGGGGAATGGGAACACCTGGCAGATTTTTCCGCCATTTTTCAAAGGGAGACAACTTTCGGGACTTCCTGTTCGCTTTTCTATATGCACTGTCCCACAGAAAAAGGGGTCAACTCTTAAAGAAAAGAATTTGCTCCTTTGGAGCAAATTCTTTCCTTTAAGAGTTAACCCCTATTGACATGGGAGACAAAAATACTTTTGCAGGAGTTGCCTCCCCTGAAAGTGTATCCATTCCCCTGCATACCTCAAAAATGGCTACTTTTCCGATGAAAATTTGTGATATTTTTCTTATTCATACTCCAAACATAGGTTGGGGGACTCACAACCTATGTTTTATAGCAGAAATATGAAAAAATCAATCACACCTCTGTAAACTGCAGCTTTCGCTGTAATAAATGGGGGTTAGAGGAGTATTCATTATACGGACTAGTTTACAAGATGATAGCCTCAATCTGATGATGTGTGGACGCAGAGTTTGGGCAACCCGGTCTTGAAGCATCATCAGTACTCACATTGCTCCACTTGAAATCTGCCACCCACTTTTGAAAGTTGATTTACTCCACTTCCGCTGTTCGTTCGCTGCATAAAATAGACCAGAGGAATGCTTGAAAATTAATTTTGCAGGCATGGAGCGTCTTTCAAAATATTTCATTTTTCGAGATTTTATACGGATTGAATATAAATTGGCACAGAAAAACGAATTCTGAAAAGAAAACAATACTCTGGGACTATTTTCCTACGCGCTTTCAGATGCTATCTATGTAACTGGTTTGAGATTTTACTCTTTCATCCCTGAGTTTCTGAACAGGACTCTTCTAGTTTTACAATGGAATAGGAAGGGGAATCCTCACAAAATGTTCTCACTAAGTCATCGTGAATTTCCTGGTTGTTCATTCCTTTTGATAACAGCCCTGGTTTTTTGGCCATTTATAGATTATTATGCTGTGCCTATGCTAAGGCTGACACGATTTATCATATAAATCGATCAATCGATCGATACATTCCACAAAAATGATTATCATTTCTGATATGCTTAAAATCGATTACTTGATAGGTACAATTTACTACCCAAAGTTATGCCTAAAATAGCTGGATGAGTGGCAAACAGTGCAGTCCCTGATGAGACGCCGCATTTTGCGGCGTCTCATCTGGGTCTACACTGTTTGCTCAGGCCTGTCTGTTCAAATATACCGGTACATATGGACATATGGTAAAGTGCAACATATGGTAAGAGTCATGCTCAGATAGAAAGCCAGACAGGTAAAATTAAGACAAAAACCTTAGCGATTACTAATCGATTATCGATCGAATGACAGGACTGATAATCGATTATCTTTTCAGCTCCGATTAGCCAGCCCTAGCCTCTGCGCATAAAAAGTGTGTCATCTGCATAGTTTAAGTAGTTTAGGTCGTAGTACCAAAGCGTTAATCCAAAATCGTTAATCCATAGACAAAATGGCAAATATCAATGTTCAGATCAACAGACATGGACTCCAGAAGAGTGTAATCAGGCGTCCGCGGATATTAAACATTACTTGGTAAGCAAGCTTCGCCCACCATGCCCATCGACCCGAACGAAGAAAAGGTGTAAATGCCGAGAAGGGTATGTCCGAGATTTTGGAAGTCTTCCTATGGCTTTCCATTGGCAAACATATCAGAAATAATTCTGGAAATGGCCACATTGTACGGATCCACAAGATCATGGTGCCTCCCATAGAACAGAAGATATATAAGATATGCTGGATAAAGTTATAAGACCTTGTATTTTACTTTTATGACATATCGATTTCTGTAGGTGTGGCTGGCAAGCTTTTAAAACGCCATCAGAAGACTCATTTTAGGACCTCATTTTTATCTCTCTAGTTTTGCAAACTACTTGAGTCTAGAAATGTGCTAATATTATCGCATGTAGTATGCCGATATTTGTTTTTCTGTCATTAATATGATTTGATTTCTGTAGCTCTAAGTGATTGTGACTAAATTAAGCAGTGATTGTTTTTCATTATTATTAAGGTTGTCATTTATGAGCAGGTTCAATATCGGTAAAAGCATTGCATCTTTAATGGCCTTTGGGATTTCAGGGATGTTTCAAAGATTCTATACGAATGCTAAATTTTATGTGGCGTGAAAAACGACAATGTGTCTTCAGACACGTGGACTCTTGAAAATTTGTGATATTTTCCTTGTTTATTCTCTAAATATAGATTGTAGGTGCTCATTATCACCTCCTCATTGAGGCGCGATACCCGCCCATCGGGGATTGATGAGCCACAGATCCCAATTCCTCCCCGTTCTCCCTCGGACCCTTGAGTTTGTGTAAGCAAAACCAGAAAAAGAAAAGATACTTTTCTGTTTAAGTTGGTTGCTACTGTGTCCTGTACCTCCTGTCTGTTCTTAATAATTAGAATGGTGATTTAAAAAAAGAAAACGGTTAATTCAGTCTTTTCCAACGGCGATAGTAGGCTGTGCAGAATAATGTGTTTGTCTTTTTGTGAAGAACTGCATTTGATTTTTTTTGCAAGCATAATGCTTTCACGTTAATTGAAACTTCCGTTGATTTATGGTTCTGACACACACATTAAAGATTTCTGGATTCTATTCCTTTTTGGCATCACTGATTTACAGCAATAACGTTCATTGGACGTAAAAATACAATTTTCAAAGTGGACCCGAAGCATTTTTGCCCATCTAGCGAATAGCCTGTGATTATTTCGTATCCTCATGCAATGAATGTTGCATTGAAAACGGAGTGATTTTGTTCAGGGTATGCATAATTGGGTTGATTGTTTTTTCAATCAACGAAAGGTTCACGCCTATTCAAATACATTGAAAATTTTACCACCAAAAATTGAAATTTTTCAGATAAAAAAAGATCTGATAATTTTCACATTTCTACTCAAAACATAGATCGTGGGGACTCGTTAGAACCACCTCGATGAGGCGGTTCTAATGAGTACCCACAATCCATGTTTAGGGCAGAAATAAAAGAAAATATGTGTCCCGTTTGCTTTGTAACAGTGGGGTTTAAGGGGGTCTAAATTATATAGGCGTGTATTCGTGATGTGGAATCTGGAAGCTTCTCAGCGACTGTCCACGTGACAAATGAAGTACAACCGCGCGCACATTGCGTTTGTACAAAATCCGGGTAACGGTTATTTATAGTTGTAACCTAGCTATTCTTGTCGATGTGACGTCAGAGTGTTTTGTAAAGATGTTTAACTATAAATTCTTGACTGGCCTTGGTAATTGATAAACAGCGCAGATCCAGAACCCGGCGTTTTATCAGGTTCTACATTGCTTGCTTAAAATACAGGAATTTATGGGTTTAGTACCCATTCAGGACCATTTCTCCAGTGTACACTCAGAGCCATTCGTCCCACCAGTGATATAAGCGCTTTGATTTTAGTTTTATATATACCAGGTTTTGTGCGCTCGTTGCATCCAGCTCAACCGGAAGCCCACAAGCAAGTTTGGATGATAAATAAGAAATGTATCATGTGAAAAAAATATCATCAGAAGAATAATGCAAACATCAGGTTAACAAAAACGTGTAATGAACACCCCTCTAAACCACGAGTGTTAAGTTGGTTCCTTATTCCTTATTCCTTATTCCTTGTTCCTTATTCCTTATTCCTTATTCCTTGTTCCTTATTCCTTATTCCTTGTTCCTTATTCCTTATTCCTTATTCGATTTTCAACTTCATAGTACTTTGCCACGCGGTGTAACAGAACATTTGCATATGTCCTAATCATCATCATTTTTACATCTAAGCATGATGGTATAGGTTTCAAAATCCAGCAGATATAAACTGCGAATTAGGAATAAGGAACAAATCCAAATTTTCCTTATTCCTTATTCGATTTTCAACTTCATAGTACTTTGCCACGCGGTGTAACAGAACATTTGCGTATGTCCTAATCATCATCATTTTTACTTCTAAGCATGATGGTATAGGTTTCGAAATCCAGCAAGTATCAACTGCGAATAAGGAATAAGGAACAAATCCAAATTTTCCTTATTTCCTTATTCGATTTTCAACTTCATAGTACTTTGCCACGCGGTGTAACAGAACATTTGCGTATGTCCTAATCATCATCATTTTTACTTCTAAGCATGATGGTATAGGTTTCGAAATCCAGCAAGTATCAACTGCGAATAAGGAATAAGGAACAAATCCAAATTTTCCTTATTCCTTATTCGATTTTCAACTTTATAGTACTTTGCCACGCGGTGTAACAGAACATTTGCGTATGTCCTAATCATCATCATTTTGACTTCTTAGCATGATGGTATAGGTTTCGAAATCCAGCAGGTATCAACTGCGAATAAGGAATAAGGAACAAATCCAAATTTTCCTTATTCCTTATTCGATTTTCAACTTCACAGTACTTTGCCACGCGGTGTAACAGAACATTTGCGTATGTCCTAATCATCATTATTTTTACTTTTAAGCATGATGGTATAGGTTTCAAAATCCAGCAGATATAAACTGCGAATAAGGAATAAGGAACAAATCCAAATTTTCCTTATTCCTTATTCGATTTTCAACTTCATAGTACTTTGCCACGCGGTGTAACAGAACATTTTCGTATGTCCTAATCATCATCATTTTTACTTCTAAGCATGATGGTATAGGTTTCGAAATCCAGCAAGTATCCACTGCGAATAAGGAACAAATCCAAATTTTGCTTATTCCTTATTCGATTTTCAACCTCATAGTACTTTGCCACGCGGTGTAACAGAACATTTGCGTATGTCCTAATCATCATCATTTTTACTTCTAAGCATGATGATATAGGTTTCAAAATCCAGCAGATATAAACTGCGAATAAGGAATAAGGAACAAATCCAAATTTTCCTTATTCCTTATTCGATTTTCAACTTCACAGTACTTTGCCACGCGGTGTAACAGAACATTTGCGTATGTCCTAATCATCATCATTTTTACTTCTAAGCATGATGGTATAGGTTTCGAAATCCAGCAAGTATGAACTGCGAATAAGGAATAAGGAACAAATCCAAATTTTCCTTATTCCTTATTCGATTTTCAACTTCATAGTACTTTGCCACGCGGTGTAACAGAACATTTGCGTATGTCCTAATCATCATCATTTTTACTTCTAAGCATGATGGTATAGGGTTTCGAAATCCAGCAAGTATCAACTGCGAATAAGGAATAAGGAACAAATCCAAATTTTCCTTATTCCTTATTCGATTTTTAACTTCATAGTTGCTGGATTTCGAAACCTATACCATCATGCTTAGAAGTAAAAATGATGATGATTAGGACATACGCAAATGTTCTGTTACACCGCGTGGCAAAGTACTGTGAAGTTGAAAATCGAACAAGGAATAAGGAAAAAGTTGTATTTGTTCCTTATTCCTTATTCGCAGTTGATACCTGCTGGATTTCGAAACCTATACCATCATGCTTAGAAGTAAAAATGATGATGATTAGGACATACGCAAATGTTCTGTTACACCGCGTGGCAAAGTACTATGAAGTTGAAAATCGAATAAGGAATAAGGAAAATTTGGATTTGTTCCTTATTCCTTATTCGCAGTTGATACTTGCTGGATTTCGAAACCTATACCATCATGCTTAGAAGTAAAAATGATGATGATTAGGACATACGCAAATGTTCTGTTACACCGCGTGGCAAAGTACTGTGAAGTTGAAAATCGAATAAGGAATAAGGAAAATTTGGATTTGTTCCTTATTCCTTATTCGCAGTTGATACCTGCTGGATTTCGAAACCTATACCATCATGCTTAGAAGTAAAAATGATGATGATTAGGACATACGCAAATGTTCTGTTACACCTCGTGGCAAAGTACTGTGAAGTTGAAAATCGAATAAGGAATAAGGAAAATTTGGATTTGTTCCTTATTCCTTATTCGCAGTTGATACCTGCTGGATTACGAAACCTATACCATCATGCTTAGAAGTAAAAATGATGATGATTAGGACATACGCAAATGTTCTGTTACAACGCGTGGCAAAGTACTATGAAGTTGAAAATCGAATAAGGAATAAGGAAAATTTGGATTTGTTCCTTATTCCTTATTCGCAGTTGATACTTGCTGGATTTCGAAACCTATACCATCATGCTTAGAAGTAAAAATGATGATGATTAGGACATACGCAAATGTTCTGTTACACCGCGTGGCAAAGTACTATGAAGTTGAAAATCGAATAAGGAATAAGGAATAAGGAACAAGGAATAAGGAATAAGGAATAAGGAACAAGGAATAAGGAATAAGGAATAAGGAATAAGGAACCAACTTAACACTCGTCTCTAAACCACACCTTATAAAGAGAAAAGTGGGGGGTTTACGGGGTATTAATTATTTTCCTTAATTTTGCTCTAAAAGATAGATTGTGGGCACTCGTTAGAACCGCCTCAAAGAGGCGGTTCTAACGAGCACCCACAATGTATGTTTAGTTCATAATTTAGGAAACTGTCGCAAATTTTCATCAGAAAAAATGACCGTTTTGAAGGTATAAAAGAAAAAAAAAACAATGTTCACAAAAAAATATATGTATATAAAATATCTCTCAATAATTATTTAACTATTTCTGCTGAACCATGCTTGCCACAAAACTTCAGGACCCGTAGTGACTTGTCAAGCTTAATTTCTCAGAACAGTATCCGAGAGAGAAGAATCTTATGTCTGAGGGGCGGGCTGCAGCTAGAGAGAGAGAGAGAGAGAGAGAGAGAGAGAGAGAGAGAGAGAGAGAGAGAGAGAGAGAGAGAGAGAGAGAGAGAGAGAGAGAGAGAAAAGAGAGAGAGAGAGAGAGAGAAAAGAGAGAGAGAGAGAGAGAGCTCGGTTCTCGGCCTAGATATTTTTGTAGCTGTCACTTAACCAGCATTTAGCTATATCTCGGATTCATTTTGCTTATTCTGTTCTATTCTGCCGTGCATGTTTTAATATATAGAGGGCCACAAGGGAGATATTAGTAATTGTACTAATTGTGTTACCCTCGTAAAATAAATTAAGTCTATTATTTTATAACTGACTGGCTATCGAAAACAGTGTAAAAGTAGTATAGTTTCAACCAGTATTTATTTTGTTCCTTTTACAAATAGTGTGTTTGAACACTGTGTTCGGAAATCATTAATAACCCGTAAAAGAATGGATCTCCCTTTCTATTAACCCATATATGCCTAGTGGCCCTTTTTTGGGACGTTGGCAAACAGTGTAGACCCAGATCAGACGCCGCATAACGCGGCGCCTGATCTGGGTCTACACTGTTTGCTCAAAGAACATACATTTTTGTACAACTTACATTAAACAAAACAAATCTGACACCCCTATAATTGAAAATGGACAACTCCAAATTTATAAGATGGAAGATTCCATTGTCATATATGGGTTAAATTGCAAGTGCTTTGATCATTATCAAACTAATTAATCACAAGGCATCGTTTGAGAGACAGCATCAAGCATATAGCCTTAACTGCTGTTGGAATCAGTTGTTACATGAAAAAAGACAATTCTATCCAGTAAAATGTGAGAAATTAGTTTTCGATAATGTCAGTCTTACCCCTCAGAATAGAAGTGGAACGATTTATTGAAATCGTACCGCATCGCGATACATTTACTGTCGATACGCATATCGTATCGTGGGGGATAATATCGCGATACCTGACAATACGCCAAAAAGCGAAGTTTGCAAAGAAAATGACAGGTGTAACTTACAGTAAAATTCCTATATTATAGAGTGTCCGCTCCGGGGAACGGGTTCGATCCCGGACCGCGACATACCAAAGTCGTAAAAATGGTACTAGCTGCTCCTCGCTTGGCACTCAGATTTACGGGGTAGAGCTAGGACTGGTCGACCCAGTGTCAGGATAATGTGACTGGGTGTGGTATCATGAAATGTGTCTGGGACATGATACTTCAGTGAGGCAGCACTATAAAAGTGAGCATTGAGCTCCCTGTCGCAACCAGACACCGTCGTGATATGACTGAAAAATTGTTGAAAGCGACGTTAAACCCGAAACATCCAAGTTGTTACTAAAATACACCGATCACTTACATGACAAATATTGTCATCTAACAGAGGCTTTGTTTCACAAGAATGAACACCTAGATGGTTTTGAGCCTGTTTTCCTGCAGTATTTAAGTTTTGAACCTGTGAAATAGTATCGTGATCACTGTTAACATCTAAAAATGTTAAACAACTCCTTAAGTTATCCAAATTTGCAGAACTTATTATGAAATGTTTTTCACATTGTAACAGTTAAATTGTTCAGTCTCCCATTACCATTCGAAATGCCTGCATTTCGACCATGAAAACACACCTATCAAATCTTTACAACGGATAATGAAGATTTTCAGATGAAAGATTCTGATAGTTTTCTCATATTTCGGCCCGGGCATGGGTTGTGGGTGCTCGTTAGAACCGCCTCGGCAAGATGGTTTTAACGGATAGCCGCGGCTTGTGGGTTTGGACGGAAATGGGAAAATAATGTATACCCCTGTAAACCCCAGTTTTACTTTGAAGGACGAGCGTAAATGGGCCAAAATTATATAGGCGTGTTTTCGTGATGCTTTCGTTATTTTGTCATCTACTTGTTCATGTGTGTGCATATGTGTAAATGTTTGTACAAATTCATTCTCTTACGCCACCTGTGAGTGGCCTGAGAAGCAGTTAGTTAAATAAAGTTTTGTTCTGTTCTGTTCTGATATGTATCGTATCGTTAGGCAAGTCGCGATTCATATCATATCGTAAGGTGACTGTATCGTTATAGCCCTATCTCAGAACCTAACTTTGCACAGTCAAAGAACTGACGGTTCTGGCTGGTCGAACCCATAAATGCCTGTATTTTAAGCAAGCAGTGCAGACCCTGATCAGACGCCGCGTTCTGGGCGTGTGATCTGTGTCTTTTCTTTTTGCCAAACCCAACTACATTCTATGGATAAACCTCACACTCAACTCTGACATCAAAGAGATAAAAAGTATGCAGCTGTTAATATTATTGTTTTGTAGGAGTTAACGACCAAGTCAACACGATTTAGGTTATTTTTGCCTGTGTTGATATAAATAAATATAAATAACAGTTACTTAGGTATCCTACAAATCAGTGATAGCCACGTGGACATCTATGGAAGCCGATAGGGGACATTTTGACTTGTGACTTTTGAACTTGTGACTTATGACTTGCGACGTCGGAGTTGCATGCCTAATTTTTGCGACTTATGACTTTTGACTTTCGACAAATCTGACGCAGTGGAAGACGGCGGTCAACGACGGTGTCGATCCAGCGATTTTGCTGCTCCTGTATTATATTGTTTGATGAATGCCATTAAGAAGACTTGTTTATGTTTTTTACTCTGTTTTTGTTATCTTTGTATGACTTATGACTTGCGACTTATAACTTTGACTTGTGATTTATGACTTGTGACTTATCACTTTCGACTTATGACTTGTTGACTTTTGGTGCAAACCCGAAAAATATCGGGTAGCGGACAACGGCACCGACAATTCCGGTGTATATTGTTTAGAAATGCCACTTAGAAGACCCTGTTTCATGTATTATCAACTCTGTTTTAGTGACAATTTACTACCGCCTGTGTTGTTATGCCCTATTACTTTAGATTCGCGCCAAGAAAGTTGCAAGTCAAAACTCAAAAGTCATAAGTGACAAGTCATAAGTCGAAAGTCACAATTCGAAAGTGAAAAGTCATAAGTGACAAGTCAAAACTCATAAGTCAAAATTCATAAGTGACAAGTCATAAGTCTTAAAAATTCACAAAATCAGAGTAAATAACCTACCATATGATCTTTTCGGTGGCATTTTTCAAACAATATAAAACAGAAGGAGAAAAATCGCTTGCCTCACCGGAATCTTAGCCGTCGTTGTCCGAAATCGGCCGTTGCTTGAGGTATGTCAAAAGTCACAAGTAAAAAGTCATAAGTCGCAAGTCGGTAGTCACAAGTCGTTCGTCACAAGTCAAAATGTCCCCTATCGGCTTCCATAGACATCGACTACGAAAAGCTGTTGTGCTGCTTAGTAACGGTGAGTTGGTCGTCAAATAGTTTGAAAAGATACCCAGGCAAAGCCATTATCACAAAACACACCCAGCAGGCGCTCGATGTCTAGCGTTCCTTTTATGGGACATTGCCAAACAGTGTAGACCCATATCAGATGCCGCAGAGACCCAGATCAGATGCCACAGAAGGCGGCGTCTGATCCGAGTGTACACTGTTTAAATTACATTCATTTTTTGTAAAGCTTAAACAAAACAACACTGAAGCTCTATAATTGGATGAACCTCTTCAAACATGTGGTGGAAAAGTCCATTATCATGTGAGCCCCGCCAAGCGAATTTGTGTCTTCGAGTATTCCGTCATGACAAGTTTTAACCGCGCATGCCCAGCCATTCAGAGGGGCCAGGGATATGGCTTTCTGTCTGAAGGTTCCTCTTGTTTCACTGCTTGTATGAGCGAGCAGCGAAGGTTCTGGCGAGACTGCGCGGATGCGCAGGCTCGCCTGAACCTTCGCTGCTCGCATAGGCGATAAGTACCAAAATCGCTTGACGGGGCCTATATGCAGGTTAAATTGTTTCAAAGTTGATTCAACGTTGTGTGACTCCAGGGTAGACATCATAAAAACTCAAAAGAACACAAAGACTAGTCCCTGACATGAAGGCACACAAACCTGACCCGTTGACCATCACGGATGCTTGTCGGTGCAATGTAAATCCGACTTTACATGGATAAAAGTCGCGTTTACATTGGTACTTATTTTCCTTATTTTTTTTTTTTTGTTTTTTTTTTTGTTTTTTTTTTTTTTCTATTTTTTTTCTTTTTGCACAAAAACATAAATTGTGCATACTAATTACTCAGTGTGATGGTTCTAATCATCAGCATTTCATCTGAAAAAATACCATTCTTATAGACATACGAGACACGAATATATAGGGGAGACCGGGGTTAGTTGGTCCGTGGGGCAAGTTGGTCCGAGCGCAATTTCTCTGAACTGAGAAGGGTCATAGCAAAATGATATGGCTCAATGGAATGCTTGATCGTGACACACTTTCTGAAGAAAATTAGATGGCGATCAAAAAAAAGCGTAAACAATTTAGAGAACAAAAACTGATTTTGTAGCACAAAAGTGACTTTATCACACTTGGAATCATTTGTTGTTTCTCTTTTGTGTGTAACAAATAACATGCAAATGTTATACTTTTCCTGAAAGCTCATTTTCTGAGGTATTCAAATGAGTGTATATGGTGTTTCTAAATTCAATGACGTTCCTGTCATTTGTGAAGAACTACCAGGCGCTAGGGTCGGGGTAAGTTGGTCCATTCGCGACGGGGTAAGTTGGTCCGTCGAAAAAGCATTTGTATTTATCAGAACCTGGCATTTTCTGAATGAAAAACAGCAGCAAATTATTGAACAAGTTACATAGTACCAAAATGGTTCTGAGAAATAGATATTAGCCCCAGCTGTCGAAGACAAATTCATAATCTTAGGACCAACTAGCCCCGGTCTACTCTACGGTAAGACTTTTAAATGGGGGTTTCCAATCAAATCGGCGGTTTTAAGAAAAATAACTAACAAAATCCACAGTTGGTTGATCATCTGAGGAAACTGTGTTAAAATTATCGCCTGGCAGTCTGCTGCATTATTACTGAATCCACGTAATTTCTCAGATCTTTTGTCAAAAGTGGCATTTATCGACCCATCATTACTTCCTGATTTTCTCGTTGAATCCCAGTCGGTCCAACTTACCCCGCGGCTCGGACCAACTTACCCCGATAGTGGGGTAAGTTGGTCCGTTTTACATCGTCTTGGAAAACGGCAATATTTTTCAGAATCTGTCATTTTTGAACGTGAAACTATGAAATAAGGTGGAGAATGCATTATACTAGTTGCATAATGTAAAAGTAGTACAAGCTAATGAATATTTATGTCAGCATTTGAAAAAAATGCAATTTTCGGACCAACTAGCCCCGGTGTCCCCTATGTCTGCAGCTCTGAAGTAATTGTTAATAAAATTTTAACCCTCTTCCTCAATTCCTACTAATATCCCGAAATGCAATCGACTGAAATTTATGAAATTTCGTAAAGTCAGCATCAATGTTAAAAAAAAAACATAAACGAAAAAAAAAAAAAAAATGTGGGGTTCACCGACGTTATTTTTGAGGCATCATGAGCACATTACCCTCTTTTATTGATGCTGGTTAAACGAAAGTACATGCATACGTTTACGCATTTACGTTTGCCATCGATTCTGAACATTAATGTTTGGCTCATCTTTTCTCAGTCATGCAATGCCTGCGATTTCTTAAAATGGCTTAAAAGTATGCTTTTTATTGAATAACCAAAATATTTCACATCAAAACCAGCAAACCTATAAAAACTTGACGTCAGCCGGCTAAGCTAATTCTCTATATGAAGATAAATGTTCAGTTTTAGCGAAACGTTTACATGTACAAATATTATCTGTGACGAAGAGAAGCGCTCAACAACAAAGTGACTTAGGCAATAAAGTGAGCGCTCGGCGGGCGCCCACTTTGTTGAACGCACCTCATATCATGATATACGAGTACTCGCATTTTAACCAACAAGAAATGAATTGCCAAGCAGTTTTAAAATACTGAAACCTCGTTTGGTAAGATTCAAAGGCAAACAACGTCAAGGTTGTATTTCGCTGTTGTCTGGAACATCACGTGAACAAGTCCGTGAAATGAAGACCCCAATATACCCCACTTTATATAGAGAAAACTGGGGTTTACGGGGGTATACATTATTTTTCTTATTTTTGCTCCAAGACATAGGTTGTGGGTACTCGTAAGAACCGCCTCAATGAGGCGGTTCTAACGAGCACCCACAACCTATGTTTGCAGTATTTATAAGAAAAATACCACGGTTTTTCATCAGAAAAAAATGACCATTTTGGAGATGTGAAAAAAATGCACTATGTCACACGGGTGTGTTATCGTAATGATTAATGATACAATGTAGCAAGATTTCCGTGATAAGCCGTCGATTATATTGTGAGGATTTTGAATATGCATATAAAAGTGCAGGAATATTCCCTTTCAAAATTGAGCCAGCACACGACAAAACCTACAATAAGACATGTGCGCCCATCAAAAACTCAGATCTGCCTGCACATCCATATAGTCTAACCAGAGACTTCTCTTGGTGCATGAAGGAGCATTGGGCTCTTTGCTATCCTTAGAGCACAAACGAAGACTCTGATCAGACTGCGCATCCGCGCAGTCTGATCTGAGTCTTCGTTCGGCGCACATGTCTTATTGTATGTTTTATCATGCGCTGCCTCAAATGTCTGTTTTTGCCGTTGTCTTAACTTTTCAAACAGTCTGATCTGGGACAACAATGTTTGAAGCAATGACTTTTCCAGTAATAAACAGACAACAAAGCAGACGACAATGGTTGTGACTGGCACCTTAATGGTTAGAAAGGCTTTGGACTGACACAGAGTCCCGCCCACTGCTGTACATCCAAAGAACTCCATTCCTCATATAGGCGTTTTTATAAGTAATAACAGTGTTCATTATGGGTCATCCTCATTTTCAAATTTATAAACCGAACGTAAGGCTTTTCGCGTTCCGTCTATCGGGGCTTAGAGAAAAAGACTGACGTGGCTGCCTGAGTACTGGTATTTTTTAGAGTGTTTAAGCCTGCCCAGACAGAGTGGTGCGAATATGATCCTGATTAGAAACCCTAGTGCTATGTTAGGGAGGTAGGGCTTGAGATGTCTTTTCATCTAAATGCCGGATAAGAGGCCCACCAAATTGGAAGGAATGTCTCCAAAATTACCTAAACAGTGTTGACGGGGACATAAAACCTCAACTCAAACAAAATCAAAAGTAGGCTCCCTTTATAAGGATGCTTTAATTGTTTCAGCTAAGGTCCTTTTACTTTAATCCGTTTTTATCATGATGTCCACAAAAAGGTTCATCAGCAAACTGTTTAGGCCAAGATCAAACGCTGCAAAAAGAGGCGTCCGATCGTTTTTGCGCGCCTAATCGGGCGTCTGATCGGGGCGTCCACCAGTTTCATAAATAAATGGTAACACTTTTTTTTTATTTATTTTTTTTCTTCTTCAAAATAGTCGAATAAGTGTTCAATGTTGTAGGCATGACTTACCATCTCAAAACTATGGCATGTTCGTAAAGTTCATAAAGTTATTTTGCGGCAGCAATTTAGTTTTTGTCAAACTGACCTTAAAACCAATCGTTTCCATTTGAATACGTCAAAATTCCTACTTCTACGAGTGACATTATTTTTGCGACTTCACATGAAACATAAATATGGTTATTATTTGTCGGAAACAAATAATGAAATATTATTTTGATATCACATAACGTCGCAGATATTTAGTTGCCAGTTCATCCACAGGTGTAACAACATACATTTGAACTTCGATGGCTCGAACCCCTATGGGGCCATGAATTTTTTTTTTCGAGACCGTGGTAGTTCCAGCCGTATAGTGCAATACCAGGAGGTATAATGTAACTAATTCTGAGGTCTCTTTTCTGTGTTCTATATTATAAATGTATGTTGTGTGTACTCATTAGAATCGCCTCATCGAGGCGATTCTAATGAGTGCACAGAGCATACATTTGCAACATAAAAGAAGAAAATTCCCCTACATTATGCATATATCCTATTTGGATCAATTCCCTGTGAACTCAAGAAAGGGTTCGACTCATCCATGGTAAACGAGCCATCGGGATTCGAGCCATTGAAGTTCTACCATAGTTACTGACGCGTAACTCATGACACCGCCCGTGACAACACTTAGTTTTCTATTCGTTGTTTATTAATTTTTTTTTTAACTTATCTAGTTAAAATCGTTATATGATCAACAGATTCTTACACCCGTGGTCATCTGATATGGAATTTATGAAACTCGCTGTATTTCTTTCAAATCCCACATCATTCAAGCTACCACCCATTAAAACATGTTAAAAAACATGTTATACTTTTCCTGTTAGGACCAAATAACAACGACGACATTCGATAGTTAATTTATCTCACTTGATGTAATACTATAATGCTAAACATTAAACAAACTTACATGCAAACTCCTTCTGTTAGGCAACCATCCACCATAGTTTTCGTTGTTTGCTTGGTTTTTATACCACGCCGACGACAATCCGACGACGGCTGCAACTGTAAACACTGTCAAATAATGCATAGTTAGACGGCAGTCTAAATGACTTTAACGGAATCAAATGATTCGAATCCAGTAACTATAAACGAAATTAAAACGCCAAAGTCTTACAGCCCGCCTTGAATGATGTAATTCAAAGTTTTTCTAAAACTTTTCTGGAGATTGTATAACAATCGTGCTTTTGTGTGGGTGTCCAAACTCTGCAGGAAATATCACCGACAAGTTCTCTTAAAGGGCACAGTCAAAGTAACAAAGCTGCCTCTCGCGATGACTACTCTAAAGCCGTTTCTGATTAACCAAAATAAAAATGAGACGGCTTCGTAAGGATTCCAATAATCCAATACTGGCGGCGGCTTGCCGAGATATTAGCAGAGTCCGTCCATACATGGAAACGTATAACATGGAAAAGTGTCAATAATCTAAAGAAGCTAATCAACTTCATTGGAGAAAAAATGTTAACATGGACATTTGCACTGGAACTGCTTTGAAATAAAACTATAAAAAAAAATCAAGTTAACAAGTCCGTGCAATGTGAACCCCTTTTAAGCCCCATTCTGTATAGCGGAAACTGAGGGGTATACAATATTTTTTCTTATTTCTGCTCCAAGACATAGGTTGTGGGTACCCGTTAGAACTGCCTCAATGATAGGTTGTGGGTACTCATTAGAACCGCCTCATTGAGGCTGTTCTAACGAGCACCTACAACCTATAATTGGAGTACAAATAAAATATTATTACAAATTTTCATCAGAAAAGTAACTATATTGGGGATATGTCAGACGGGTGCGTTATCGTAATGGGTTGGATTAGGAAACACATTTCAGAAAATCGGCAGCCAGTCTCCATAAGCAGTCACTTTCAAAAATTCCCATAATGGGCTCAACTGTCTGAAAGACGCCCCTACCCCGACTCCTGTAAAATTATTTTTAATGACCGCCCCCATGCAGTGCTTCTGTTTTGGCTAAATATTGTCATTGTTTTTTGTACGTGTGTACTGATAAAATTTATATATCCGTCAACGGTACCTAGTAAATCTATCTATCTATCTATCTATCTATATATATATATATATATATATATATATATATATATATATATATATTATCTATCTATCTATCTATCTATCTATCTATATATATATATATATATATATATATATATATATATATATATATATATATATATATATATATATATATATGAAAATCAAAGTAAAGCACGATACAGGCAATTAATAGTTGCAACCGGGACTCGAACCATCGAACCACGGATCTCCTGCATTCCGGGCAGACGTGCTAACCATTACACCACCGCGGCCTTCCGACATTGTATGCCAATTTTAACATTTATAAACCTTTAACGTCATTAGCGCTATTTAGAGACCTTTCATTTACCGCCATAGGCGACCCTATCAAAAAGAACCTCAAAAAAAAAGAACCGAAAATGATATATATATATATCGTGCAGGTAATAATGCAGGCTATCTGATGGGTCATGCAGGATAATGAGTTAAACACTGTTAGATGAAACTCCTTTTTGAGAAGTATAGTGGCGCAGTCTGTTATACCGTTATACCGTGGCAGCCATTGCCAGCGTGAGTTAGAATCCTACTACTGCCCCGTGTGTTCCTTCTTATTTCTTTAATATTAGATAGCCGTTTGGCCATTTTTTGGGAAAGTAACTGTCCTTTTGGCTTTCCGCTTGTGATGTTTTGAAAACGGTGTTGTAGTTTTGTGTTGGTGCGTGTCTTTTTGACTGGATGTGTAAGGTAGTTGTATCGATTCCTTCACTTCTATTTTGCCCAGAAAACCAAATAACACGAACATTTTTAATGAAATGAAGGCAAACACAAAGCAAGGCGCGTACCAAAACACACACACACACACACACACACACACACACACACACACACACACACATACACACACACACACACACACACTAAACACAGTAAAAGGAACTTCAACCCTGGTACGGTCAGCAGAAACAAAATCCTGTGGATGGAAGCTGGTGCGGCTTCTACATACCTATTTAATAATAGCGTGTGTATTCCCGCCAGAGAAAAGTCACGATACAATGCTGCCCACTAACTTTTCGTTGAAACTTTACGAACCAAATTCTGCACTCGAGAGATCACCATGCTCGGAAACTGAAATTCCTGCAGTCGAATGTTGTACAAAGGTCGTTCAACAAGTATCTGGCCTTAGCTGCTTAGAGTCACGCTTGACCTCTTTTTCTACATAGTCACCCCACAGTAATAAGCACTTCCTCCATCGATGTTCCAAGGTTATTGTTCTAGAATTCAGGGTATTTAGAGTCAATCCACCCTCCAACCACTGCCTTAAGCTCTTCATCAGATCGGAGTGACGTCCACGAAATTCTTTCTTCAAATTCAGAAACAAAACGTAATCGCTGGGTGCCAATTGGGAAAATAAGGAGGATGGAGTAAGGCTTTGAAACCGTTCTGCTCCATTGCGTCTACAAAATCTTTGCAAGTAGCAAGTATGGACTCTAGCATTGACATGTTGCAACAGCACACCTTTTGTAATTTTCCCACTCTTTTCTGTACTATAGCTGCATGTAATTGGTCCAAAACATCACGGAAACATGCCTATATAAGTCTGACCCCCACTTTTATATAGTAGACCTAGGCTTTACAGGGGTATACATTATTTTTCTTATTTCTGCCCAGAAACATAGATTGTAGGTACGCGTTAGAACCGCCACGCCGAATACTCATTAGAACAGCCTCGCCGAGGTGTTTCTAATGAGTGCCCGCAATCTATGTTTTGAGCAGAAATATGAAAAATATCAGGATTTTTATCTGAAAATTTCCATACTTTGGTGGTAAAACTTTACCAATATATATTGAATGGGCGTGTTTTCGTAATGACTAAGCATAATACGAGTCCATCACGTGAACAGGTCCGTGAAATAAAGACCGCCCTAAACCCCACTTTATATAGAGAAAACTGGGGTGTACGGGGGTAAACATTGTTTTCCTTATTTCTGCTCCAAGACATAGGTTGTTGGTACTCGTTAGAACCGCCTCAATGAGGCGGTTCTAACGCGGAGCACCCGAAACCTATGTTTGGAGTATAAATAAGAATAAGATCACAAATTTTCTTCAGAAAAATGGCCCTTTTGGAGATGTAAAAATGCACTATGACGCACGGGTGTTATCATTTGTTTGTTTGATTTGAGGTTTAACGTCCCCGTCAACACTGTAAAGGTCATTTTGGAGACGCTGCTTCCAATTTTGTGGGACTTTTACCCGACATTGAGGTGAAATGACATCTCAAGCCCTGTCGCCCAATGAAACCAATATGGTTTATTAGCATGGACGGTCCGCCTCGCACCGCGGTTCCTGGACAGGCTTAGATCCTCTAAGCGGTTTACCAGTACTAGTGTGCGGGCCGGATTCAGCTCTGCGTGGAAGCATCATGTAGCCCATATATTTCTTCAAGCCCCTATGGGCGGGGGCGATCGGGTGTTATCATAATGTCCCCATTACCCATGAGGTAAATAATCCACCAGTAGAACCCGCTTTCTACCACAAAACACAGTTGCCATGACCTTGCCACCTGAATGATGAGTTTTCAATTTATTTGGTTGACGCGGTGAACCGTGACCAGTCCATTGTTTACTCTGCTGTTTAGTCGATGGATCCGGTAGCAATTCTTTCAAGAAAGTCCTGCGGATCGGATCAGAATCATATCTTTCCAAAATCGAGTCAGACATGGACGCTCGGATAGCTCGTTCTTTACTAATGTATTTTGACACCCAACGCATTGAAAGCTTCCTCGCCCAGCCCTTCATGTAAAATGGTAGAAACGCTACCCTCAGAAATCTCCACTCTTCTGGCCATTTCTGAAACGCATTCGCCTGTCCTGATTATTTTTAATGACAGATTCCATCTGTCTATTCTTGCTGTGCTGCACGTTTAAAGTAATTCAGGCTTTTTCTTCCGGCTTTGACCGCCATAGAAATATGAGTCCGCACAAAATGTAGTCCGGTCTGGCGCAGTAATCCAAATTGTACAAGTGTATTAGTTATCCTGTAAGCGTAATACAAACTTTTGAAGCAGACCACTTGACGATTCAGCATTTCATATGAATCAGCTGCATCATGCGACGGGTATACCCAGATCAATGCGGCGTCTGCTCAGCAGTCTGCTCACGTTTTACACTGTTTTCTATCAGTGCTGTCAATATTTAATCCTTAAAGACCAGCCTGCTGTTGGACCAGGTCAGCTGTAGACAAGAATATTAATGGGGTTTCTTTCTGACTTTCGAGGTCAAGTTTAGGTCAGTTACAACTTAGGTGTATATTGACTTTGCGTGGAGAAATTGAAAAGCAAGGCTGTCCCTTTCAACCCTGGAATATGGTACAGATACTTAGTGTAGGTCCTGTGATATAATTTTAGGTGCCATATATTTAGCAGAATGGACGAGCCCAACTTCAGTGATGGAATAGTGCACTCCAGAAACTCAAGGCAGTGAATACATCAAAGCACTGACAACACTTATGCCGAGTGTCTCTAAATGCAGGCTGGTTATGAACGGGGACTTGGACTGATTCGTTTAAACTTAAGATGTTAGTAACTAATGCAAAAACTGTAGAACAAGATCAGCACCGTGTTGTGTGGCTTTTGAACTGAGTTTACATTGTTTGCCAGATCCAACATTTGATTCATGTGCAGATTTTACAGATAACAGTTACATGTTCTCAACACTGACAAACGACGCGGCTATGTTTGGGTTGATTGTTTGGCATTCGACCCGAAGTTGATAATAAGAAAAGCGCTTCAGTGCTAATGTATATGTGGCTATCATTGACTTGTCAGAATAACTTTTTGTCTTGTAGAAAATAGCCGCAGTGAGATCGGGGTATTCCATAAGACGGAAGAGGGTTATCCTGGAATCATAGGGTGAGCTTGGCAAACAGTGTAGACCAAGATCAGACGCTGCCGAACGCGTCTTCTTATCAAAACCTTCACTTTTTGTTTGGAATTTCAGAGTTAAATGAAACAGTTTAAATCTCAGCCCAGGCCTAAAACTCCAACCTACACCCCACACTCTCGGTGCTTTGATTCTGAAACCAAACGATTACAACACGCTTAGGCACAATGCCCTTAAGCTAAAAAGGTTTAATCAATCAACCGTGACGTCTGGTTACCAGTCCGGCCACGTCGATCCTGTGCACCACGCTCACACCAGTATGGATAGAAACCACATGTTCAGGATCAAAATTTTTGATGTGTAATGTAAGGTCGTGCCAAGAAAAGAAGAAACTGAAATTTGTTCTCAAAAAGCATTTAGTGAGAGCGTATTGCAACATTTTTCATTAAAGGACCGTAAGCGTGCCCCTGGACAGTAAGATGCTGGTCGGAAAGCGGATGACGTTGACTCTGATTTTGGGTGCCACATGTGTGTGATCTGTCGTCTATTGGAGTGACACCTTACTATATACAATATAGAGAAGACGCTAGTGGACGTCGACGTAGCGGAAGACCGACGTCCGTACGTCAAGATCGATTCGACCGTCAGACGCATATGCGAAACAGATTTCCGCCGGCAGCTGCTACACTGTACCTGTAGATAATCAAGGGGTCTCAACAACCGACTAATAAGCACTAACACTGATCGTCGCCCTTATGCGATGCACGTTTGAGAGATAGACATCCCTGTCGTGACCAAAGTTAACGCGTCGACACAGTACGGAACACTTACGCTAGTGCATGAAATACATAAATTGGTGCCTATGCGACTGACATATGCGTTTCAGTGAGAAATCGCACTTCAGCGTGAATCACGCCAGTTGTCGTTTCCGGGTGTTTCGACGTATAGGTGTAAGGTATGCCGAGGCGACGCGTGCGTAACAGAGCATGACATATCGGGTGAAATAAGCGTAATTGTGTGGCGAGCTATTGCGTGTAGTTAGCGAACGCAGCTTAGTGTCATTAAGAACATTCAAGATCATAGCTGAGACGTGGATTGAACGGCGAGGCGTTACATCAATCAAGTGCTTCGGCATCACATGGCTCCATTTATTTGTTTACGCTCAGAATCCAGGATATCTTATCCAGCAGGATTACGAGCGGGCTCATAGTGCTGTTCTTACTCAAAAATGTCTTCAAGCCAATGTAATTCATGTACTGGACTAGCCAGCCTTTCTCCTCCGATCTCTTTCCCATAGAGTATCTTTGGGTAGAGGTGTCAACAACCGACCAGACAAAAACTGTTACTTATGGACAGAAGCATTGTTAAAACTTGAATTTTAATGTTTGGTTTTGAAAACGTAAATAGTTTCTTTCAAAAATTTGAAACATTGAATGGCGTTTCATAATACCACCGGTCTATAGACATCTGCAAACATATCATATATTGGAATTTGCAGAACTACCTTTCTAAATTTTAAGCTCTTTTTAGAAAGGTTTTCTGTAAGTTTTCACAGTGTTATGATTTTCTCATAGAATCTGTCATTTCAGTGCCTTTGGCGCTTTGATTCACTAGAGACGTCATCAGCAGCGTTCGTGAACATGTCTTCCACTACGGTGCCCGTCTTCCAATGTTATCCGACCACGTAATGTTAACAGTTGAATATGAAGGAGCAGTCTTTTCGTAAACATCACGCAATTCCTCATAAACTTAGATCGTGTTCTTTTTCAAAAACAGGTATTTAATCATTGCTCTGTACTCAATTTGTAAAGAAAATTCGGCAACACTGACCCCTGCCATGTCATTTTACCAGATGCAAACATAAAGCAATTAGAATAGCAGACGGCTGCACGAAATTTATCAGGCTCTACACTGTTTGTCATCTTATTAAAATGAGTTTGACTAAATCCTCTATGTACAAGAATGTGTCAAAATTCTCAGGGAGGCGGTTCTAAAGAGCACCCACAATATAGGTTTGAAGCAAAAATATATATAAAAAAAAATATCACAGATTTTCACCAGAAAATTAGCCATTTTTGAGACATGATAGAATGCACTATGTCGCACGACGGAGTCCACTTCAACAACTAAGGAGTGAATTTAAAGGATTATATAACCGCTGAAGAAGCGTTGTGCAAAACAGCGTCGCAGACGACATTTTTATTTGTTTTATTGTGATTATTGGCATTTTCAATGAAAAACTAGCTTTGTAGCTTGTGTTTATCGTCTGTTCATAAAATGTCAAGCCTGATCCCCCCCTGAAACCAAAAACATTTCAAAATGTCTGCTGCTGAGGTTGGGATTGATACATAAAAGGTTAACATTAGCCGCTTTAACCCTTTTAGTACCAAATGGAACCATATATATATATAAGGAGTCCATTCCAAAATTAAGGGTTTTCATCACAATTTATTTAGAAAATGACTGAACTTTTAGCAAACAGTGTAGACCCTGATCAGACGCCGCAGAACTCAGACGCCGCGTTCTGCGGCGTCTGATCTGGGTCTGCACTGTTTGCCAAGGTACCCCTTTAGGGGTTTCTGGTACTCAATGGGTTAAGGCAATGAAACACATAATCAAACGTTTATACGTGGTAATTGATTTCCTAATAGGAAGCTTTCAAGACGGTTTACAGTAAAATGACAATCTCTGGCCTCCAGAAAACTGGTAATGAATATTACTTCCTTGACAACCTATCTTAAACGGTCGTCTGATTGAAACATAATAAAATAAGAACGTTAATATCATGTTTTCTTCAAAACATTCGTACAGCCACAGGGCGTTTTTGAAAGAAATACCACGCTATGCACACTCACCTGTAACGTTTTGAGTAAGCGCGCGGAATATCTGCGACGGTCAGTTTCGTTTCTAAAAGTCGTAGCTGTAAATGCTATAACCCAAAACCGTCTAAGTCCCCTTTACCTACGATGTAGCTGAGGCCACCCAGGGTTCTCCGGATCTAACAAATCCATTGAAATAACAAGTGCTTCAGCTGAAGTGCACGACCCGCCGGATGCTTTTAGCTTTATGAGTGTTACCATATATGGGTATGGCGGCCATTTTGGTCATGTGACCTGGACCTAAAACGGTTCCCCCAATAAATGCGCCTTATCGCAAGGAGCAAAAATATATCTTATACTTTAGTACTGTATTCTGAATCGTTTGCAGGATAAAATGCATTTTTACTTTTCCAATACAAAAGCATATGTGTCAAAGTTTGACCTAGGCACAAAGAATGTCAAGGTCAACATAGGGTCACCATTTTAGCACTTTATGATGGGCCTACATCCCAGATGCAATTTATCAAGTTTCGTGTAAATCCAGTGGTCCTGGAGAAGACTATTTTTGAAGGGTTTTTACCATATATGGCTTGGCGGCCATTTTGGTCATGTGACCTGGACCCCATGAGCAAATTTTGGTTTTACCAATCCCATAGAGGCTCCATATGAAATTTGACTTCAATCGGCCCAACGGTTTCCGAGGAGAAGCAGTTCGAAAATTTTCACATTTTTCGCCTCGGCGAGGCTATACTAAATGGAATGTAATATTTGGCAAGTTCATTGGTTAGATCTCATTGATATCTATCAGTATGCCAAAAATTATTTAACTATTCCAATCGGTTAAGTCACTATCACCAATTTTCACAAACGGGTTACGGACGGACAGACAGACTGACAGAATGACACGGTGATTTTAGGGCACTCTTAGAAAATCAACCGACTTCAGTCGGTCGCTTTTTCTGCGGGTCGTACAATATATTTGATGACAAATCCAAGATTTATCCCAGATTACACTGTGGCAAGAACACACAGTAATGTTATAATTGACGGAACACATACTGGTGCTGGTAGGTAACGTAGTAGTCACTCGTCCAAGGTCGGCGGCTTTATCGCAATTCTCCCCCAATACGAAAAACTGCAATACACCCAAACTAATCGTCTTCGAAAATACATTAAAAATTCATTTATCATATGACGTCGTTGATAAGCAGTGGATAACGTCATGTAATAAAAATCGTATGACCACACGTGTAATAACACTTTGGCGGGATTAAGTAACGTCATGACAGCGTCCATGTCAACAATGCATTTTCTGTGGAAAAATTGTCAAATTCAAAGGCGATAAAATCCCATTTAAAGTGGTCATATGATGAACAGAATCTTACACTCGTGGTCATTTCATATGAAATTTATGAAACTCGCCAAGGCTCGTTTCATAAATTTCAGATGAAATGACCACCCGTGTAAGATCCTCTATTAATAAATAGCTACCACGAAAAACCACATCCACGCACATCGGTGGTTGGAGAAATGGTGCTACTGTGCAGAACTGAAACCGACCGAACATGAATAGTGGTAATCCGCTTATGGCTAAGACCACCAAGGAAACGTGGGGCGGGTCGGACCGTTCCTTAAACCATATCGGTTTCTTCGGGCGGTAGGACTATAGATGTTATTTCATCTCAATTTCAAGGAAAATTCACACACAATCGGAAGCAGTGTCTCATAAATGACCTAAAGAGCGTTGACGTGGACGTAACACATAAACACAAACAAAATTAAGAAACACTCTGTCTGAAAATGTCGTATGTTTATGTCGTCTGCTGAGATTCTTGTAAACTTTTTTCAAATATATATTTAAATACAGGCAAAAGGGGAACCCTGAACAGAGTGCTCCTCTAGGAGCAGTGTAATCTGGGCACATCTAGGAGCAGTCTGATCTGGTGCCATACTGTTTGCAGCAATACCAGCAGACAACTAAGCAGACGACAACAGTGGTGATGTTAGTTCCTCGTTTCTGCAGTCAGAGTGACGTAGATTTTTGGTGCTTTAACTTTTGAGTTTTCCACCCTTTACACTACACTTCCTCATAATCTTATAAATAGAGAATCTTACACGGTGGTCATTTCATATGAAATTTATGAAACTCGCCAAAGGCTCGTTTCATAAATTTCATATGAAATCACCACGAGTATAAGATTCTGTTTATCATTTGACCACTTTATATTGGATTTATCGCCTTCAAAATTTGACCATTTTTTCCACTAAAATGTATGGTTGACATGGACGTCGTCATGACGTTGCTTAATCCCGCCAAAGTGTTATTACACGTGTGGTCATACGATTTTTATTACACGACTTTATCCACTACTTATTAACGACATCATATGATAAAAGAAAATCTTAACTATTTAATTGAATGGACATTTCATAGGGAAGATTCCCTCTATCTTGCATGTAAAGTAAGAAATGCTTTTTCACTTCTGAAGAGCATAAAAATTATACTTTATGGTCATGTCAGAAAGTGTGTGAAGCTCTCACCTTTCTACTTGACAAGATTTACATAAGATTTGGTACTAAGTTATTTAGACAAACTGTGGGTATTCCGATGTGTACGAATTGCGCAACTTTTGTGGCTGATCTGTTCTTTTTGTTTTGTTATGAAAGAGACTTCATGATGTGCGATTCCGTTGAAAACCAATCTGAAATCATCGAAGCCTTTAGCTCGATTCTAGATATTGGGAAGATTTATTCAATATTTATAATACCTATCAGTCAACTTTACCACCCCCCCCCCCCACCCTCCCCGCCCAGAACTTCAGTTAAATAAAGCAAATCTTCTGATACCAAGGCCCCGTTTTTTTATTTACATCTATATATTGGAAACGTTTTGTTTCGTGCAAAATTTATGATAAACGCGATGATTTTGATTTTGAGATTGTATTTGTTTTCTTTCTTGGATGGTAATGTTCCTCGTGCGGCATCCTATGGCGTTTATATTTCACAATTCATTCGATTTGCCAGCGTGTCTAGTCATGTAACTGACTTCAACACTCGTATTTAATTGTTAACTGCTAATCAGAGTTATCGGTATCATGAACTAAGCAAAGCCTTTTCTAAATTCCGATTTAATTTCAATATTCAATGTTGAACTAAAATCGTTTCTGCAACATGGTCTATCGGAGCACAAATTTTATAGTGACCTAGTATATAAATTCGGAATAATAATAATAATGATAATACCAATCGACTTTCTTTATAGAGGGTAACACATATAGTAAACAAGTACTAATCTTCCATCTGGTCCTCTTTTCTTCCTCTTCCTGGATAGAAACAAGTACTAGGCACTTTGGACAAGGAAACATCATTTGGCGCGTGCCGGGATCGAACCGGCTACCTCTCAATCTCAAATCCGATGCTTTACTACTGCACCACAGCGCTCCTTTTTGGAATGATTTCAGTACCCAATTTCGTAAAATCATTCTTCGATATAAAAATATAAGGCGTAAAGGCTTACTTTTGTAATGTTGGCTGGTTACATGATGCTCTGTCTCTGGTTGGGCCCATCGGAGTCTAACTGTTGGTTTTCTTTTGCTCCAGCATTTCAGTGGTTTGTTGCTGTCAAGTCATCACCGTTGTTTCATCTCTGTGCTTGTTTGATTTGTGTGTTCTCGGAGATTTTGCACTGATGAGTTAGGAGGCCTTTATGCTAACTGAACAAATTATTTGTCTAAATCGCGACGGAAGTAAGGGGCGAGGATTGCAAGTGCGTAAAATCGATTTGAGCCCCCCCCCCCCCCCCCCCCGGTGGAATTCGTTTCACTGACCGTTCCAAAGTTCTTCTTCTGTGTTATTGTTTGTCTTTGAGTGTGTGTATCGCTTATGTAGTTTTGTTTTGGATAGCTAATTGGCTTTTTTTGGGGGGAAACTAACTGTCCATTTGGCTTTCCGCTATTGATGTTTCCATTTGGATCTTGTTATTCCATGTTTGTGTTTCTTTCCCTTTGGTATCTCTGATTGGAGGTGTGGAGAAATTGTATCGCTTAAACTTCTCTTTGTTATTCTCAGTTTTTGTTTGTGACGTATCATGTTGTTATTAACTTTTTTGGTGGCTTCTGACTATCTTGTATAATTACAATATTAGCCGGTACACGATAAATTCAAAGCAATGAGAGTGCTGATGGTGCGTTTGTCTGTGATCTTTGGATTTTGCGTCTGGTCGGTAGTTTCAATCAGACTCATAAAGAATATATTCTTGCATAAACTCCTATGAGCATAGCTGTTTGAAACTATTCCGGGCCAGAAGGCGTATTCATGTTGAATATATAAAATTAACGTGTTGCTTGAATATGAGTTTTGAACGTTGGATATAAAACAAGAGGCCCGTGGGCCACTATGCTCACCAGAGCTCAAGTTCGCACTGTCCAATGGCAGCCATGTATTTTAACATGGTATCATTTTAATCTACCAGTTATAAAGTCCCCCAAATGAACCCCCATATCCAAATGAGCACCATCTGGATCCAGTATCTGAAACATTAGACCTTTAATGAAGTAGATGGTGTAGGGCATGGACCCAATGGAGCCCTGGTTGGTATCACTAAATGCGTCTTTTCATAAGGAACAAGAATATATATGGTGTAGCAGTGGGGATCTGTATGCCGGAGATATAAGGCCTCTTAAGCGATGGAGGGGTTGGGGCATGCTCTATTGATCCAAGGAAAGCCCAAGATTGTTGTCCATAAAGGTGCCTTATAAGGACCAAGAATATATATGGTTTATGAGTGGGCATCTGAACGGTCTCTGATCTATGAGGCCCTTCTTTGAAGTGGAGAGGAGAGGAATGACCCCTGCGGTTGGTGTGATTGAACGAGTCTTATCATAAGGAAAAGGAATATTATAGTTTATGGGTGGGGATCTGAACGATTTCTGAGATATATGGCTGTTAATGAAGTAAAGTAGTGGGACATGGTCCGGGCACCGAGATGACTCCAAAGCTAGTGTTATTTGAATGCGTCTTATCATAAGAAAGATGAATATATCTGGTTAAGGGGTGAGGCTGTGAACAGTTTCGAGATATATGGCCTTTTGTGAAGTGGTGGGGTGGGGAAAGGCCCTGGCTTGACCCGGAAGACCTCCAGGTTGGTGTCAATGAATGGGTCTTATCATAAGGAACAACAATATATATATGGTTTAGATGTGTGCCCCCGCCCATCGGGGCTTGAAGAAATATATGGGCTGCATGATGCTTCCACGCAGAGCTGAAACCGTTCGCACACTAGTACTGGTAAACCGCTTAGAGGATCTAAGCCTGTCCAGGAACCGCGGTGCGAGGCGGACCGTCCATGCTTATAAACCCTATTGGTTTCATTGGGCGATAGGGCTTGAGATGTCATTTCATCTCAATATCGGGTTAAAGTCCCACGAAATTGGAAACAACGTCTCCGAAATGACCTATACTGTGTAAACGGGGACGTGAAACCTCAAATCAAACAAACAAATCAAAATCTGTAAGGTTTCCGAGAAATTGGGTCTTTCATGAAATGAAGGGGTGGGACACGACCGCGGCACATCCCGGGAGACCCCCAGGTTAGTGTCACTTCATGCGTCTTATCATAATAAACAAGAATATAAGGTTTATGGGTAGGCGATCTGAATGGTTTCTGAAATATATGGCCTTTTGTCTCTTCATAAGGAACAAGAATATTGCAAGGCACCTCATGGTAGGATGGCGTGTGAGGCGACCAAGCTAGACTGTTAAATCTTCAAAGACAATTCTTCTAGGGATAACTATGTACCTCAATTTTATACAAGCTAATTATAAATGGCCATATAAACGCAACTAATAAGACCTGAGTACATTTACACTGTCATTTATTCAATAGAAAATTTTCAAAAGTCATTCTTGTATTCCCTCATTCATTCAAGACGTTCATTATCAACAGTTCGTGGCTAAGGGCATCACAACCGATAGAGGACACCTCCATAACAACATCGTAATGATAATCAATACTCATATCTCATAACTCTCTATATAGTGGTCGATATAATCATATAAATGCGTTAAAGTACTGTCATCTATCGGCATCAAGGCCCCTAAAACCACTTTGAACTATTAATGTTAAACTAATAACTTTGAACAATTCGTTGGCAATGACTGATGACATGGTACCCTCAAGATATATAATTCGGTGAACTGTCGCGTCTATCATAAAATATTTCGGCGAGCTGTCTCACTTGTGCAATTGAAACTATATAACTTCGGTGAACTGTCGCGCTTGTCTCGCGAACTATAGTTCTTATGTGGTGGGATCCAATCGTGCAAGTTCAGAGCTACAATAACTTCATAGCATATACATACACAGGTGTAAAGGGCCTTAAGGAATTTAAAGTAATAATCTCTAATAAACCATCAAAGAGTCTGCAAAGTTCTGCTTCACGATATGAGGTGTAACTATTGGGTGGCTTGTTTACAATTGTGAAGATGGCCGATTCTTGTTATTTTTGTTAACAAGAATAAACAACTCTGTTCTGTTCATACGTCTCAGCAGACCCATGGTCTTAGGAAAGGGAGTTAACTCAAATCCCATTTATGTACCTTGGGTGAAGGGGTAGGTGCTAGATCTTTAGCTTTTAGCTGGTAAAATTTGAATTTCCCGGCTCTCAAACTTGAGATTGGATGTCGAATCCAGACTGACTGACTGTTGTTTTTAAGGTAACCGGGCGCTAAGGGCACATAGGGGCTACCCCCAGTTCGCCAACTGGGATAAGTTGTAGGTACTGCTCTTTTCCCTAGGCTGCGAATATGCTGACTCCTGTCTGCTTGACGGTTATCAGCTAGCCGATTGGGAGTTAGGTGACTTCTTTCGCGGAGGACGTAAGAAGTAGGTCAATCCCACCTCTCCCATACCCCGCTCAAGATGCCATGTAGGCACAGAACGCACCCAATTTTAAGCGTTTGTCCTGTAAAGGAAGCAGTCCTCCGGCGGTGTTCGAATTTTGAATGCAAATGCAGATCAATGGTCGGGCTCTAGAATGTGGTGACACGTTGCCAATTCCGGCTGCAAAATGTGTCAGTACACAGCCCTTTGTCTGACCGAGGAAAAAAGCTTCTCATGCATTATCGGTTTTGGCTTCCATTAGACTCTACTCCCCGCCCCTGTCATGGTAGAGAAAACGCCTAAAGACACGGCGCTTGTTAAAGGGTGATAATGCATGTAATTTTGAACCAAAAGTGAGCCAGGAAGGATTACTATTAGACCAGCCAATTTCAGCTATTGCAAAATGCCCTAGTACCCGTGCTCTACAACCCTGAAAACACGCCTATGCTGTGTCTCTATCCCCCCCCCCCCCAACCAGGTCTCTACGAGGGTAATCTTGGTAGTATCGTGTACTATTGGCCCCTAACTGCGTTGTGTTGGGATGTCATGTGTTGGTGTTTTGGTTGTTGCTTTTCTCTTAGTTTGTAGTTTATCCAGCAAATCAGTGTGCAGTTAGTGACTTCTATCGCGGAGGATGCGAAAGGAGGTCAATCCTATTTTGCTTCTTAGCTTTTTCAGTTTATGAAAAGGTGATGCTTTCATCGACGTAGGATGTCGAGTTCTTATATAATCTTAAGTGGGTCAATTGGGACCGGACCGCCATGTTTGCATATCATTATCTCATCCTACGTGAAGGAAGATATCATATTAGGGATATATGCATTGTAATACAGTATGGATTAGTTCTGATTGTGTGTGGTAATGTTGTAGCCCTCTTTTGTTCAGAATCAATGTGGTTAGGCTTATAATGTTTACGCATAGGCGTGTCTTTTTAGTGGTGAAAAGTTGTGTGGTTTGGCAAAGGCGAGTATGGGGCTAACCAGCCATTGTACAATTTCGCTTTTATTTCATTTTGAACGGTCAGTCTAAAAGGCTTTTTAAGGGTCTTCCTGTGTCCAAGTCCCTATCAAATTAGGTCTTTACCGTTGCCCCGCCTATTAAATTGTTCTGTACTTGACCTATTCCAGGAATGTATGCTCCGTTCTGACAGCCATGCTGTCTTCGCTTCGCATATTTCCGGGTTCCATCAGGAGGGTGTCCCCAAGGGGGCCTCAACGAGGCAGCCTTCTGGGCACCCAGCTGATGACTTCTCGGTAGCTGTCCTACACGAGGAATGGTGGGGTTCCCCGTCAAGGATGCCCTTGGACCTGCAAGAGAAATTATGATTAGTGTATATTGGAGTTAAGGTTAGAGTTCTGGTTAGGGCTAGGGTTAGGGTTAGGGTTACATAAGCCTAGGTTTAGACTTGTCTATCGTCGATGTGTTACGCCGATGGAGCACTCATATGTGCAAAGCAGATGAGCCGCAACCACAGCGCCCCGCTTCGGCTCAACCGGCTCTAGTCCAATTCATGTAGGGTAGGGTCTGTAAGGGGTAGAAGCAGTGCTCATGTAACCACTATATAAGCGTGTGTGGGTTTTGTGTCGCCCCGCACCCATGCAACCGAGGACTCCGGGCCACCGTCCCGGAAACGGCCAGTCCGCTCAAGGTGGGGGAATCATGCCCCAGGTACACGGGGGGGGGGGAGCAGAAATATGAGAATGGGGCCTACATGTATGGGTTGCGTAGCATAAGCAGAACTGTTAGATTCTTAGTTAAAATAATTCACCTGTTCGCGACGGCGCAAGCCAGAAGCACAAAGCGGTCACGGTCTGATTGGGAGAGTGCCCCACCTAGGCTGCAACAAGCCCATGCCCCAGCAAGCACGTGATCACGACCAGGCGTGATTTTTGATTTGAAGAATTTATTTAGAGAGAAACTTATATGTATCCGTACCCGACGCGCACCGCGACACGCCTGTCACGCCTCGAGCCAGGAGCATATGGCGGAAACTAATGTCCAAACATCACGCACCCAGCAACGACGATCGAGCGCCCGCGGCCAGCGAGAGGCCGGTGGGTTGGTTAAGCCCCCGCCCCTGGTTATGGAACAAAGCACAGGGAACCAGATTGCCTTCCGCAGTCAGTAACCTAATGTTAGCAGCATTGGTTGGCTCTCTGATTGAAACTTAGAAACTTTAGTCCCACGTCCAGTATATTTAGATATTGAAACTTCCTTGTTGCGATGGTTAAATTAAAGACTGGTTATGGAGCAAAGCACAGGGAACCAGATTGCCTTCTGCAGTCAGTAACCTAACGTTAGCAGCATTGGTTGGCTCTCTGATTGAAACCTAGAAACTTTAGTCCCACGCCCAGCATATTTAGTTTGAAACATTCATATTGCTTTATGATCTAGTTTAGAGAGAGGGTGAATCCTGTCTCCGGACACCTTCGCCCGAGGCCCCGGGGGCACGGATATATGGTGTTATTGGAATAGGGCCAGATGGTTATTGGAAGCTGTATCTGAAAGAGAAAGAAACATGCATTATTAATGATCGCTGCATGAAAGGATTCCAGTTCTGGAAGAGAAATAAACTAGGATTAGTATTACTCTTATACTGCAGCTGTCTATATTTTATCGATTAACTCAGTATCTTTCACAAATGTATTTGCCTCAACTATCTGAGGCCTAATGTTTCGTGAGGGGTTAAGTAGGTCTCGTTCATCAAATGTATTGTATCCCAATAAAAAGAGTGCAGCTTTTAGTTCCTGTCTGGGTTTATAAGAATCTTATATGGGTGTGAGGGGTGGATGGAAAAATCTGTCCCGAGGGACACTGTCCGGCATCACGAGGCTTGCCGAGTGATGCCGGACAGTGATGCCGAGGGACGGATTTTTCCATCCACCCCTCACACCCATATTTGATTCTTTTTCTTGCATACCTTCGATTTCTTAACGCGGATTTTTAATGCTGCAGTCACTTCGGTTACCATCGTCCGCCATATTGTGTTGACACTGCAGGAATGTTTAGTGACGTTGCTGTGACGTCATCCTTAACGACGGCGCATACGAGGTCGTAATCAACCAGTGCATTTATCAAACACTCGATTATATTCGATTTTGGGTCGGAACACCAGGGTCAGAACAAAAATTTCTATCCCAGGGTAAAATCACGTATTTCCTTGTCTGGTGTGCAAGAACTACATTTCCTTCACAGTGGAAAAGAATATGTTTGATGTCATTTTGTTCATCTTTATCACATCTTTTACATTTGATGTGGTTTTGATTAAATACACAGTGGGTCCCTAGTTTACTGTGGTTTAGACGCAAATGTGTGCAACTTCGTCATGTTTTCGGTTATCGCTGTAATGGGTGATAGTATTTTTGACCTTTGGTTCCAATCTATGGTAGGAGCGACCTTTGCTTTGTGGGTTGTCCCATATTTTTTGCCATTTTGTCATAATGGCCTGGTTAATTACCGGGTATATTTCTGTTTTTGTTGGTAGGGTCTGATCGTTTTTACCGTTTGTCATTGCTGATTTGGCACTTGAGTCTGTCATTTTTATTACCTGGGATATCTACATGGGATGGAATCCATTCCAGGTAGATATTGTTGCCTTTGTCTTTAGCTGAGTCTAAGAGTAGAAGTATTTTGTTTATTCTATCTGGTCTTGGTTTTTGATTGGCCAGATTGGAGGGCTTGTATTGAGCTGAGGGAGTCTGTAAGTATGACTGTCTCAGGGATGTTGTTTTCAATGATCTATTAATGGCATGTTCTATTGCTATCAATTCAATAGTAAATATCGACAGGCTCGGATTGGTTTTGAAGTCGATGTTCAAGTTTTCATCAGGGACCGAAACTGCTGCTCCTGTCGTTTGTTTTTCAATACTTTTCCTGCCATCCGTATATATCTGCAATCTACCCCTAAGATTTTTTTCTATATAGTTTAGACTACTTTGTTTCATAATTGCATGACCCGAAGAAAAAGCAACCGACTGAGGTCGGTTGATTTCTAATAGTGCCCTAAAATCACCGTGTCATTCTGTCATTCTGTCATTCGGTCATTCTGTCATTCTGTCAGTCTGTCAGTCTGTCCGTCCATAACCCGTTTGTGAAAATTGGTGATAGTGACTTAACCGCTTGGAATATTTAAACAATTTTTGGCATACTGATAGATATCAATGAGATCTAACCAAATGAACTTGCGAAATATTACATTCCATTTAGTATAGCCTCGCCGAGGCGAAAATGTGAAAATTTTCGAACTGCTTCTCCTCGGAAACCGTTGGGCCGATTGAAGTCAAATTTCATAAGGAGCCTCTATGGGATGGGGGAAACCAAAATTTGCTCATGGGGTCCAGGTCACATGACCAAAATGGCCGCCAAGCCATATATGATGTCTGTCTGTCCGTCTTGTGAAAATTGGTGATAGTGACTTAACCGCTTGGAATATTTAAACATTTTTTGGCAAACTGATAGATATCAATGTGGTCTAACCAATGAACTTGCGAAATATTACATTCCATTTAGTATAGCCTCGCCGAGGCGAAAAATGTGAAAATTTTCGAACTGCTTCTCCTCGGAAACCGTTGGGCCGATTGAAGTCAAATTTCATATGGAATTTCTATGGGATAGGGAAACCAAAATTTGCTCATGGGGTCCAGGTCACATGACCAAAATGGCCGCCAAGCCATCTATGGTAAAAACCCTTCAAAAATAGTCTTCTCCAGAACCACTGGACAGATTTCCACGAAACTTGATAAATAGCATCTGGGACGTAGGCCCATCATAAAAATGGTGACCATGGGTTGACCTTGACCTTCTTTGTGCCTAGGTCAAACTTTGACACATATGCTTTTGTATTGGAAAAGTGAGAATGCATTTTATCCTGCAAACGATTCAGAATACAGTACTAAAGTATAAGATGTATTTTTGCTCCTTACGATAAGGCGCATTTATTGGGGGAAACGTTTTAGGTCCAGGTCACATGACCAAAATGGCCGCCATACCCATATATGGTAACACTCATAAAGCTAAAAGCATCCGACCGGTCGTGCACTTCAGCTGAAGCACTGGTTTTTATGTCATTTTCGCCTTTCTTTCAAATGATGTCCTTGATTGCACAGGAGGGTGGGTTGTGCTTTAGGTCACACTTGTTTTTATAATGGGGTGGTTCGATGTCCTTAGGTATGTTCAGCTCAGCTATGAGCTTCTGAACTGTAACGGAGTATGGTCGGTATTGGTGTGCCTTTTTAGTGGTTTGGCACCCATGTTCCCCAATGAGGTCATTTACGGGCAAAGTTTTAACCCAATGGCGAGGAACGTGCCCAGTATTTTAGGATTAATTTCTCTCTTCTTAAATATAGTGGTTTTATGCCGCATTCTACTTCGAGTGCATTAATCGGGGTGGATATAAATGCTCTTGTTGCAATGCGAAGGGCATGGTTTTGTACTGTGTCGAACTTTTTAAGTTGGGCTTGTGAGGCTGAGTTATAGGCTTGTGCGCCATAATCTAGTTTACTTAAGATGAGGGCTTTGTATAGGTTGATAAGGGTATGTTTGTCAGCACCGAAAGTTGTGCCTGTGATCAAACGAATAAGGTTTAGGTCCTTGTTACATTTTAGGATGAGCTGTTTAATGTGCTCATCCCATTTGAGTGCTTTATCAAGGATCGTCCCTAGAAAGTTTACGTTGTCCACAAATTCAAGTTTTTTGCCAAATTGTTTGAGATCGAATATAGAGGTGTCGATGTTTTTTTACGTCTTAAAAGTATGGCTTTGGTTTTAGTGTTGGACACCTTAAACCCCCACGCCTCGGCCCAAAATTCGATTTACTGAGTGCTTTTTGAAGGGCATCTACGGCGCAACTGGGTGAATAATGTTTTCTCCATATTGCGCTATCATCTGCAAATTGCGACAAGCTCTGCAGTCTTCCTTCAGGCTCGAGATTCTCTTTTAATGTAACCATAATTATATTGAAAAGAATGGGACTGATAACACTGCCCTGGGGACAGCCATTTTCTAATTTGTGCTGATTTGATGTTCCTTGTCCCACCCTTACTTGAATTTTTCGATTGTGGAGGAAATTGTGTATCCATTTAAGCATGTTTCCGTTTATGTCAAATTGCTTCAGTTTACAGATGGTTCCTGTTGACCACATGAGGTCAAAGGCTTTTTCCAGGTCTAGAAAGACGGCAGCTACTATCTTATTTTCCATGAGTCTAATCTGGTTAGTTGATCAGTGGTAGATCTGTTGGGTCTAAATCCGGATTGAGTGTGATCAAGGTGCCCTTTGTTTTCTAAATGGGCCGTCAAGCGTTTAGCAATCATGGTTTCCATTGTTTTGCAGAGACACGATGTAAGTGATATAGGTCTGTATGACCCTGGATCCAATTTGTTGAAAGTTGATTTTTTAAATCAAGTTTCTTTGTCATTACATTTCTACTTCCGGTACTGGACCGCGTTGCTCCACTTCCGTTGTTCGTACGCTGCATAAAATAGTCCAAATGAACTCTTGAAAATTAATTTTGCAGGCCGGCCCCGCATGGAACGTCTTTCAAAACATTTTTCAGTTTTCGAGACTTTATACGGATTGAATATAAATTGGCACAGAAAGACGAATTCTGAAAAGAAAACAGTACTCTGGAACTATTTTCCTACGCGATTTTCGGTGATATTTATGTTTTACTCTTTCATCCCTGAGTTTCTAAACAAGACTCTTCTCGCTTTAAATATATTCTTATAGAAAAGGATTTCTGATTAATTCACTGACATGATGACAACCAGTGTACATGTAGATACTGGCGAGACGTTCTAGCTACGTGCCGTCTTATCAGGATCTACAAGGTTTGCATAGATACAGTGTATTTCTACCTCGGCGTCTGCACCGGTCTACAGGGTTAAAAGGGTTAGCTTATCATTGACCAACTAAACAACCCTTTACTGACCTACAATTTGCCTGCTTTCGAGAGCTCTAATATTACATAACACGTGTTGTTTAAATCAAGTTCCGTACTTTAGCAAATAGTAAAGAAACCGATCAGACGCAACACTCTGTGGCCTCTAATCTATCTTAACTATCTCCAAATGTCACAGAATTGAAACAATTGACATTTATGGGTTAATGTTTTTAGGACCCCGTACAGGTGGGAATAAACGTATTTTAATTCGCCTTGGGTAAACGCGGTGTCTGACCAGAGTTATAATGTCTAAATCAAATGGTTTAAAAAATGATCTTTTTTGTCAAGTTATTTTCCTTTTTATGTCCCGACGCCCCAAGGAACATAGCTCCAAGCGGCTGCACAACCTATGTGCATCGTCGTATCAATGCGACGTTGATGCGACGTTGCTAAGACATCATGTGCCCGCTAGGAGATTGATTGATTGATTTAAGGTTTAACTTCCCCATCAACACTGTAAAGGTCATTTCGGAGACTTGCTTCCAATTTTGTGGGACTTTTACCTGACATTGAGATGAAATGACTTCTCAAGCCCTGTCGCCCAATGAAACCAATAAGGTTTATTTGCTTGGACGGTCCGCCTCGCACCGCGGTTCCTGGACAGGCTTAGATCCTCTAAGCTGTTTATCAGTACTAGTGTGCGGGTCGGATTCAGCTCTGCGTGGAAGCATCATGCAGCCAATATATATTTCTTCAAGCCCCTATGGGCGGGGGTCTCCCGTTAGGAGAACTTCTCTGTAAGATTATTAGCAGATATGTACTGAGCTAATTTAGAAATTTATGGTTGGACCATGAAGAAATTGGTTGGCACGTTTATCTTTCTTTCTTCCGTACTTTCTTCGGGGGTTAGTTGAGTGAGGCAATGGCGATGTGTTTCTTATGTCACTGGGGAGTCCAGCTGATATTGACTTACAGTTGGGCAACACCTGCTGTCCTTGTAGCAGGTAACGGTAGAATGAGGGAGTGTTGATATTTCTTCTGTTCCTACACTTCCAATCATTTTCCTCTTTCTCCTCTGTCCCTCACTTTCATCTTCTCTACAACGGCCCTGCCCATCGGGGCTTGAAGAATTATATGGGCTGCATGATGCTTCCACGCAGAGCTGAAACCGACCTGCACACGAGTACTAGTAAACTGCTTAGAGGATCTAAGCCCGCCCAGGCAAAGCGGTGCGAGTCTTTCTTTCTCCCGATACTGTTTTCGGTCAATTCTGACCATGATAACAGGTTTGGGGTGTGGCACAAATGTTTTCAATCCCCACCCCCAAAAAGAGCTTTGTGACACAGCCACCAGCAGATTAAAACTATTTACAAGAAGCCATCAGGGGAAGGAATCCATGCCTATCCCCTGCCCAACCCTAGGATATTATATTTTGGCCTTAAACCCATCAACTGTCTCAGAAGAGACAGCTTCGATTCTAAGGCCATTCCAAGTTGCAATTGTCCTGGGGAAAAAAGAACTCTTAAAACCATCCGTATAAGCATTAGGACGGTGATACTGAAAGGGATGGGACCTGGTTCTCCTACATCCTCCACCAGCTTCAGATAGGTACCTACTCTTATCTATAATGGCTAAATTATTGTGGATTTTATAGAATAGAGTCAGCGAAGCCTGCTCTCGCCTTTCCTGCAGAGTCGGCCACTGGAGTTCTTCAAGCATCTCTGTTGATGAGTCGGCCCGTCCATGCTTATGAACCCTATTGGTTTCATTGGGCGGCAGGGCTTGATATGTCATTTCATCTCAATGTCGGGTAAAAGTCCCACAAATTTGAAGCAACGTCTCCAAAATGACCTTTGCAGTGTCGACGGGGACGTTAAACCTCAAATCAAACAAAAAACAAACACATCATCTTCTCTACTGTCTCTTCTATCTCTTTTCCCCTTTCTCTTGGAGAAGACAAAAATGATCCACTAGGGTTGCCCTGTCGTTAAACTCAAAACAATCGATGAATAATTTTTTCTTTGTCGAATTTTTTAACCCACTTAGACCTTGTCAAATCAGAACGAGACTCAGAATTGTTACTGGTGACACGTCAAATGTCATTCATACACCAGGACCTGTGATATGGGAAGTTAGTCTCTATATTTGTTTCAACAAAATATCTAGATAACTGCTTGATTTACGACTAACATTGTTATATAATAATTATTCCTCATAAATCAACTTTCCTCAGTACTTTCAGTACTTTGATTTTTTTTGGTTTCATAATGGGTATGAAGGTGGCAAGTTTCCATTCAGGTGGGAGTTCTCCTCTATGATAGGAGATATTCAAAAGTTTCAATAGTTCCATTTTAGAGTTATCTGGTAGTAGTTTAAGCATTTCATAGTGGATTGTATCCGCTCCTGGTGTTGATTCCTTTTTGGATGATAATGTAGTTCCCAGTTCAAAAATGTAAAGGGTCGGTTTAAGTCTGAGTTGTTTTCTGTTGCCTGGGGTTCCGGGGTGTGACCAAATCCCCTATCTTCAATAATTATTTTAACGGCTTGAAATTAGGGCATGTGGTTTGACGAATTCGACATATTGTCATAATGTTGTGCTAGAGCATTAGCTTTTTCTTTTTCGCCGGTAATGATAGTTTTGTTTACCTCTAGGCAGGTAATATGGTCAGTAGGTTTGCCCCTAAAACGGTTAATCATATTCCATACTGTTTTGGAGTTTGCCTTATGATCTAGTTTAGAGACAAAGTCACGCCATGAATTAATCTGTTTGTCCCTTTTGTTGTCTCTAGCTTCATTTTTTAACCTGTTATAGTTTCTTTTTTGTTCTGGAGTTTTATTTTTAAGGTATTTCTTTCTAGCTTGTTCACGTTTTTTGATAGCCATAGTAATTTCCTGATCCCACCAGGGCGGTCGGAGCGATTTTACTTTTGGTTTTGTTTTATGAATTGTTTCATGGCAAATTTGTTGGAGGGATTCTACAAAGTCTGTTGCTATTTCCTGTGTTGGATTGTTTTCATTTATTTTTAATGTTTCTGAGCACAGGATTTTGAATTTTTCCCAATCAGCTCTTTGTAAGTTCCATTTTGGATTGTGGGCTTACCCCAGTGCATTGAATTTTGAAAGAAATCGGAGGTAGATGGGGGGTGGGGGTGGTGATCGCTTCCACAAGTGCTGCCCAGGGTCTCCCAAATTGTTCCTATGCTCAGGGCTGGAGTGGCTATTGACAGGTCAGGCGACGTAGTATGTTCGGCCATCGTGGCTTCATCATTCTCATTGTATAATAAGGCAGTTCTTTATAACGAGGTCAAGTAAAGTTTTTCCCTTTGTGTCTGATTTAGAGCTCCATAAGGAGTCCTTGGCATTTAGGTCGCCTACAAGGATGAAGTTTTTGGTAGGGATAAGGTCTAGAACCTTTTGATGTTCATCAGCTGTGGATTCGCTATGAGGAGGGTCATAGCATTTGAAAATAGTTATTTTATCTTTTTTCAAATTTATGGTGGTAGCACAGTATTCAAGATTAGGTTGTTCAAATTTGAGGTCAGTCAGCCAATCAGATTGTGAGAAAATCAAGATCAGCAGTAAACAATATTGCACTACTTCGAACTTCTCCCAAGAAGTGCAAACGATTTAGAACTTCCGAGGAGTCAGGATGCAAAATTATGGAGATCCTTTCATAAGGAATAAATCATAGAATTAAATAGAATCAACTGTTCGTAATAATTGAAAGGACAACCACGAAAGGTGCCGGTGACTGGCGTAACAATATAGAGTGAAAAGCAGACGCTCGGTGGAATTGACATTCCGCACAACAAGAAGCCTCATAAATCTCAACCAAGTTTACAATTCAAGGAGGTCCTTTCCATTATTCAAGAAGTCCTTCGATGCAAATATGTAAGATCAATGATAGACAGTCAACGATTATTTCAGTAGTTTACATTCAAGCCTAGCAGTGACGGGTATAATTTAGTCGAACCATCAAGGGGAGGTGATTCGGTCCAACTAACGGTTCACAGTCTTTACATTTTTGATTTTTATTTGCCTTCACTGCAGCTGGTGTTGTGCCGTGTGGCGGCCGTAAAACGTCTCCCCGTACATCAACCATAGTGCAGTTTATATTTTACTTTTGGTCCTTTGAGATCAGCGTAAATATTCTGAGAAATCAGAAATAAATTATTGGTTTAGACTCATATTCTAGACAGGTTTTTAATTATTTGGACCCCATTTTGATTTATATCAGTCTTTGAATCGACTGCCTATTCGAAATTCACAAAATTGCAGTATGTTTCCTCTGGCTTTCTTTGCCGGATCATTACAGGGTCACTGATGAGGCTGTATTAGCCGAAACTACGTAGTATGACCCATCTTCTTTCTTATGAATGTTTTCATTGCTCTTAAAGGAACTCATTTTTGATTTTTATTTACAACACGGATAAAACTTTATAAAAAAATGTCAATAAAAGTGATTTCTATCTATGCAAATGGAAAGTTCTTGGTTTCTACAAATAATAATGGTCCAGAACTTCATCGCTGTGTGCGAAATAAGCTGCATAAACTGATGTAGAATTGGACAGTTTGTTGACAGTTCCGTGAAACCGGTAATTTCAAAACACTTTCAGGAGAGCATTTCTGTGTAGTTGTTTGTTCTATAGAGTTGATGATTGTTCGTGAATACTTGTAATGATGTCGTTCATCTAGGGCGAATCTGTTAAGTACTGGAACGTGACATCTTTGTTTTGACTGGAAAACTGTTGTGAGTTGCGATGGGTGGGGTAACAAAATATGCAGAGTGTCAGCAACTCTGTGTTGAATAAGGTCCCTGGGGGTGACTCTTACAATATATATGGTTAAAGGGTGGGGATCTGTGAGGTTTCCACGATATTGGACCTTTTATGAAATTAAGGGGGTAAGGCATGACCCCGGCATATCCCGGGGGACCCCTAGGTTTGTGTCACTGAACGCCTAATAGAGCATACGGCTTCTGAGGAGATGATTTTTGAAGTATGTTTTTCTCTTTTTAGCTCGTCTGTTTTTTGAAAAAAAACTTTCGAGCTATTGTCATCACTCCGGCGTCTGCGTAGTCGTCCTGCGTCGTCCTACGTCGTCCTGCGTCGTTCCAAAAAAACTTAACCTTGGCTATAACTTAAAAAGTATTAGACCCAGCCTCATGAAACTTAATACACACACTCATCATCACAAGAGCTACATTTTGACCAAGGATTTTGGCTGAATTATCTCCCCTTTTCCATTTTTTTTCTGAAACACATTTTTTACTCTCATTTTAATACTATTCACAACAGAGCCTTCAAACTTCACATGAATGTTCCTTGGGACAAGACCTTTTCAGTGATTCCACACTTTTTGATCTGTGACCTTGACCTTTGAACTTTGACCTATTTTTCGAAAATTTAACCGAAAACCTTAACCTTGACCATATTTCCAAAAGTATTTGGCCTACCTTCATGAAACTTCATACACATACTCACCATCACAAGAGCTACATTCCCTACAAGTTTTATAACTCCATCTTGCAATTTGATTGAATTATCTCCCCTTTTCTCTCCGTTTTTTTTTTAAATTGTTTTTGTCTCTTATTTCAATACTATTCACAACAGAGCCTTCCAACTTCACATGAATGTTCCTTGGGACAAGACCTTTTCAGTCATACCACGCTTTTTGACCTGTGACCTTGACCTTTGAACTTTGACCTATTTTTCGAAAAATTAACCAAAAAACTTAACATTGACCATATTTCCAAAAGTATTTGGCCTACCTTCATGAAACTTCATACACATACTCACCATCACAAGAGCTACATTCTCTACAAGTTTTATAACTCGAGCTTGCAATTTGATTTGACTTAGAACTTTTGTTTTCTAAAAGAAACTGCAGACGAGCGTTGGCACCCGCTTGCTGTGCTCTTGTTTTATTTTGGTTTCCATGGCAACCAACAGAAATGAGCAGTAGGCCTTAAAATCATATGGTAGATAGTAGGTTGCCTAAGGAACATTTATATGAAAGTTTTGTCAAAATATCTGCAGATGCAGTAAATACCTTTTTTCGATTTTGCCCATTATAAGTCTATGGAAACTTTAAGTTGCCATGGCAACCGAACTGTGAGCCGATTTTCATTAAAAACACAAACTTTCAATCCCCCAGCCCATGGATGCTACAGATGAAATTTGGGTGGAATCGGCCTAGTGGCTTCAGAGGAGATGTCATTTAAAAGTGTTGACGCCAGACGACGCAGACGACGCCGACGACGACGACGGACAACTGCCTATCCTATAAGCTCCCCCAGAGCCTTCGGCTCTGGTGAGCTAAAATGCACTTTGCTTTGTTTACGTTATGTCAGAGCAATGTAACGTTGTCGCAATGAACGTAGCAATTTTATTTTTATATTGACCTCATTGCGGAACTGACGTTATTGTTTTAACGTTTTGAAGTAGCCACCATGCCATGTTAGTTTTACGGTTGCTCGACCCGCCCATCGGGGCTTGAAGAAATTGATGGGCTGCATGATGCTTCCACGCAGAGCTGAAACCAACCCGCACACGAGTACTGGTAAACCGCTTAGAGGATCTAAGCCTACCCAGGCAAAGCGGTGCGAGTCGGCCCGCCCATGCTTATTAACCCTATTGGTTTCATTGGGCGGCAGGGCTTGAGATGTAATTTCATCTCAATGTAGGGTAAAAGTCCCACAAAATTGGAAGGAACGTCTCCAAAATGACTTTACAGTGTTGACGGGGACGTTAAACCTCAAATCAAACAAACAAACAAGTTTTACGGTCGCATCTGAAGAGGTGATATTGAGTTATTGGTACTCGTTAGAAACGCCTCAGCGGAAGGAAGAGAATTATCGTAGAAATAATTTCATGATCAATCCCCATGAAAGAATATTGCCGACCCCGGCAGGATCGAACCCGCGTCCTACCGATCATCAGTCAGACGCGCATCCGTCTCCGCTGCCGAGGCCGGCTGTATGGTTATGATATCTTTATGTTCACACAGCCTTCGTGGCCAAGTGTAGAGAGCAGACTCTTAATCATTTATTTTTTTTTGGGTTTGGGTTTTACGGCCCTTTCAAGATTATTTCACTCATATCGAGCCGATCGTTAATCAGAGGTTGGCGAAAACCGGAGTACCCGGAGAAAAACCACCTGACCTTCCGTTGCAGAACTTGGCGTCTCACACGTGGCCCGAGCGAGGCTCGAACCTACGGCGGTGAGAGACCTTATGACTAAGAGTCAGCGCTCTTATTCACTAGGCCACGGAGGCCCGTTCTCTTAATCATTACATTACGAAAACATGCCTATCTAATAATTATACTGAAAATTTTCTTCTGCTAAAAATATAAATTGTGGGTACACATAAGAACCGCCTCGGCGAAGCGGTTCTAACGAGTACCCACAATCAATGTTTTTGAGCAAAATGAAAAATAATGTATACCCTGTAAACCCCAGTTTTACGATATTAAAGTGGGGTTTAAGGGGATCAAAATGATATAGGTTTGTTTTCGTGATGGTCTCTGAAAAACAAAATAACATTATTCCTTGTTATTGAAATAAACACCCCATTAATCCATATATACCTAGCGTCTTTTGGGGGCATTTTGGAAACATTGCAGACCCAGATCAGACGCCACGAAGAGCGGCGTCTGATGTGGGTCTAAACTGTTTGCTGAAAGTGCATATTACTGCTAACAATACAATCCCGACTCCCCTATAAATGGTCATGGAACACTCCAAACAGATAAGCTTGGAGATTCCGTAAGATGATGCATAGAATTACATAATCGACCTACACCGCATACGGTTAACCATGGGTGAACCTTTCGTAAAACATGCTGTTTTGGCCCTGATAAGACGCTGCGTTCTGCGGTATCTGATCTTGGTCGGCACTGTTTGCTATGTACCAGATTTTGAATTTCCGGTACAAAATGGGTTAAGTGTACTGAGGCAACATAAAATTGGTAATTGTACTGATCTATGAAGGATTCTTGTTTAAACCAAAAGAGTCTTGGTTGATGGAAGGGGTGGAAGGGATTTTCCGGATCGGGTAATCAGCTTCCGTTCCTGTTTTGAGACCGGTTTGGGGCGAAACGTCTATGTCGCGAAACGTGTATGTTTGTTTGTTTGATTTGAGGTTTAACGTCCCTGTCAACACTATAAAGGTCATTTTAGAGACGTTGCTTCCAATTTTGTGGGACTTTTACTCGACATTGAGATAAAATGACATCTCAAGCCCTGTCGCCCAATGAAACCAAATAGGGTTTATTAGCATGGACTCGCACCGCGGTTCCTGGACAGGCTTAGATCCTCTAAGCGGTTTACCAGTACTAGTGTGCGTGGCCGGATTCAGCTCTGCGTGGAAGCATCAAGCAGCCAATATATTTCTTCAAGCCGGCTGTCACAGGTTTTACCATTGGCGTGCTTTGTATTCTTCCGCGGATACGTCATCAATGTTTTTTATTGATAAGAACTCTTTTGGACAAAAAAAAATCAATTATTGATACGAGTCTCGTAAACAAACAGTAGGATATGTGCGTTCATGGTGCTGAGTCATAGAACATACGAATTATAATAATGATTTAGTTTAACTGAAAGCCTATTGGGAAACTATTCAAACTGCTTTGAATATGGAACAATATTTTCTCACGGAGATTGTTGGTGGTTCTTCGGCCGTTTGCATTAGCGAACAGATTTCAGCTTAAGGGTTCTCTCTGGTACGATTGTGAGACAATCGCACCAAAAACTATATTATTACATAAAAATCAATGCCGCACGAATCGAACTACATTTTATATTTGTAGCAAATTTATTTTTCGTTTTATGCAATATGATAGCGATCAAAGATAGTTTTTCATTGCATGCGGCCGAGTGTTTCAACATCTTCCGAGGGACCTAGCGAATGTTAATGCTTGAAAAACCATGTTTGATCCCTATAATGAAACCAGCGAAGACCCATATCAACCTGCGCACGTGCAGTTACCTTCTTTAGCGTATGGGCTATCCAAAGGGGAGATAAATGACCATTCTTGCCATGCTGGGTAGATATGCAGGCACATCAGAGTCTTTGCTGGTCGTACAGCTCATATTGCAGGTTTTGTCGTACACCGGCTCATCCAGAATAAATGAAGGCTCTTACACTAGTGAAAGGCCTCCGTCCATCGGGGATTGAAGAAATAGATGGGCTGCATGATGCTTCCACGCAGAGCTGAAACCGGCAACGCACGTGTACTAGTAAACCGCTTAGAGGATCTAAGCCTGGCAAGGCAAAGTCGAGTCGGACCCTCCATGCTTTTAAACCCTATTGGTTTCATTGGGCGACATGGGCTTGAGATGTCATTTCATCTCAATGTCGGGTAATAGTCCCACATAATTGGAAGCAACGTCTCAAAAATGACCTATACAGTGTTGACGGGGACGCTAAACCTCAAATTAAACAAACAAATAAACTTACATTGGTGGTCATTTCATGTGTATTTTATGAAACGAGCCTTCGTTGAGTTTCATATCTTTCATATAAAATAACCACGAGTGTAAGATTCTGTTTGCCATATAAATGTTTTATATTGGATTTTATCGCCGAAGTTCAAAATAAAATCATTTTTGATTTTTATTTGTCACCGACGGTCTCGTGACTTTACGCGCCGGAAACGAGGTGTTATTACACTGGCGTGTGTTCATATGATTTTTATGACGTGGCGATATCTACTGAATATGATGAGAGAGCTGGACACTGCGAGGTACACATAAGACAAGGAGTTCTATAACTATGCTTTTTTATCGATTGTTTGTCTATCGGCCCAAAGTTACTAGGCACAAGTAGCTCTTCGGTGATGAAGTCCACGTGACTATCGCTGATTTATATGAATACAGGTAACGGTTATTTATTCACCGTATTTGCATTATCTACTGGTTCCTAGTCTGAAGGTTATCAGTGTTGGAAAAAACAGGTAACCAGACCCCCTGACCTTTCAAGGTCATGGGGATCTGGTTACCTGTTTTTCCATTACTGACAATATGCAAGCTGGGAGCCAGCAAATAATGCAAATACGGTAAATAGAGGATTTTATCGATGTGATGTCGAAATGTTGCGTAATAGGATGATCTATAGAATCTAGACTCGAATTATGGGTTGGGTTTGGCAAACAGTGTTGACCCAGATCAGACGCCGCCGAACTGATCAGGGTCTACATGTTTGCTTAATGTACATTAATTAACAGATTAAAGGAAACGATCTAAGTCTCCGTTTTAGACCCATTTTCCCAGCAATCGACCCACCAGTTCTGTCAGTGCTTTGATTGTCCTTATTGAATGAGTTATAACCGTAGTAACGGTAGATTTCCTTTGGATCCAGTCAACAGTATTTCGGTCATTTCAAATCGGTCAATTTACCTAACACTTTTCCTGAACACGTTTTAATGAGCGGTTCTGTAAACCAGTGCAGTGCATGATCTTTTGCCAGTAAGGATTTCATGATCAGTTTCCACGACAGGATCTTCCCGACCAGGCGAGGATCGAACCCGTGACCTTTTGATTACCAGTCAGATACACAACCGACTGAGTCTTAGGGGCCGGCTGTATCGGTAGAACAACACCAGTGAGATCGCTTTGCTGCACAGAACATCTACTGATGACTTTAGTACGCAAAAACTTTTGCGCGGACGTCATTCTGAAAGCGATTTTGTTTTTGTTCCTTGTTTTCGTTTTTCACATTAGTTTATATGGCTTAACTGTCTAGAAGGAAGAATCCTTAGAACAAGTCGTCTTACATATAAAATAACACTGTCTGCTGATGCACTAAAACTATTAGGCTGTCTGTATAATATTTCGACTATCACTTAAGACATCACGTCAACAAAATCACTAACATTAAGATGAAACACCCGTGCGTTTCACACATCCAGAATGTCTACTTTTCGTGTGAAAATCTGTGATATTTTTTCTTATTTATACTGCAAACATAGGTTGTGGGCGGCGGTTCTAACGAGTACCCACAACCTATGTCTTGGAGCAAAAATAAGAAAAAATGTATATCCCCGTAAACCCGTTTTCTCTATATAACGTGGGGTTTTTGTTTGTTTGATTTGAGGTTTAACGTCCCCGTCAACACTGTAGAGGTCATTTTGGAGACGTTGCTTCCAATTTTGTGGGACTTTTACCCGACATTGAGATGAAATGACATCTCAAGCCCTGTCGCCCAATGAAACCAATAGGGTTTATTAGCATGGACGGTCCGCCTCGCACCGTGGTTCCTGGACAGGCTTAGATCCTCTAAGCGGTTTACCAGTACTAGTGTGCGGGCCGGATTCAGCTCTGCGTGGAAGCATCATGCAGCCCATATATTTCTCCAAGCCCCTATGGGCGGGGGCTGATGATCATGAGGAAACCTGTTTTTTCAATTTGCGAATACTAGTGGCGCTGATCAGAATAGAAATGAACACCTTTCTTTTCGAGTTTTAAGACTCTTCCGAGCCGACCGATTTGTGCGGATGCTGTTAGGCTGATCGGAAACCCCGAACCTGACATGGATAAAAGTACAATTTTATATTATTGACAGTTGGTATAAAACACCATTTTATATCATTAAAGACTTGACCAGGCATAAACATACCATTTTATGAAAATTAAAATGATCCAGCACATGACAAAATCTACAAGATGTCTTGAGCGACCAGCGAAGACTCAGATCAGCCTGCGCATTCGCGCAGTCTGATAAGAGTCTTCGCTGATCGCATGTACCTACTATAGGCCAATATCTATTCAAAAGGTATTGTCATAGTGGATGGGTGCGCGTGTTGATTTGAGTCTGTGCTGGTCACACCGGTCTTATTGTATGTTTTGTTATGAGCCAGCTCAAATGTTGTTTTTATTTTTTATTATTATTATTATTTTTATTTTTATTTTTTTTTCAATTTCTGTTCAGAACCTAGACTGAAGCAGCACATTAAACTCTTTAAAACCCATGATCCGTGTTAAATCCTTAATTACTATTAATACAAATGGTTCCTTTATAACAAATGAGGAACACGTCCGACACTAGTGACAAGGGAATACTCAGCCCAGCCTGTGAATCAGCGCATTCTAACCAGAGCCTTCGCTTTGCATTTGACCAAAGCACTTTGGTCTGAGACACTGAGTTTTACGGCCAAGTCAGCACTATTTAAGTCTTATCGAGCCGGCCACTTTACCTGACCACACTTCCTATGCAGGCTCATAAACAGAATGACCGTAGAAAGGATTCCATGATCAAACTCCAAGGAAGTATATTGACAACCCGACAGGTATCGAATACGCGACTTCCTGATCACCAGTAAGACCATGCGACTGCGCTATCGAGGCCAGCTGTAGGCCTATTAGGACTGAGGGTGAGGGTTATTTAAGAAATTAATTTTATTTTTCTGTTGTTTATGAAAGTATGAACGCAGTGGGTTGAGTGCAAAGTAAATAAACCCCGAAGGTTCTGGGTTCATTTAAACTTTGCTAGCGACCCACTGTCGTTCATATTTTCATGAAAAGCATAAAAAGAAAGTTTATTTTTTTACATTTACATTATTTGCCCCTCATCACTGGGCGAAAAAAAATGCGTATATGGCAAACTTTAAAAGCTGAAAAAACATTTACACGTTTTTCTACAAAGAGCGGAACAGTATTGACGTCACTAACGCCCGTAGAGAACCATGGTTTAGACTGACGTCACTGAAAATCATGTGACCCGATGCGTTCATGGAAGTATGAACTACATTGTTTCTATAGGTCTACATTAGACTTTACACAGGAAATGTAAATATAGGCCCTATATTTATATTTTCATCAACTCCGTAGCTAAGGTCCCCACAGAGTTTTTCTGATGACCGTCCCATGGCGGGTGTTCCTTTGCAATGTTTTAAAAGTTCCTTTGATATACGTTGATGCAATAGTCTGTGTCGAATGGGAATCTCATGCAAAATTCATGACGATTTTGACGACCTATACCAAATTAAACTTTAGGGCATATGAAATGATTTCAACCAGTTCGTCGCCCTGAGACCCGCGTCTGAGAAAAATAATGACGTCATCAAAATGGCGGCCATTGCGCAATTTAAACACATTCATATTTAATGTAAGCTTGATAAAAGTTATTTTTATCACTTTAAATGTCTTTCTGGGTCCTTATGTGTGATACGAAACTGATCGTATCATCAACATGTGCACCAAAACGCAATACCGTACTCGCTCCATAAAACGCCCCGGGCGCTTAAAATTTGATAAAAGGCAGGGGTGCTTAATATACACAAAGCTTCTACCAGATTGTACATTTAAGTCTGTTAAAATGTAAAAAATGCAATTATCTAAACAGTATTGCAATTTTGTTGCTTTAGAATCCAATACCATATTTGCTCCAAAAACGCCCCGTGCGCTTAACATTTGATAAAAAGAAGCGGTCCATAATATGAAGAAAGCTCCTACCAGAATGCACATTCTAGACTGGGAACTAAGTAAAATGTCACTTGTCATAAGCATTTTGATGTTTACGCATATCAAGTGAGAAACAGTAATCACAGACTCATTGGGTTGGTTTGGTCATAGAATGCAGAGGCCCTGAGATATAGGGGGGGGGGACACAAACATTCCTTGCATGATAAATTCTAAAGTAGATTAAGGCTACTGATTCAGAAATATTCACTTTTGATTGAGTAAGTAAATTGTTCTTTAAATGCGGATAAAGCTATCCTTACATTTTCTTGGGAAACAGGGGCGCTTATAGAAGCAGGGGCGATGCCTGAGATGAATACAGTATGCTATCACAGGTACATTACCACAGTGTTGTACGTTGTACTCCAGTCACACAAAACAGTAACATACTATTTTGATTAATGACCGAAGTTTTTGCTATCATTAAGATACATTTCCCTGAAAGGACATAACTTGCCAAACTAAAGGCACGCTAGACTCCTCAAAAGTCGCCGTCATAAAACTCAGCAACAATGTTCTTGCATGCATCTGCTTCAGCTCCACAAGAGCACAAGTCAGTGCAAAACAAATTATTGGACTTGCATTTGCAGCGCGAAGTGTCGCAAGCAGATTTACTGCAACCACATTTTACCAGCTGGAGCAGGGTCTCTGGAGCAGGAGGCAAGGTAGTCATATTAGGGATATAAATGTCACCATCCCGTCTCCAACCATGGTTTTCAGGCAATGGTATATTGGGAGTAGGTTCAGTTGCAGATTTCCATATGATGCACTGATAGTGGGACCTCTCTACACTTTCCAGGAAAGCAGCTCTAGTTGGTGGTAACTTGTTGGATGCGGCCTGTTTTCGACGAAACCTCCACCACCTTAACTCAGTGAGATTACTTATTGATGTTCCTGGTTGATACAGCAGACAAACAAATTTTTCGAGAGCTGTCCTAGTGTCGTCCTCCAATGGGACCTGGCCAAGCGTGTTGAATGCTTCATGAATAGAGGATTCTGCGTTACTGAATGCCTGCCAACATGATATTTTACCCTTGCCTGACATTGACCCAGTAATATCTGCACCGGTAAAGGCATGCAATCCAATAAGAGCTCTGCTTTTGAGATCACCAAGGGCATCGCATATAGCTGCTAGCTTTATTTTCCTTCTCCTCTGGCCACTTCCTGTGACAAAGGGTGTATCCTCTGGTAATTTGTCAAAATGGGCAATGCACAGAAAGAAGACATCCGTGTCAGCTGAATGAATATCAATTTTAGATACTCCTTGTCTGGACACGTCGACTGCATGGAGGATTATTTTCGTGTCTGCTTCTTCCTGACTACTGGCGAGGTGCTCATAGTCGCCTTTAGTAGCTACGCCCTTGTCCCGATACGTTACCACATATGATTTGTCTGTTTCTTTCACATATTCTATCAGATTGGCAGGAAGATAAGCTGTCAACTCATCCTTTGTTGTTGAACTTGACAGCATCACTTTCATAGATACATTCTCAATTCGACTTGAGTCTGTGATCTGATATGCAATGCTTTGTTTACTGCCAAGTCTTCTTGTTCGAGTTTCTGTCTTGAGTGATCTTTCAACATCGTATCTGTCAAAAATCAAATGCACTTCTTCGTAACGGTTGTAAAATCGTGTTACTTTCTGACAAAAATGATCTGAAAGATCTTTGCATGTCTTGATGGACTTGGGCTTGTCCAGGCCTTGCACTATAACCATCGCGTCAACAACTGTAACTCTGCCTGTTTCGCTGGTTACAGCAGGTGCGTCGTTTGACAAAACAGGTTGCACCGCTTGTTTCTCCAGAATAGCCATTAGTTGACTTTTGTCAGAGCAATGATTCATTAATCCATCTGCTGCAAACAACGACCTCGGCACAACTGATAGCTCATAAGTGCCTATAGGTCTCTCCAAGCTTATGTCAGGTCTAGAATTGGCGACAATGAGCATTCTTGCAAACAAACCCCTGTCTTCTTTCAACTCCACAGTTTTGTCGCCAACTTTAAGCTTTGTTTCCTTCAATGAAGCCTTCCATGTTTTAAGTGAAATCTTTTTCATGGGGTCCCAGACATTTATTCGCTGTGTCTTCAGTCTTGATTCAAGAAAGTCATCCAGACTTTCTGATCCTACTTTCTCGATCTTTGCCAGGTCACTTTGGAAATTTTCAGGAACTACAGCTTTTGTTACTATATTGACAATGTCATCACACTCGTATTCAAACGGGTGTGTAAAACCTTGTAATGTCGTTGAAAGAGACAAAGCTGAGAAAATCAACTTATTACGAGCTGTGTTTGACAGTTCGTAATGCTTTGATGAGGGCTTTTGGTCAAGGTTGGCTAATTGTTTTGACTCTGCCTTAAGTCTCGCTAACTCCGGGGCTACCAAAAAGAACCTTGTCCTTGCGGTCTGATTCTGAGTTATTCCAACTATTCCACCAGCTACCTTCATCCAACGATTTACCTGCTCCAATGCATGATCTGCACCAAGCGCACAAGAAGCAACTTGGGTTTTGTTCACCACCCAATTTCCTGTTGAGAACTCGTTCCATAACGCGGGATCGCTTTCCTGTAATGCAAACATTTCTGAAATATAGAGTGGCGTCATTCTAGCGTAGTTCAGTTTGTCAAATGCAAAAAAGTACTTGACAAATGCTGCGAGGAAATACAAATGCCCTTCCCAGTCACCATTACGAACTGCTCTGATAATTTGTAACATCAGGGTAACCATTCTCATATACACCAAAATGACTTGATGCATCAAATTGCCTTCCTTGTTAACATTTGCAAACTTTGCCTCAAAGTCTGAAGATCTGATATAGTCTTTTACCCTTCATTTTCTCAATGGATGACAAATCATTGCAGTTCTCAACGAATTTCCTGAACTCAGCTTTGCATTCATCGACGACTTCTGGGGCTCGCTTAGAAAATGCTTCCATATTCATAGTGAACAACGGCAGGAGGGTCACGGTATGTACTCTCACTCCCCTTTTCACATGGTTACCATCTAGTATCTGTTTTATAGTCGTTTGACCATACAGGTCGGCATGAAGCCAAGCTGCGTCGATTCCCGAATTGTCAATGAAACAGCCAATTGTCCGTAGCATAGCAATAACTATGTGGAGTTCACCCGGACGTAGCACAATGTTTTTGAGTTCATTCTTCTTTGCCATGAGCAGTTTTTGAGCAGGTTTTATATTTTACTTTTGGTCCTTTGAGATCAGCGTGAATATTCTGAGAAATCAGAAAAAAATTATTGGTTTAGACTCATATTCTAGACAGGTTGTTATTTATTTGGATCCCATTTTGATTTATATCAGTCTTTGAATCGACTGCCTATTCGAAATTCGCAAAATTGCAGTATGTTTCCTCTGGCTTTCTTTGCCGGATCATTACATGGTCACTGATGAGGCTTTATTAGCCGAAACTACGTAGTATGACCCATCTTCTTTCTTATGAATGTTTTCATTGCTCTTAAAGGAACTTATATTTGATTTTTAATTGTACAGACCCATGTCAAGTGTTACAACGGTCTTGTGCTCATCTCCAACAAGAACTGTGTTTCTTCTGAGCTTTATTTAGTACCGTGAGAAGTGTGGAAAATTCATGTGCTGGAGCAGCAATCAATGGCGGTGTAGCAACTCTGGTCAAAGGCAATTGCTTGTTCAAAATAGAATTTAGAGCTGATCATGTTGGTGGACAACCAGCTTGCCGTAGAGTCCTAGAGTCCGGTTCTAACTCCGCTTCCATTTTGTTTTTGAGACCAACGAAAGCTGCTTCAAGCCAGCACAATTCTTTGGTATTTGCAATCTCAGTTCCTATCTGATTTGGAAATGTGCTAAATATTTCACAGTTTGACTTCGTATCGGTTGATAAATTGCATTCTTCAATCTCAGTGATGGTTTTGGGGAGGTCGTAAAGCCGGCGATCTTCAATCTTGTCATCAAAGGCAAAGCTGGTTACTCCATCGTTGTCACTGATTCCCTGATATATATTCATGACTGTGCCATGCAATGTATTTTTTCCATCCGCAGTATCTTCTTGAAAGTCACAGTTGTCTACAGCAAAGAAAATATGTCTCCCAGGAATGAAGCTTCTAGGGACATACTGTAGACTCCTTCGTTTCCATACATGCTTACTACAGCTTGATTAGCGAGCTGAGTTTCAACTGCAATGATACGCCTGTAATCTACTGATAGGCAAAGTCCATGCAGAAAGTCTATAAGTTCCTTGCTTCGGAATGTTGTATGTACCGTCAAACCAACACTTAATTGTAATGGCCATTCATTAGAATGCTGCAATGTTAGGGTTTTCTTATTTTCACTGAGCTGCTTTCTTGATAAACAAGCATACATTGCATGCTGAGCTAGGGTCAAAGCTCTTTTGTGAACCTGCTCATCAACATTGTCGTCATCCATGACATGTTTTGAAGGTCCTTGAATTAACCATCGCAAGAAAATTACGAGCGATTTAGGTACACACTTACCAAGTATCTCGTTGTTATCTACAGAGCCGGAGAACCTCCAAGACTCGACATTCAACATTTAATTACGTAAGGTTTTGGCAACACTGAACATATTTTGCATGTCGGTTTCTAATTGGGTTTCCTCAAAAGCCTGAATGGCCCTGTCACTTGTCTTTTTCAAAGTTACCCTTTCAGATTCATTTAATCTGCTGGGCTTACTGAATTGTATGTCATCAATATTTTCTGTCAAGATTTGTTTCATTTGAATTTTCGAAATTCCTGATTGTTCAACCCCATTGCTTTCTCTAACTTCTCGGAACTTTATTACTAAATCGTTCATTGTTAAAATCTTGCCTCTGTTGAGACTTTTCTCAACTTCGCCAAGAAATTCAATTTCGGCTGCCAATTCAGAATCGACCGTTTTAGACTTCGAACTGTCTTGGGGCTCGGCCCGCAATACATTTGTTACATGGTTTTTACGTAAAAGTTGTTGGTACCTTACAGCAATTGCATGAGCATCGTCAGGATTGATGGCAGTACTAAGACGAACACGGAAAACTTCATTCCCTGACTTCTCCACTGCTTTGCGTAATTTCTTACCAGCACTGTCTGTTTTCAGTTTAATCAATGCATGCTTTTTGTCTCGCCCTTTTGGCAAAAGAAACATACTCTGTTATTAAAAGGTTCAACAGACCGACGGGTTAGTATCGGGCTAGCCCGACTTTGTTTAGATTCCTTTAAAACATAGTTTGGTCCAGCACGGCTTGCTATCGCTTTCTCATATCGAGCTTTCGCTCTTGCAATATTGTTTTTACTTGTGGTGTTTTTGTAACACTCTTTATGCCAAGTTACACCTTTTTCTTTCAGCAAAGTGGTTGATATATCACCAAGCTGCCTACTTCTCTCTGTGTATATCCCATCCCCGTATTTCCCGCGAGTATGGATGGAATCAAGTATTTGTTCGTAAGAGCTCGGTTTCTCCCACAGAAGCTTGGCTTTATCGTCTGTTTGACAGACAATACAAAGGTTCCAAACAATTTCCATACGCGGCCTCTTTGGGTCACTTGGTCCACCCTCGTCGACGTCGGACATAGTTCAGAACAAATATGAATCAACAGGAAATAAACATACACAAAAACTAGTTCAACTAATCAGATTGGGGAAGACAGGCTCACAGGAAATAGGAATAGAAAAAGGTACAACGGACAGACAGATTGACAGACAGATAGACATACATATAGAAATATTGATAAAAGAGTAAGTTATATTAAACGAATAATATAGGTAGACAAAACTGTCACAAAAACAGCACGAAAATGAAACATAAACAGCGAAATAACACTTTCAATGCGTGGTTATTTGTCAAACAAAAGGATTGAAATCAATCAATTACAAGGCTACAAGCGTGGTCTATGCCTCGTGGCAACAGACAAAACAAACGCGTAGTGAATTACGTCACGCAGAGAAAACAATATCCGGCTATTAATAGATGGTGAAAATACATCGTGCATATATTGCCACGGTAAGATTTGTGGCAAGTTAACGTTCTAGATACCCAAAAATACCCCTATATAATATATGAGCCAGCGCATGACAAAACATATAAGAAGGTTTGAGCGGCCAGGGAAGACTCAGATCAGCCTGAGCGTTCGCTGATTGCATGTACCTACTATAGGCTACGATCTATGCAGAGATACATAAGCAAATGGTCTTGTCATAGTGGATGGATGCGCAGGTTGATTGAGTATCTTCTTATTGTATGTTTTGTCATGCACCGGCTCATATAGGCCCTATGTTCTCTTGCATTAAAAAAGTCATTTTTGTATAACTGTCGTTTCTTTGATAAAATTTTAGAAGGCTAGGACTTTTAAAACTTTTCAATCTCAATTAGACTCAATTACTTGAAATTCCATTACTATTTATAAACTTATATATAGACAGCGTTATAGCCGCCATTTTGATGATGTCATTATTCAGCTCAGACGCGGACCTCAGAGTGCCGAACTGGTTTACATGGTTGCACATGCCCCAAAGTTTAATTTGATATAGGTTGCCAAAAATCGTCATGAAATTTGCACGGGACAGGTTTTCTGTCCCATTCGACATAGACTACAAGTCTTATTTTGTGTTTTTCTGTGTGCTTTCATCTCACAAACATTTCTTTTCTTTCGGTGGCTCAAGATGTCTGTTTTCTTTGATCGTGAATTTTCACGATTAACTTTGTCTTTCCACATTTATTTCTGATATGGTTCTCTGTTCCCAACCCGAGGGATGACCGTGCTGAGCGGAACCCGCTCAGCACGGTCATCCCTCGGGTTTGGAAACACCAATCTACAAGGGTGGGAAACGCCCATCTACAACAGAACCACATATTAGATTTTTTATCTTGCACAGCCCCACGTACCGAAACTGTTCTGTTTACTTCACTTAACGTTTTATTTTTCGCACAATACACTTGTTGTTTGCCTGGGTAAGAACACCAGGGTAAGAACACAATTTCTATCCCGGGCCAAAAACCACGGATTTCCTTATCTGGTGTGCAAAAACATATATTTCAACACAGCAAGCCTACGGGTGGAAATCATGGGAACTACCTCGAAATTGCGTTAACGCAAATCTGTTCCCACGCCACATCCTGGTCCTCTCGAGGTAGTGAACACGTCAAGTTTTTGATATGCAACGGTAAGTATTTGGTTTAAACTTTATTTCTTTGTATAATACATACATTTTTTACACATATAATGTTGACAAAGAATACAAGTATCATACAAAGGGATTCAGAAAAAAGTCAAATGACTTATTCAAATCTGTATCCCTCGATTACAATATCAATGTACTAAGTATAGTTGTGATTGTCAAGTTTGTTCGAATTTGCAAATTATTGTGAAGATATTCTAGGTGAATTTCATTTTGGTTACAAAATGAATAGTATAGTAGTGAAATAAAGCATAGATATATGGCTCCACGGGGAATGGGTTTTTAGGTAATTATTTTGTTTTAATAGCACTGATGAATCAAGTCTTGGGCGTGTGATTTGGGGCTGTCTCAAGAGAAACAATACAATGTAGAAACTCAGTTGCGCTCTTCGAATCGTGATGTGAGACAGAGGCTGAAGATCGGTTCGGTTGGACGCTGTATCTGTTTAACTCGAGTTAGTAGATGTGTTATTCAAACTTTTCGGGTAAGAACGCGCATGTATATATTTACGTGTGTAGATATATGCATGTGTGCCCATGTAGAAAAACTACACATATTTATATATCTGTGATAAGTACTAGTAAGGCATTTGAAATCTGTGATTATAAATTTGAGGTACAAAATCTTTTAGACTTAAGAATAAAATCTTGTACTGCTAAGAATATTTGTATGTTATCATTCACAGAGAGATCAGTACTGCCGTATAGAAGGATGTTTAAAGCAGGTTGGCAAATAGCTGAGACAATGTTTAACATGTCTTGTCTAACGTCAGTGTACTGTTCACAGGCCATGAGGTAGTGATGCGTGTCCTCAACAGCTCCACAAGCACATAAGGAGTTATTTAGAATATTCTTTTGAAAGAGATGATCGTGTAGCGAGCTGCAATTAAGTCTTAGTCTGGCATGATGTACTTGCCCAAATCTTTTACCTGCACAAAAGTATGACGGTGGTTTTCTTTCGTTAGACTGTAGTTTGTGCTTAAATGCTGCTAATGAGGGTGCATTTTTCTTGTCATCTGGCAAATCGTTCCAGTTGCGAGTCGCCGACGGGAGAAATGATGTATAATAAAGCTGCGAGTTGGCTCGGACAGTCTGTAAATTGGCATTATTTCGCAAATCGTAAGCTGTGCTACTGCCTACCGTGAGGGGTACTAATGAAGATAGGTATTCAGGTGTGAGAAAATTCTGCATTTTGTAATAGAGTTCAAGTTTGTGTTGTTGTCTCCGAGCTTCCAGAGATTCCCATCCAAGATCATAGAGAAGAGAGTTGATTGATACTAGTTTTGTTGCCCCAGTAACGATTCGTGCGGCTTCATTTTGGATTTTTTCTAATTCGTTCGCCTCGTATCGGGTGCAATTATTCCAGACAACATCTGCATATTCAAGAAGTGGCCTTATAAAAGAAGTATATATTGTTTGTAGGGATTTTCTATCGAGTGTGAATTTAAGTTTGCGCATTATATTAATCCGAAACCATGCTTTCGTTTTGATGTTGTCTATGTGGTCATGCCAGGTGCAATCAGTCGAGAAAATAATACCTAAATGCTTATGAGAATGTACTTCGTTAATATGTTGCTGGTTCATTGATATAGGAGGATGATAGGGTTTATTTATTTTTCGCGAGAAAATCATTGACTCGGATTTTGCAGGATTAAAAGAAACAAGCCATTTCGTTGCCCATGAGTTAATCTTAGCCAGATCAGAGTTGATCTGGGCTGCCGCATGTATGGGGTTCTCCAACACTATGTACAGACTAGTATCATCTGCAAAGAGCCTGATAGAAGAATGTATGTCTACAACTATGTCATTAATATAAATCAGGAACAGAAGTGGGCCAAGGATGGAGCCTTGTGGGACTCCTGCCTTGATAACAGACCAAGACAATGCAGCTCCAGGTAGCACTACTCTCTGTTGTCTATTATGCAAATAATCTGTAAACCATTGCAGTAGCGAACCAGAAATACCAATGCTGTGAAGTTTGTATAGAAGGCCTTTATGCCATACTCTGTCAAAGGCTTTACTAATGTCGCAAAAGACCGCACGTACTTCTTTACCTTCGTCGAGAGCTTTGCAAAATGTATTGTAGATATGAACTAGTTGATTAACAGTAGAGTCTCCAGGAATTAATCCTGACTGAAGAGATGTTAGTATATTATGGTCACGAATAAAGTTAAAAAGGTGCTTATGAACGATTTTTTCTAGGACTTTGCCTATAGTACTTAGGAGAGAAATTGGTCTATAATTGGATATGATTGAAGGGTCGCCCTTTTTGAAGATTGGGGTCACGTTTGCCTCTTTCCATGTATTTGGAACTTTACCCTTACTAAGAGAGAAGTTAAAAAGATCACTAAGTGGTACAGATAGAGGACCAGCTAGTTCCTTAAGAATGCGGTTGTTAATTGAGTCAGGACCAGCTACTTTACCTAATTGCAACGACTTTAATATTAATTCAACTTCTGCCGGAGTGGTTGAGATTAAGCTGAGAAAATTCTGAGCTTGAGGAACTTCAGTGGGTAGAGAGGCATTGTCATCATTTAGCATTGTTTGTTCTATAAAGAAGTCATTCATTAGATTAGCCTTGTCTTCGTCTTTTGAATAAACATTATCTTCTTTGTAAAGAGGCGGGAGTGTTGAAGATTGATCGGTTTTAATAAACTGTTTTAGAGTTTTCCATACGGTAAGTATTTCGCCGATTTTAGTATCTTTTAAAAAGAATGAGTAAATGAATCAGAATTCCGGCAATGCTATTCCATGTAAATATGATTTAATTACACATACAGGTCAAACAAACCATTAAATAGTGTATAATTTGGACAGGGCGACCCACATAAAGTCGACTGTGATTCTGCGTTGTCTCAGTTAGTTGACAGCACACACGACATTTTTCGAAGGGTATTAAAGGTTTCGACGCTAAGCCTGATAAAATTGGCTACAATATATCATTGTGACGTAAAAATGACATTAGCCCTGTTCATGGTAAACAATTATTCTTGAAAAATTAAGTCGCGTTGCTCACAGACTATAAAGGTAGCTGTAACACGATCGGTGTAGTTCCCACGAGCTCATTTCTGGTTTTGGTTTTACGGCCTTTTCAAGATTATTTCACTGATTTCGAGCTGATCGTTAATCAGAGGTTTACCCGGAGAAACAAACACCTGACCTTCCGTTGCAGAATTGCTGTGTCACATGTGACCCAAGCGAGGCTCGAACACTACTTTGAAGATAAGTATGCTTTCATAAATGGCCAAAATAGTGAATCGCTTCTTTATGTGGGTCACAATGCACGATATAATATTTTAGTTTGTACTCGTTTTAAAACTAGTACTTGCATTATAATAATAGTTAGTCCAGATGTGTGGAAGGATATTCTTGCTTTCTTAACCATTTGGGATTTGAAGGGAGACTTCGATTTTGTTACACTGTAAGCTCTTCTCTTGGACTTTTGAAGAATGGGTGTACGTTTCTCGAGTGGTTTGAAAAGTCATGGTGAAGACCAGTGTAGATGAATGTTGCAAGACACATATTGACCATTGTTGGAAGACGTTTGAAGATGACTGCCGGATGACACATGGGAGGAGTGACAGAGTACAATTTTGTGTGATTATAAGCGTGATGAAAGCGTTTTGTTTTTTTAATCTCAACGACAATCCCTTTTTCAATCTCCCTGGAAAGCGCCCCATCTGAAAAGGTAAACATTGATATATAGTGAAATTCGAGACTTAATCTGCTTTTAAAAGCTTAATAAGAAGTACACCCAGTGTCTCCTTATAATAAACCACCTTGGCGACAGTTCAAAACTTGTCTAAAAGACCACTTTTGAACAGTCTCAAAGTTGGTCTTAACACATTTGCGACAATTCAAAACTGATCTTAAAAGACACTTTTGAACACTCCCAAAGGTGGTCATAATATAGGGATCTTACTGTATATAAGATTACTTATTAATCTATTTTATTCTTATGATGTCCAAGGTAATTTTTAATCTGTTTTAATTGGGGTTTACGTCCCCGTCAACAATATTTAGGTAATTTTGGTGACGTTGCTTCCAATTTTGTGGGACTTTTACCCGGGCGGATGCGGATAAGCCTTGTGAACAATAAACCAAACTATTTAAATAGGTAATTATATTGTTTCACAACTAATGTTACAAAGCATGTACTATTTTTTAAAAACGACTTCAAACTGAGATATTATATCGTGCATTGTGACTCACAATAAATTCGCGTTAACGCAATATCGAGGTAGTTCCACTGATTTACACCCGAGCCAACGAAGCAGATATAAATTATTTATTCCGTAATTAATCACTTGACCGAATAGCGTGACGCAAAAAGCCGCTATTTTATGACGTCGCTCTTGAATTCTTGGCGTAAGGCGACGTAACGTTATTTTCTTGTATCAAAAGCGTTACAAAACGACAAATTCCGCATGCTTTGTTCTTTGATCATGTCTTTTCCTGAGTAACCTTTTGTTTCTAATAGCTTCTTCAGCAAAAACCGGTACATGTATTTTCTCATTTTTACTGCAAACATAGATTGTGAGTGCCCTGAGAGCCTCCTCGCTGAAGCGGTTCTAACGACTACCGACAGTCTAGGTTTTGCAGAAAAAAGGAAACTACATGTATTATATACCCCTACAAAACTTCTAGTTGTTAGGTTTGCAAGGATATTTACCCCATTACTCATCCGTACACTTTCAAGTGAACGCATGCATGCCTTCCGAATCAAAGGTACGCCATTTAAAAACAAAATAAGTTTTGTCAGCAGTTATTTTTAAAAACTTTCTTAAAAAGAAGGGAAGCGAATTCATTAACCCATTACATGCGGGAAACCCCTAATGGGGTATCTTGACAAACAGTGCAGGCCAAGATCAGACGCCGCAGAACGCGGCGTCTGATCAGGGCCTGCACTATTTGCTAACAGAACTTTCCGTCAAAAATAGACTAAAACGAAAACATAGGCCTGACACCCCTTATATGACAAATGGATGCGTCCAACATATAGCAATGGAAGAGTCCACTAGCATACAATGGGTTAATGCTAATTAGGCCTTTCTTATTCTTTCACCCTTCGCCAGGCATATATGCGTGTACATGGCCACAGTTGCATGTCAGACTGAATGGCATGGCATATTACACCCAAAGCTGTCTAAGTAGCAGTTGCGTCAAGTAATATTGTATCGGTTCCTTAAAAGGCGGATTATTAATATCACTAATGATGGATAACCTCAAGATACTCATATAATCAGTTACTTTGTTTCGACACGAAAATAAATTTCATATCACTCTATTTAATAGGCACTTACTGATGACATGACGGTCAATTTCTAGAGTCATATACAGTATTTGTTTCTTTGATTTGAGGTTTAACGTCCCCGTCAGCACTGTAAAGGTCATTTTGGAGACGTTGCTTCCAATTTTGTGGCACTTTTACCCAACATTGAGAAGAAATGACATCTCAAGCCCTGTCGCCCAATGAAACCAATAGGGTTTATTAGCATGGACGGTCCGCCTAGCACCGCGGTTCCTGGACAGGCTTAGATCCTCTAAGCGGTTTACCAGAACTAGTGTGCGGGCCGGATTCAGCTCTGCGTGGAAGCATCATGCAGCCCATATATTTCTTCAAGCCCCTATGGGCGGGGGCCGGTCATATATAGTAAAATTCCACTATTAAGACCAACAAAAAAATAAGACTAAATCTGCTTCTGAAATGCTTATTGAGAAGGTTTCAGATATTCTTTCATTGTGTTTCCTACACCAAGTGTCTCCTGACAAGAAACCACCTTTTAAACAGGTCTAAACCACCTTTTGAACTGTTCAAAAGTGGTCTTAATATAGGAATTTTATTGTAGTTTTATAGAGGACATTTACTTTTTTTGAGGTGGATACCAAAAATATATCATCGGGTGTGTTGAAAACATCAAAAATTCTCACGAGTGCGAAGCACGAGTGAAAATTGGGATGTTTTCAACACACGAGAAGAAATACTTTTTTATCCACCGAAAAAAGTAAATTTTCTTTTTATTTTAAAATTTATTTGGACACTTACGGTAATTGATTGATCGAATCGTACGTCAAAATTTTGACCTTGCTATGACGCCACAACTGTCAGTTTCAAAACATAAATAGACCGCCATTTTGAATACAACATTTTTACAGTTCAAAGAGTGCTTTTCAATTTATTTTACAGAATTATTTTATTGTAGCAAATGACTATGGCGAGAAAAAGAAGTCCGGGCTGCTACTGTGAAAATAACAAGCCACGTTCGAGTTATTTTTCGCAGTGCGAAAATATCATATTTTTTCACAGTGTGAAAATATCATTTTTATTTGTTTCAGATATGCATTGATTTCACTGCAACTATAAAATAAAGGTTAATATTTACATTTCTAGTGTAAAGTCTAATGTAAACCTTGCTTCACTGTGGAGTCCTACTGATATTGGCTTAAAGATGTGCAAGGCCTGTGGAGCTTGCAACAGGTAAAGGCGTGTTTGTGTTTAAGGGGGGGGGGGTGCGGAGAGGTTGCTGTTTCTTCTGTTCATTCATTCATTCTTTCATTCATTTTCCTCAGTCTCCCGTTTCCTACATTTCATCTCCTCTAGACTATCTCTTCTATTATTTTCCGTGGAGACGACACAAAACTACACACAAAGGTTGACGTGTCGTGAATCAGTTTGATTGGTTGGTGGGTTGTTGCTAAGCCCCAGTCGGCTGTAGTTGTCTCTAGGTAGTTATTCTCTCGGTATCTTCTCTTAGTAGAACTATCACTCCCGTATTCGCGTTTTGGTGGTGCGCATGGAAGTCTTGTTTTAATGATGCATTTATTGTAAGTTCCTGAACAATCTCTTTACAAGTATATCCTTACCATTACACAGCATCCAATTTATTGGAATCCATTAACAGGCAAAATGTCAGAGCAGGCTTAACACATCCACTAGGAAAATATAATCTTCTGTCCACACATGTAGTTACTTCACTTGGCATGGAGAAACCTGATACTCCAAGCACCAAAAAGTTTGTGAATCACAATTAATGGCAGTTAGGTTTAATTTGGTACTGGTAAATATCACAGTAAACACTAATATCACAGTTTGAATAAGAATTATCACAGTTCTTGAAGTCTCTAAATTTACTCAATTACTACCGACATGTATTAGGAAAATTCTACAGTGGTGTAATCCACCCCAACACCCCATGTCTAATATCTACCTATATATAATTGGAACGTAAGTATTGGCAAACTGACACAAACATCGTGTACTCATTTACTCTATGCTTTCCCGACACACACTCTTCATCATATATATAGATAGTGCCGGTTTTGAGGTAATCTGTTAAAAACCCTCACAAATCACCTCTTCAACCAGCACTATCTATATATAAACACATCTTACCACATATATATTTTACCGCAGTATTTTGAGCAGACAGATAAACCGACTATTACATGTCAATTTATCTTTACCACACTGATAGTTGGACATCAAAGTCCAAAAGGGAAATCACCTACGGACTATTTCAGTATTTAGAAAACCATTCACTGGACAAAAAACTAGTCATTTATTTACGTTCAATTTCTTACTATTCTAGTACAAGCCGTGATAGCCGAGTGGTCTAGATGGTTTGAACTGTAAATGGTGGGGCATGAGTTCGAATCCCGGTAATGACATAAAAATCTTTTTATAATGGAACATTGAATAAAAATGATGACAGCGTAATCGGTTTCAATAAAAAGCGTTTCTAAGCGATAAAAATGGGTTAAAAAAAAGAAAAAAATACAAAAAAATCCTGATAACACTGTAATCGGTTTAATTAAGAAAGGTTACTAAGCAACTCGTAGAGAACAACAAATAATTAAAAGTAATATCCAAAATCTGCTCCGATAAAAGTCGCGGATAGACACTATATAGAAACATATTAAAAAGAATTTTGAAAATTCCACTTTGGGGCAAAAACTTTAACCCCTCCTGAAAGTGCCTTTACATAATCCAATGACCACCAGATTTTGCACATATAACAAGACTTTAAGGCTGTATAACATATTAAAATTCCAAGTTCCTATGACAACTTTTGGAATTTCAGAAAGTCTTTGAGTCTTCCTAAAAGTGGAATCCCATCAACCGATTAGTCTCAAATTTTGCATATGTATTTGGGTTGCATATATACATATTATCACAAAATTTCAAAGTTCTAGCATCATTTTGGAATTTCCTGCAAGTCTTTGAATTGTTGTAAAATAACATTGGTTCAACTAATTACCACCAAACTTTGTACATATGTTTCAACATACAAAATGCACATTCTTATAACATTGTAGGTCGGAAGTGAAGCAAAAAAAAAAATATTAACTTTCATATTTTGGTGGTGGGTCATTTACTATTGTAATTTTATTGAATAAAATCAAGCATTTTCTATCTTTTTTTTCATTTCATTCTTCGCTTGAGCCTTACCTTCCTCAATAAGTTTCTTTCTCTCACTTTCACTCAGTTTTGAATGTTTTGAATGTATGTTCTCTTTCAGTCCTGAATCATCCTCAACACTCTATCATACTCAATCTTGCAATTTCCTGCTTAAAAGGTTTTATAGAGTTAAAATATCTCTGTTTTTCTCTAAAATTCTTTCCACCACACTTATCACAGATTTGATATTTTGCTGTAGTACCTTTACCACATTGTAAACATTTCACTACTTTACTTTTGTTATGTTTTATAATAAAATTATGAGCCTTGCAGTATATAGAATGCTTTACTGATTTGTTTTTACATGGTTTATTTGAACCTAACGGCAACATAGCACATATATTTTGCATCTTTGCTTTTTCTATATCCATTTTTATTATTATATTTAAAATTTTTTTTTATAGTTTAAAAGAAAACAAAAAAATGAGTTCTGTAGAGAGACTAATACAATTGCATAGTGAAGGAAGAATTAGTGATGAGGCTTTAGACAAGGGTCTTAAATCCTTAGATATTGAGAAACAGAAGAGTGATGCACTACAACAAACTTCTACATTGGAAAATCTGCGTAAAAGACGTAGAGATAAAAAGATAAGAAAACGACAGCAACAAAATGCTGTTAAAACAAGTGAAAAAATTAATGATGAAGATACTAAAGAGAAAAATGTTCTGAAACTGGTTGATAAACCATTATGCAATTACTTCAAAGCGTATGAAATAGATGCTCATAAATATAAAGACCCAAATATTTTGTTTAATGATAAAAAATCTGTCATTATAGATAAAATTAATGAAAACATTAAAGAATACAATGGTATTAAATTTTCAATTGGGTTATCTATAAAGTTTTTTAAAGATGAACTTAATGGTGAAAGAAAAGAAGTTACCGGTGCATCACACGGAGAACAATGTGCAGTTCTTGATGGAAATAATTTAGATGAAAACTATAACAAACAAACAACTTATATACAAACATGGATTGAAAAATTCACAAATACCGCAACGGGTTTAGAAATTGACCATTGTATCAAACTTTATCTTAATATAGCAAAATATGAACCACTCAAAGGTTCTTCGTATATTTCTCTTCCAAGTGCAATAGCAAATAAAAAAGCAATAATTAATTTATCAAATGATGATGATAGATGTTTAGAATGGCATATACTTGCTTCTAAATACCCAAACAAAAACAATCCAAGTAAGTTATCAAGTTATCGTAAATATTTAGGCACATTAAATATGGAAGGAATAGACTTTCCCACACCAATCTCACAAATTCCAAAAGTTGAGAAACAAAACAATATAGCAATCAATGTTTATGGATACACATTAACAAAAAAGACAGAGAAACTTACTATATTTCCATATCATATTTCAAATCAACCAAATGAAAAAGAACGAATTAATCTGCTTTTGATAACTGAAGATGTTGAAGAGGAAATTGATGATAGTGAAGAAGAAATGATAGATGAAGATTATAATCCTGATGACTATCCTCCTGATGAGTCAAAAACAAAATATCACTACTGTTTTATTAAAAACCTTAATAGATTACTTTACAATCAGAACAATAAACACAAACATAAAACACATTTCTGTGATAGATGTCTTTATGGTTTTACAAGAGAAGACCTACTAATCAAACATAAAGAAGACTGTGAAGGCATAAATAAATCTCCAATGCGAATAGAAATGCCATCAAAAGGTCTTATCAAGTTTAAAAACCATCAAAATCAAATGCCCGTTCCATATGTTATCTATGCTGACTTTGAAGCACAAATCAAACCCAAATCACAACAAAAAGGAGATAAATCAGAAATAACAAGCGAACACGAAGCGTGTGGATTTGGATATCAAGTTGTTAGATATGATGGTAAAGCAGACAAACCAGTAATATACAGAGGTGAAGATGTTGCAGAGGTTTTTCTAAATCATTTAAAATGTGAAGTGAATAACATCAACAACATCTTTAGACATCCTAAACCATTAATAATGCCAACAGAACAGAACATACAAGATTATGAAAATGCTTCCCATTGTTGGATATGTGAAAAAGAAATTAATAATGAAAAGAATCCAAAAGTAAAAGACCACTGTCATTTCACAGGAGAATATAGAGGACCAGCACACAAATCCTGTAATCTCAAACTTGCAATCAAACCAAATAAAACCAAAATTCCAGTTATCTTCCACAACTTAAAAGGTTATGATAGCCATCTAATAATGCAGAAAATACACAAAGCAAGTGGAAACATTACTTGTATTGCAAATAATTCAGAGAAATTCATCTCATTCAGTATTGGACAACTGAAATTCTTAGACAGTTTTCAATTTATGGCTTCCTCTCTTGAAAAGTTGGTAGATGGAGCAATTGGTGTAAAGACAGAATGTGAAAAATGTAAAGGTACAGAAGAAATAAACATCAATGAAAATTGGTTATTAACAGCAAAATGTAAAAAATGTCACAATACAAGATATAAAAAACTCAACAAATCAGACTTACCATTAACTGTAAAACATACAACTAACTCACATCTTCTTGCTCGTAAAGGTATCTATCCATATGAATACATTGATAGTTTTGATAGATTTGATGAAACACAACTACCACCCATAGACAAATTCTACAGCAGTCTTACAGATGAAAGTATCAAACAAAAAGACTATGAACACGCTCAAAAAGTATGGAAACAATTTAACTGTAAAACACTTGGTGATTATCATGATTTATATCTCAAAACAGATGTTCTCTTACTTGCAGATGTTTTTCAAAAGTTTAGAGAAACCTGTATGAATAACTATAAACTTGACCCTCTACATTACTACACTGCACCTGGTCTATCTTGGGATGCTCTTCTAAAATACACAGAAATAGAATTACAACTTCTATCAGATTTGGATATGCATCTTTTCATTGAAAAAGGAATGAGAGGTGGAATAAGTATGGTTTCTAAAAGACACGCAAAAGCAAACAATAAATATGTAGCAGATTATAATCCAAATGAAGAAGACAATTACATAATGTATTTAGATGAAAATAATTTATATGGTCATTCAATGAGCCAACCACTTCCATTTGGTGGTTTCAAATGGATAACTAATAAAGATTTAATAGATGGAAAACTTCCAAAATTACAAAAAGGTAGAGGAAGAATATATGAAGTAGATTTAGAATACCCCAAACATTTACATAAACTACATAATGACTATCCACTTGCACCTGAAAAATTAGCAATTAAAAAAGAATGGTTATCCGACTATCAAAATGAACTAATTGAAAATAGTATGTTAAAAACAGAAAAACTTGTCCCCAATCTAATGGATAAGAAGAAATATGTAGTACATTACAAAAACTTAAGACTATACAAACAACTTGGTATGAAAATAACAAAAATACACAGAATATTAGAATTTGATGAGAAACCTTGGATGGAACCTTACATACGTCTGAATACAGAATTACGTAAAAAAGCAAAGACTACATTTGAAAAAGATTTCTTTAAACTTATGAACAACTCAGTATTTGGCAAAACAATGGAAAACATACGTAAAAGAGTTGATATTAAATTAGTCAAAACAGATGGCAGTGAAAATGAAAAAATCCGCAAGATAATAGCCAAACCAAACTTCAATCGTAGAGTAAAGTTCTCTGATGAGTTATCTGCCATTCAAGTGAATAAAACAAGATTAACTCTAAATAAACCAATATATGTTGGCTTCTGTGTTTTAGATTTATCAAAACATCTTATGTATGATTGGTATTATAATACATTGAAAAAGAAGTATGGTAATAACTGCACCTTGTTATACACCGACACAGACAGTTTATTAGTAGATATCAAAACCAAAGATGCTTACAAAGATATGTCTGAAATGAAAGATGAATTTGATTTCTCTGATTATCCAAAAGAACATCCACTATACGATGAAACAAACAAGAAGGTCATAGGTAAGATGAAGGATGAATGTGCTGGTGTTCCAATATCAGAATATATTGGTCTTCGTCCTAAATTATATTCAGTATTAAGAGCAGATGAACAAGTCATAAAAAAAGCGAAAGGAACAAAAAAATATGTAATCAAAAAACAAATCAATTTTGAAAACTACAGAGATGCATTATTCAACAAAAAGAAATACACACACTCAATGAACATGCTACGCTCAATGCATCACAACATATATGGATTAAAAGTAAATAAGACTACACTTTCTCCTTTAGACACAAAAAGATACATAACTGACGATGGCATTACGACATACGCGTATGGGTATCAGCCGGAACAATAAGTAATTCCTCTTTGACAAACCCTCTCTTAGGTGCAGGAGATTTCAAATAATAAACTCTTATGCCTTGCGTTATAATGTGATAATCAATTTTATGTATATCAACAGACCATACTGGGTCAGTAGCCCTTCTCTTTCCACCACCTTCTAATTCTCCAGGTTGATACAAATATCTAACATTTACATAAGGACAAATTTCAGCATCAACTTTTCTTGTTATAATTGGAGGAGGTTTTTTCGTCTCCTTATTTAATGCTTTAATAACATCAGATAATCTCTTAACCCATTCTCTGTTTCTTTTTTTAGTATCAATCTCTTTAGCATACTGATAACCAAACAATCTTTCTGCTAAGGTTCTATTAAATCTTTCTACTATTCCTTGGTCTCTGTGTATTTCTTTTCTACCTCTTCTTATTTTGGTATTATGCTTTTCCATCAAAGTTGAAACGGAACTCATAAATTCTCTACCAGGATCAACTTGCAATAGTTTAGGATACTTCAAATGTCTTTTATAAATCTTCTCAAAAGCATTTGCAACTTCTTTACTATCTTTCGACGTCAAAGGTTCGGCTTCTTTATATCTTGTTCCAATATCAACCACTGTCAATGCATACTTGTATGTCTTCCTACCAATAGTATCGTGAGGTAAAAACAACAAATCAGCCTGATGAACTTCATTCTCTGCAGACACATCAAATTTTGGTCTTATTATTTTCTTAGGTGCAGGTAAATATATTTGCCATACTGCTTGTTTCTTTAAGAACTCTAATGCTTGTTTCTGACTAACCTTTGCTTCTTTTGCTAACTTACCAACAGCTGAGTGTCCTTTCCAGAAACCTTTTGGACTATAGTATATCTTCTCCATTTATTTTTATTTAAGAAAAAATATTTATATATAAAAAGATGTCAAAGAACGCACAAACGCAAAATATAGCACAATTGCTTGATGATGACTATACACCTACAAAAGAAGAGTTTGAAGAGCTGTTAAAGGAACAAAGTCAATTTGACACAAAGAAATGGACTGATTTAGAAATCAACAACATTTATACAATCACTGACTACAGAGAAATTAACACAGAAAATGGTGTGAGTGTAATTTTAACTCTCAAAGACAATGGTGAAGTATGGAGTCCTGCACATCTCACAAAGAAGATAGAAGGTAAAGAACCACCATTTTATGTAAGACCACTTGGTTTGAAACCATGTAAGAATAATAAAAAAAATAAATATCATGCTTATGATTTAGTTTTTCCAAAGAAAGATTATGTCAAAAAATATTTTTTTTTTACCTACATCAACTTCCAAGCAACAAATCCTGTCAATGCCATACCACCGACAACAAATGCAATCTCTCTATTTTTCTGGTCTTCTGATGGAGTGTAAAAATCACTTAATGTAGGTTTTGGTGGTAATGGTGTGGATAAATTATCTGGCAATTGTTTTCCTGTAATATAATAATATTGTTTCATAGCAGTGTCAGCATCACTGAACTCATTCAAAGCATGATGTTCCTTCTTCAGTTGCTCATTAATAAAATCCAATCTTTGTGTTCTCTTCTCATTCCATGCAGTTGTTGCTGATTCTAATTGTTCCATCGCTTTATCATGTCGTTTTCTCTCTTCATCACTATTACTACCCATATGTGAAAATAAATAATTACTACCTGAAAAGGCTAAGGCGTTTGTAATTGCTCCTCCAACCATTAATGCTACTGCACTTGCCATTTTTATATAATGGACAAAAAAAAATATTAAAATTACTTCATAATATCTGCAGGAATAATACCTTGCTTAACAAGCATATCCTTTGTTGCCATTGCAAGTAATATATCAATGGACAACATACCAATATCTGTCATATTAAAATCTACTTTTGGTGCTGGTCTTTTCAATAGTTTTCTACCTAATTCTGAATATCCAACAGTTAATACAGTTTCCACTCCAGCATGATATAACATGTTTGCAATTTGTTTTCCGTCTATTGAGGTTGTCATTTTTTAATGAGAATATTATTTTTTTTAAATTAATTAAATTCAAATGGGTCAATTTCTTTTTGTTGTATAATAGGTGCAGGTTGTTGCATCATAGGTTGTTGTGGTACAACTTGTTTAGACTTGTACATATACAATCCTATTCCAACAACTCCAACTGTTATGCATAATGGTATATAATTTTTGTATATATTTATATTCTGTGAATTTGGAGAGCCGACTTCATCATCTTTTGTTATAGATTTTAATTCCATGTTTTCTTTCTTTATAGTTTCAGTCTCCTTTCTTCTTAATTCTGCATTTCTTTTTCTTGCTTCTGCACCTTTCTTACCAGCAGATACTCGTCTTGGGTCTTTTGTTTTAACAGTTTCATTAACTTCACTCATCTTTTCATTAACTTCACTCATTTTTTTCTAAGGAGATATTTTCTTTTTTATTAAAATCAATATGTCTTGCTGTTGTTAGCATTGCAGTTAATGGAGCAAGGTACATTCCATATCTATAATACAATTCACAACACGAACTTGTCAAAGCGTGATTGATAAAAGGGTCTTCCTCTAAGTCTTGTATCAGTTTAGGTGGATTAACAACATTGAAATACTTTGATACACCCATCACGTATAAGCTAATGAAAGAATTACCCAATGTCTTAGTCATACTTGCTCCCAATCTTGCTTCATATCTGCAGTAAAGTTTGTTTATTTGTTCTGCTGTCATTGTATCAATGTCTGATAGTTGTAAGTCTTTACCAAGATACTGCTTACTACCACCACCAGCAACAATGGCTGATAATCGCTCACGTTTTGTTTCTTGTTCATTATTTTCTGTGCTTTCACATTCAATGTCTTGTAATAATTCTTCAGCATTCATTTTTATTTTATGTAATTTATTTTTTATTTTTAAAAAATAAAACATCGCATATCCGGCTATTGATAAGATTGCAGTGTTTGTTATGATTATTGATAAGATTGCAGTAATTGATAATATTTCTAACAGCATTGTTTTTTAGTATTGCTATTTTACTTAAAACATTACTTAAGATTTGCTATAGCATTACTTAAGATTTGCTACAGCATTGCATAAACATTACTTAATCATTGCTAAAAAAAAAAAAAATCAATCAACCAACCAATAACCAGTAGGCTGGTCAGTCTTCAAAATTAACTTACGATGCTTCTTTTTTTTCAGTTCTTCTTTTATTCTCTGTCGTTCTTCCAAAGTAGGAATAACATCATTCTCTCTTAAACAATTTTCAAAACTATCTCTATCTTTTGTGTAGAACATGCATAGCCATTTTGTTTGTTCTCTTAAATCTTTTAACACAGAATTATATCTCTGCGAAATAACCCACACTGATTGTTCTGCATGCCTACCAGAAAATGCTAATTCTGATAACATATCTTTTTTCTTTGTTAGTTCTTTCGTTGCACTGCAATCATCAATAATGTAGAGAGTAGAATGACCAGCATATTTATTAAAGAACATTCTTAGTAGTTCTTGTAGTTTTTCTTCTCCATTAACAATAGGATTAACAATTGTTATATTTTTTGTTTTAGGTTTCCTAACATCACCAATCCACTCACGATTTTTATAAGCCTTGTTCCATTGAATGGTTGGGCAAAGTATAACAATATGTTTAAATACTTGACGATATTCCTCTTCCAAAAGGTCAAGGACAAACTCTGTTTTCCCGCATCCAGTTTGACCACATATAATAGCACAATGAGGATATTTTGGTAGTTCCATTTTTATTTGTAAAAAAAAAATATTAATAACTGACTTCTTTAAATCTACCATCTTCAAAGTTGATTTGTGCATCTTGTATAACAAACAAATAAAGATTGATTGGTTCATCTGCTCCTGCTTCTTTCGTTATTTGTATTGTGATACCTTCTGATGCATTTTCAATTCTTCTTCCAGAACCATGAAGTGTATTATCATCAGTTGAACGTAAATCCAACCATAAAGCATACCTGTTCGTTAGATATTTTTCTATTGTTGTGTCAGTAAAATATAAATCTTTAACGACAATACTTGTTTCTTTGTTTCTTTTTGAATTCAAAGCAAAGAATTTATTTATTTCGTCCCAGTGTTGGTGGGACTTCATTCCTTGACTATACAATTGATTCGGAATCCCTTCTATTGTCATTTCCACTTTTGTAATTTCTGGATTATAATATTCTTCTGTGCTGGCCCTTTCAGGATCTTCGAATAGCATAAGAATTCCTTTCATACTTCTTGCAGGAACATTTAGATTGATATTCCATAGTGTATCAGATTTGTTTTTAGGTATTTTTCTGTGTCTTAGTATTCTGTCATACAAAATAACCATTTTACCATCAACTTGCTGTCTTATTTGTCTTATTTGTCAGTATCAGAAACAATATCAAATTCCAAACAAATATTTTTGATTGTATAAGATGAAGTTGCATCGCCTGATTTAATTACTTTATTATAATCATTGAATGTAAGTTCATATTCAAGTCTATCTCCTAATCCAGCTTGATAAAAAGGCATATGGGTTTCCAATAATTCAAAATCAAGTGGGATGCAAAACCTGTTTCCATATGCTTTTGCGATGGCTTGATCTTCTTTATCCGCTGTTGCGTTTCCTGCACCCACTCTATGTTTCAACATGTTCTCTTTGCCAATGCCTTGGTATGCCATATTTACACGTTCTGTAATAGTCTTCCATAAATCAATATAACAATGATAGATGTCACTATCGTCAATGGACATAACTTCATTTCCACTAATTCTAATTGTTGTTTTCTTAATTATTGCTCTTCCTATGTTTTGAAATATAGTTGCATTTGCATCTTTAGAGTTTAGTTCAATTTCAAATGCTAATCTGACTGTTCCGGGAACAATAACATCATTACCACTTAGATTAGGAAATCTCACTAATAATTGTTGATTTTGGTCAATAGTTGAAGGGTTATTTGTTATTACTACACTTTGGCGGATGCCTCTCACACCTCGTGGTTCTCTTAATTTTCTGTAAGGGTTTAGTTTATCTCCGTAAGCTGACATTTTTTTAAAAGATAAAAAAATATTTTTAAATAATAAATAAATAATGGCTGAATATGAAAATCCTGAGTATGACAGGGATGATTATGATGAAGAAGCAGAAACATCTTTTACAGATGAAGAGCAGTTTCAGAGAACATTAAATAGTCAGTTTGCTGGTTTGAATGATTTAACCGGTGATGATTGGAAAACTCTGCGTAATAGCATAGGTCAAAACATGATAGATAGATTTTACGAACGGAATGAAGAACCTAAACGTAAAATCAAAGGTTTGTCTCTCAAGAAAGATGATATAGGGAGACCAATGTTATATGTTAAAGATGAAGGTGGAAAGAATATTGCATTAACATATTATCGTTCCAATGCACCAGATGAAATAGCAACATTTTTATCATTTAATACTTTGCAAAGGAAATATGGTGTTGATTTTGTTAGGAATGTATTAGGTGTAGATGATTTTAAACCATCTGCTACAAGAATTAAAGAAGGTAGAAAAGCATTCACACAATTACTTCAAACGAGAACTCAAATAACACAAACAGAAGAAGAAATACCTTTACAAGATATATCATCACAAGAACAAACTCAAGAACTATTAAATACAACAGTTGATGTAGAAACTGCTGTGAAAACATTGGAGACATCATTTACTAATGAACAAGAAACGCAAACAGATTGGACAAAAAGAGAGATTGATGGAATAGCAAATGCAATGACAACAGTCAAAGAAGAGATAGCAAATGAATTGGCAAAACTGAATGAAACAAATAAAGACTTAGCAAAAGAAAATACAAAATTAGAACAAGCCAAAGCAGACAATGATGAATTTCAAATAGAAAGGATAAGTAGTCGAATCAAAGAGTTAGAAAGTGAGAGAAGTGCAAGATTGGAAGTTATTAATGTTAATAAAGAAAAACTACGTAGTCAGGTAAATAGAATCAAAGAGACTATAAACAAAGTATTAAAAGAAGACACTACATTGGGTGAAAGAATTAGAACATTATTCAGAGAACAAGGCATTACAATTGTTAGTATTTTAACCGCTTTTGGAATGATTATTGGAGTTATTGTTGAGGCTGTTATTCCTACTGGTGGTGGTACTACTTCAACCCCTCCTTCTCCACCAAAAGGTGGTGTTAAAGATTGGGTTAAGAAACAATTATCAAATCTTGGTAAATTACTTTCTACCCTTGCAGGAAAAGTAGTTACTGCATTACCAGGTGTTATTGGTTCTATTGTGTCTTGGTTGTTGTCTTCTGCGGGTAAAGTTGTTGGTTGGTTTGGAGAACATTTATGGGCATTAGTTGTATTGGTTGCTGGATTGTTATATGCATCTGCGAGAGAGTTTATAAGAAAAAAAAGAACTTAATAAATTTCATACATAATTAATAGTCCAATTACTATACTTCCTACTATTAATGCTGTTTTGTTGTCTTCATGTTGTATGGCTTCTTTTTTTCTGGTAGAGATTGATGAGATTGTGGTAGAGATTTATTTGTTGGTGTGCCTTGTAGAGATTGTGGTAGAGATTTCTTTGTAGTAGATTGGTTAGCAAGTTTGTGATGATTAAACCAATCTGCTATTCTAGCATCGGAGGTACCAGCACCATCAACCCAACTTTTTGATAGATTGTGTTTCTTTGCATAATCAACTGCTTGTTGATGATAATCTGGTAGAGATTTCTTTGTTTGTGTGCCTTGTATAGTTGCAGGTTGTGTAGCAGATGCAACAGGTTTAACATTTACATCACTATTGAAACCAAGTGTTTGATTTTCTGTTGCAATTACAATTTTATTATTATATCCAGCGATAGTACCAACTTGTAAAACCATATCACTGGGAGACATATATAATCCAATACCATAAACAAAATCTACTTTACTTCTTGCATATTTGAGTGTGTTTTGATATCTTTGTATTTGACTTGGTAAATCAACTGGACTATTAATAGCGTCTTCAATGTTAGCAAGAAATTGTTTCTGAGCATCAAATCCTGTGCCTATTTTTAGAATTTCTACACGTGTTTGAGATTGTGCTGCTAATAGTGCCCATACAAACATTCTAATACTTTCGTTAATTCGTTCAATACCTGTTTTTGTTAATCCTTCTGATTTGTCTAATATAAACATTGTCCAGGCGTCACTTATATCTACTGTATGTTCTATTTTATCATTTGGATTAAAGAATGGACCTTCACTTCGATGTTCTTGTCTATATTTTCCACTTGGTTTAAAATATTGTGTGTAACTCCCTAGACCACTGCATTTAGAACTACTTTCTAATTTTTGCCTCCAATCTGTATTAGGTGAAACATTGAATTCATTGCATAACTTTTGATAGACAGCTTTGTCGTATGGATTTTTGTAATAACAAAATGATTCATCTGTTGGTAAAGGTGTTTTAAGTTCTTTCAAAATACGAGCAATACAATAATAAACATGAAATGTATATATTGTTTTAGTTAGTCCTGAAGTGTTTTGCAAATGATCTTGATAACTTACACCACATCCTGTAGTGGCACACCAAACAGCAAAATTTAATTGACATTGCCACCAGTCAAATGATGAATGAAGCCATGTATTCCACGGTTCATTGGTGTGTAATGTTGGATTTTGATAGTTTTGAAATAAGTCGGGAAACGTTACTGGAAAATGGTCATCTTTATTAACATAAATCGTTTGTTTTATAAGTTCAATATTCTTTTCGGTATATTTAGTATTGGGGTTATATGATGCATTGGGATTGTACTTGAATTCTTTAGGTATCATTTTTATTATTGATTATATATAAAAAATAAAAATGTATCATACAATTTCGAATATTGACAAGACAATAAACTTGCAACAATACATTGATAACAGAGATGGGAATAAACGTATTGGTTTGAAATCTATAACATATGGTGTTGGATGGTATAATGTTGTTGATGAATATTTGCAGAAGACTAAAGAGAGACCTCATAAGATTATAGATGGTTATTATAGTTTCCAACAAATAGCAGATTTATTTCAAAGTAATAATATTACATTATCTGTAAATGAAACAAATGGAATTGCTTCTTTAATTACACCGGATGAATTGAAGATAAGCAAGGGCTTAAAACAAATGTTGGGGTTTGGAAATAAGCGAAAGTTTGCTGTTAATGAAACTCATTATGGTGAGAGAGCTGTAGATTTTGCTGTTTATAAATCATTGTATGTTCATTTGGAACAGATTAATACTTCAAATAATTATTTAGATGGTATGCCGAGTACTGTGTTGGCTGTTGTTCCAGTGGAAAATAAAGAGTTTGGAGAGATAACAACAGTGAGATTTGAGCATCCAGAATATAAGTGTTTGGTGAATGATGCTATAGCAGAATTGAAATTAGAAATCAGGGATGAAAATAACAACAAGGTAATTAATCATCTACCAATTAATTGCGTTTTGGAAATTATATAATTATAATAAAAAAATGAGTATATTTGGTGCTAAGAGAAAACACGTAGATGCATTGGGGCTGAAACAAGAAATATTTAATATGAGAAGTCAAGCATTTACACAAATAAATACATTGAATGATAGACATACAGGACTTCAAGATAGATTTCGGGATATGTATGTCAATCATCGATTATTATATAATAAGGTTGATAATATGTCAGACAGAAAATTGATAAGCATTTGTGCGGAGAGTAAAGGTTCCTTACAGAAGAATAAAGTGTTTGGCTTTGGAAATGGTGGTAGAGAAGTAGGTGTTGGATATGGGATGAACTTTCCTGGCCAGATAATAGGTGTTGGACTGTCGAGTAAAAGAACAAAAGGCGATGTGTCTGTGGCGATTGCAATTAATGGAAATCCACAAGCAGGATATGATATATCATTGAATAATATTTTAAGAAAACACGATAACTTTGCTACACCGTTAAAGGTTGAGGCTGGTGATGCAATTGCTTTTGTTTGTCAGACTAATAATGCTACATGTGTTAATACTGTGGCTTCGATGATAATTGAATTATTTATTGAATAAAAAAATATATGTTATCAAGAAAAAAATGAAACAACCTAATGCACCGCTATATCCAGAGTTGCCTATTGAAGATGGGCAAAATTATAGATTACAGAAGATATCTGAGATAGAGAAGACGTTAATTAATGAGAGAGATGTGAGAAAAGCATTATACAAAAAATACAAACGTGGAATAAATATTACTGATGGAGTTGATACTGGTTTGATATCAACAAGTGTTATTTTGGCAGGTGTTGGATTAACTGTTCCAATTATGTTGCCTTTAGAGATTGGTGCTGTTGTGTGTGGGAGTTTGGGTGTGTGTGTTAAACTAATTAGGCGTAAAATGACTTCAAAAGCACAGAAACATTATGAGATTAAAACTATTGCTGATAGTAAGTTGAATAGTATAAAGGATTTGATTTCTAAGGCTTTGACAGACGGACAGATATCTGAGAATGAATTTAAACTTGTGTTGGATGAGTTGGACAAATATAATAAACTCAAAGACAATATACATTCAAAACAAACAGGATTGAGTGAAAGTGAGAGAAAGAAACTTATTGAGGAAGGTAAGGCTCAAGCGAAGAATGAAATGAAAAAAAAAGATAGAAAATGCTTGATTTTATTCAATAAAATTACAATAGTAAATGACCCACCACCGAAATATGAAAGTTAATATTTTTTTTTGCTTCACTTCCGACCTACAATGTTGAAAATTTATAAGAATGTGCATTTTGTATGTTGAAACATATGTACAAAGTTTGGTGGTAATTAGTTGAACCAATGTTATTTTACAACAATTCAAAGACTTGCAGGAAATTCCAAAATGATGCTAGAACTTTGAAATTTTGTGATAATATGTATATATGCAACCCAAATACATATGCAAAATTTGAGACTAATCGGTTGATGGGATTCCACTTTTAGGAAGACTCAAAGACTTTCTGAAATTCCAAAAGTTGTCATAGGAACTTGGAATTTTAATATGTTATACAGCCTTAAAGTCTTGTTATATGTGCAAAATCTGGTGGTCATTGGATTATGTAAAGGCACTTTCAGGAGGGGTTAAAGTTTTTGCCTCAAAGTGGAATTTTCAAAATTCTTTTTAATATGTTTCTATATAGTGTCTATCCGCGACTTTTATCGGAGCAGATTTTGGATATTACTTTTAATTATTTGTTGTTCTCTACGAGTTGCTTAGTAACCTTTCTTAATTAAACCGATTACAGTGTTATCAGGATTTTTTTGTATTTTTTTCTTTTTTTTTAACCCATTTTTATACCTCAAAACCGGCACTATCTATATATATTCATCACATAATACATTCATGTCATAAATCTTCTCTTACACATGCAACATGAATTACTGTTCACAGCAAGCTGCATCCACAAAATAAGCAACATTTCCAATTAGATATTTATGTATATATGTTTCTCCCCAAAACTGGGATCATTGCTGAAAGAGTAAATTGTGGCATGAATTCAGAAATAATTAATTGAATAATTCATGTAGTTGTGGGAAAAAAACGACACTGAATGAAAATTAAAATATATGAACTACACGGCTTGTTAAGTCCAAAATATACCATGTCATCCCCTCCCCCCTACTCCTGAAATAAAAAAAAATAAATAAAAAAACACCCCCACATAGTAAAACTGTGGCTTCCGGGGGCACACCTTATTCCTCGTATCTCCGCCCCAAACACAGACCCCAGGCACCCGCTAGAACCGCCTCGAAGAGACGGCCCTAACGAGTACCCACAATCCACATTCCGAGCAGAAACAAGAACAATATCACAATTTTCCATCATATAACTTTGACTATTTCGGCGACAAAGATGGCAATGTAATTGCACAGGCGTGCCTGCGCAATGGTCATGCCTGTTCCAACCAGTACCCGCTTTGGAATTCCTCGAGAAGAACATGGAGAAATATGTAGTATATATCCCTGCACAACCCTGTCTGACTGTACCAAAAACAACAACAAAAAAAAAAAAAATTGATTTGGCACAAAATTACACAGGCGTGTCCCCATGATGCATATCCACCGAGCCCGCTCCCAAAACAATATGTACAATATGCAATTATATATATATATATATATATATATATATAAATATATATATATATATATATATATATATATATATATATATATATATATATATATATATATATATATATATATATATCATATGACGTCGCGTCTGAGAGTGTAATAACGCCATGTAATATTTTTGATAATCCACTAGTGGATTAAATATGCAAATTAGCTAGATACGTCCCGTAACGTAAAATGTATGACGTCCTTAACGACGTCGCGTTTACTAATGGCAGAGGCAGAATGTTGATATTTTTGTAAACAGTCGTGAATAAAATGCGTTTTAAATGTCATATGATAAATCGAATCTTGCATTCGTGCTCATGAATTATTGAATTTATTAACGGAGTGGCTATTGACAAACGTTTGTCAATAGCCAATATACGTTAAAATGGCTATTGACAAACGTTTGTCAATAGCGATTTCACGTTAAAATGGCTATTGACAAACGTTTGTCAATAGCCATTTTAACGTGAAATGGCTATTGACAAACGTTTGTCAATAGTGATTTTTACGTGAAATCGTTATTGACAAACGGAGCGAATTGCCCACCGCTCATCGGGGCTTGGAGGAAAAAGACTGGGAAGCATGTTGCTTATACTTACAGCTGAAACTGACCGCATATGAGTACTGGAGAACCACTTGGAAGACAAAAGCTTCCCAGACAAAGTGGCGCAAGACGGACCGTCCAGTGCATATAAGTTCTACAAAAAGGTAATCCTTTGGAAGGAAGGACCACTGAACAGAGGCACTGCAGATTAGAACTGAAAACTGTAGATTGTTCAAGATTCCGCAGACGGATCGATTGCCCCAAAGGACTAGAAAATACAACCTATACTCAATGATGAAGGGCCGTGAAAGATTTGACGGCCGACACACATTCCCACACAACCCAATGTGTTGAAGTTTAACAGTTTTTATATAACAGGATCATGCTTTGGAAGCAAGGACTGCAGAACAGAACCTGTAACCATAGATTGTATCTGTTGTTTCTGGGCCAGACTAGCCTGTTTCAGCTTTTTAATATGTTCTATAAAAGGGTTATCCTTTGGAAGCAAGGAATACACCACAGAGCTGGAAAATATGAAGTGTACATGTTTTCTGGGCCAGACTAGCTAGTTTCGGCCAAATAGGCCTCATCAGTAACCCTCAAATGTTTTCAAAATTCCACAATGGAATCGGCGATCCCAAAGGACAGATATTGTCAAAATCCAGCTATGGAATCGATTATCCCAGAGGACTAGAAAATATTACAGCCATTATGATGAAGGACTGGGAGACTATTTTATGATCACCACAAATTATCCCAACACCAGCTGTTGTAAAGTTAAATATGTTTGTTTGTTTTATTTGAGGTTTAACGTCCCCGTCAACACTGTGGAGGTTATTTTTGAGACGTTGCATCAAATTCTAACATTGACATCAAATGACATCTCAAGCCCTGTCGCTCAATGAAATGAATAGGGTTTTTAAGCATGGGTGGTCAAACTCATACCGCTTTGTCTGGGCAGGCTATGATGCCCTAAGCGGTTTACCAGTACTTGTGTACGGTCAGTTTCAGCTCTGCGTGAAAGCATCATCCAGCCCATAAATTTCTTCAAGATACATACAATACATTGTACATTTTACCGCCGAAAAATGAAAATTGTCAGATGAAAAATGTGATATATTTCTTATTTCTGCACAAAACATAGATTTAGGGTAGTCGTTAGTTCCGTCTCGACGGGAGTACCATAATCTATGTTTTTGAGCAGAAATACGAAAAAGTAATGACTAGCCCTGTAAACTCCAGTTTTACTACATAAAAGTGGGGTTTAATGGGGGTCAAAATGATATAGGCGTGTTAGCGTGATGAGGCAGCCAAATCTATGATGAGCCCCAAATAGGGTGCTAATAAACTCTGTAAACATAAACAGACGTTGGTCAATAGCGATTTCTCGTAATTTCACTACTGACAAACGTTTGTCAATAGCGAATTTAACCTATTCTTGGCTATTGACAAACGTTTGTAAATAGCCTTTTTTACGTGAAATCGCTATTGACAAACGTTTGTCAATAGCCATTTTAACGTGAAATCGCTATTGACAAACGTTTGTCAGTAGCCTCTTCCATTTATTAAACTCGTTGAGGAAAAGGGGTAAAATGCTCGGCGAAGCCTCGCATTTTATCCCTTTTCCTCAACTCGTTTAATAAAATCAATGATACATGAACACTCATGTAAGATACTCTCTCTCTCTCTCTCTCTCTCTCTCTCTCTCTCTCTCTCTCTCTCTCTCTCTCTCTCTATATATATATATATATATATATATATATATACTCTCTCTCTCTCTCTCTCTCTCTCTCTCTCTCTCTCTCTATATATATATATATATATATATATATATATATATATATATATATATATATATATATATTTCGTATATATATATACGAAATTAGCAGGCTTTTGATTGGACAACGCAAGGGCAATTATTGTCCATATACCCCGTGAGCAAAAATGTGTTACCCTCTCGCGCTTGCCTTTGCTTGATTGCGATTGCCGCCATCTTGGATCTGCTGAATTGTTGATACGAAATAAAAGCATCACACTAAGTTCCAGCCAATAAATAAAAAAATGAAAACTTTGACTGTTTTATTTCTTTCGGTATCTTATTTCATTATTTTCTGTTTTAACACTCGCATTCCGACATACCGTAGAGCAACGTTATCACTGTAATGCGTGCATAATGGTGCGATGTATGACGTCACATGCAAACATGTCATTCTCGCGACGTTTGGGAATAGACCGTGAAAACGCTTTGCAGTATTACAAATTCGTTGATATTAGCGATACAAACCATAACAAATATAAACCGCGACAAAAGAAGCGCCTTGGAACGGTCAGTGAAACGGCTTGATTATAGAGCACTATTGGCCTAATAGCCCAACATTGACGGGGTGTGCAATTCTGGTTCGAGGGCTAAGTTGAAATAAAAAAAAAAACAATTGTACGGAGTTTTTCGTTGACGTCATACTCGTAATAATGCGTCCCAATAGTAAACTATATACATGTAGCAGTTTTCTGTAAATACACCGAGAACGTAAATATATGCTTTTAAACGCCACGTCGCGGTTTATTTTTGTTATGGTTTGTCTTTGTGTGTTTGTGTCGCTTATATTATTTTATTTTGGACAGCCTATTGGCCATTTTGTGGGAAAGTAACTGTCCTTTTGGCTTTCCGCTATTTTGATGTTTCCATTAGGGTATCTTGTTCCATGTTTGTATTTCTTTCCCTTTGGTGTCTCTGATAGGAGCTGTGGGTTGATTGTATCGATTCCTGATCATTGCCTCCACTTCTATTTTAATCGCCACAAGTCGGTTTTGTCAGAGTATTCATTACAGACACCCTTAACCTCATGCAGTCGGCATACCGTTTTTGATGAAGGGTGCACTGTAAAAATGTGTGCTTCCAAACCAGTAAATAAAGTGAGATACTTTGTACAGTCAGATCCCTTATCATAGAAATCACCAGGGTGGTGGCGTGTTTGTTTGTTTTTTTTTTTTTTTTTTGTTTTTTTTTTTTTGTTTTTTTTTTTTTTTTTCTAGCTCACCTGAGCACGAAGTACTCATTGTGAGCTATTGTGATCGGCCAATGTCCGTCGTGCGTCGTCCGTCGTGTGTCATGCGGCGTCAACAATTTGCTTTAAATGCTGACTCCTCCTTAACCCTTGGGCCAATTTCAATCAAACTTCATAGGAATGTTGTTTAGATGACCCCCTATAAAAATAGATAAAATCGTTTCGCGCCGCTGAACAACATGGTCGCCAGAGCTAAAAATAGAAAAAGCTTTGAACAATTCCTCCTGTACCTTTGGGTCAATTTCCTTCAAATTTAATAGGAATGACGGTTAGGTGACCCTCTACCAAAATAGCTAAAACGGTTCTGTTCCGATGAACAAAGTGGCCACCAGAGCTAAAAATATAAAACGTCAATAATTTGCTTTAAATGCCAACTCCTCCCAAACTCTTGAGCCAATTTCTATCAACTTCATAGGAATGTTGCTTAGGTAACCCTCTACAAAAATAGCTAAAATCGTTCCGCTCCGGTGAACAAGATGGCCGCCAGCTAAAATAAAAAAAATAAACGACAACTCCTCCTGTACTTTTGGACCAATTTCATTCAAGCTTTATAGGAAAGTTACTTAGGTGACCCTCTACCAAAATAGCTAAAACGGTTCTGCTCCGATGAAAAAAAACATGCCACCAGAGCTAAAAATAGAAAAACGTCAATAATTTGCTTCAAATGCCAACTCCTCTAAAACCCTTGAGACAATTTCATTCAAACTTAGTAGGAATGTTGCTTTGGTGATCCTCTATCAAAATAACTAAAATTGTTCCACTCTGATGAACAAGATGGCCGTCAGAGCTAGAAATAGAAAAATCATCAAACGATAACTCCTCCTATACCCATGGGCCATTCTATCAAACTTCATAGGAATGTTGCTTATGTGACCGTCTGCCAAAAAAAGCTGAAACAGTTCCGCTCCAATGAACAAGACGGCCGCCAGAGCTAAAAATAGAAAAAATCTTTAAATAGCAACTCCTCCTATACCCTTGGGCCAATTTCGCTCTAACACTTCATTTGCATGTTGCTTAGGTGACCCACTTCCAAAATTGTTAGAAAGGTTTTGCTCCGATGAACAAAATAGACAGCAGTGCTTAAAATAGAAAAATGTCAATAATTGTTTTAAATGTCAACTCCTCCTAAACCCTTGAGCCAATTTCATTCAAACTTCATAGGATTATTGCTTTGGTGACCCTTTATCAAAATAGCTAAAATCTCTCCACTCTGATGAACAAGATGGCTGCTAGAGCTAAAAATAGAAAAATCATTAAACGACAACTCCTCCTATACCCATGGGCAAATTTCAGTCAAACTTCAAAGGAATGTTGTTTAGGTGACCCTCTGCCAAAAATGCTCAAACAGTTCCACTCCAATGAACAAGATGGCCGCCAGAGCTAAAAGTATAAAAAAAATCTTTAAATGATAACTCCTCCTATACCCTTGGGCCAATTTCATTCTAACTTCATTTGGCTGTTGCTTATGTGACCTTCTACAAAAAATAGCTAAAACGGTTCTGCTCCGATGATCAAAATGGCCACCAGAGCTAAAAAAAAAGAAAAAAAATGTCAATAATTTGTTTTAAATGCCAACTCCTCCTAAACCCTTGGGCCAATTTCAATCAGCATGCTGTTGAGAAGACCCTCTATCAAAATAGCTAAAATCGTTCTGGTCTGATGAACAAGATGGCTGCCAGAGCTAAAATAGAAAATAAAAGCTTTAAAAAGACAACTCCTCCATACCATTAGGCCAATTTCAGTTAAACTTCATAGGACTGTTGCTTAGTTGACTCTCTGCCAAAATAGCTAACATGGTTCCGCTCCGATGAATAAGATGGCTGCCAGAGCTAAAAAAAAAAATAAAAAATAAAAAAACCTTCTAACATTAACAACTCCTAAACCCTTGGGAAAATTTTATTCAAACTTCATAGGAATGTTACTTAGGTGTCCCTCTACCAAAAAAGCTAAATTCATTCCGCTCCGATGAGCTGAATGGCTGCCATAGCTAAAATAGAAAAACTACAACAACTTATTTTAAATGCCAACTCCTTCTTAACCCTTTGGCCAATTTCAATCAAACGTCATAGGAATGTTGCTCAGGTGACCTTCCAAAATAGATAAAATCGTTCAGCTCCGGTGAACAAGATGCCCACCAGAGCTAAAAATAGAAACATCTTTAAACGACAGCTCAGACCTAAACGCATGGGCCAATTTCAAACTTCATAGGAATGTTGCTTAGGTAATCCTTTAGCAAAATAGCTAAAATGGTTCCACTCCGGTGAAAAAATGTCAACCAGAGCTAAAAATAGATCTTTAAATGACATCTTCTAAACCTTTCGGCCAATTTCATTCAAACTTCAAAGGAATGCTGCTCAATTGACCCTCTACCAAAATAGCGGAAACGATTAAGCTATGATGACTAAAATGGCCGCCAGGGCTAAAGAGAGAAAATGTAATCAATTTGCTTTATATGCCGTTTTCTCCTCAACCATTTGACCAATTTCAATTAACCTTCACAGGAATGTTGCTTAGGTGACCCAGTAATAAAATATCAAAAATCGTTCTGCTCTGATGAACAAGATGGCCACCAGAGCTAAAAATAGAAAAATCTTTAAATAGCAACTCCTCCTATACCCTTGGGCCAATTTCATTCAAACTTCATAGGAATTTTGCTTTGTTGACAATCTACCTTAATAGCTAAAATCCTTTGGCTCGGATGAACAAAATGGCCACCAGAGTTAAAAATAGAAAAAGGTCAACAATTTGATTTAAATGTCAACTCCTAAACCTTTCGGCCCTTCGGCCAATTTGATTTAACCTTTACTAGAATGTTGCTTAGGTAACCCTCTACCAAATTACTTCAAATTGTGCTGCTCTGATGAACAGATGGCCGCCAAAACTTTCTGAAGCTATTTGACATCTTTGAAATCAGGTGGGCTACTGGGGCTATCTTGGCCCTCTTGTTGTTTTTTCTGTCCAGCAGGAAGCAGCATTTTTTTACATTTTGTTTGGTTGGTTTTATTTTGAATTTCGCGCATGTTTACATGATAGAAGCTATCCCAAGTGTGAACGCTAAAGACGCGCCATTAAGTCACATGGTCGGAGGCTGTACAAAAGCTGAGTTTGTCCAGAAAATCGCGAAAAAGAAGTGAATTTTACGTGATTTTTTTATGAATTTCTGCTTCGATTTCCGGAGTTTTTAGGAGAGTGTTGATTGTTTTTGTGGCATGTTAGCAGTTTTATTCATTACATAATGGAAAGAAACTATTGTACGCACACTCAATTTATATGTACGCGCAGTGGGTTAAAAGTTGAAGGGTGTCCCATCAGCGTCATAAAAATTGGTAGTACCCATTTGCAAATAAAACGCAGAAGGAAGTGACAAATTTCGATAAAGGCAGTGATTTGCGTTTACTATGGAAGCCCTGGAGGGACTTCTAACTTCATCACTTCTGCTTTCTAACTTCATGACTTCTAACTTCTAACTTCATGACTTCTTACTTCTAACTTCTAACTTCATGACTTCTTACTTCTAACTTCATGACTTCTTACTTCTAACTTCCGACTTCTAACTTCCGACTTCTAACTTCCGACTTCTGACTTCTGACTTCCCACTTCAAACTTCTTACTTCTAACTTCTAACTTCCGAGTTCTTACTTCCAACTTCATGATTTCTAACTTCTTACTTCATGACTTCTGACTTCCAATTTCCTACTTCTAACTTCCGACTTCTAACTTCCAACTTCTAACTTCCTACTTCTAACTTCCTACTTCTAACTTCCGACTTCTTACTTCCGACTTCTTACTTCCGACTTCTAACTTCCTACTTCTAACTTCCTACTTCTAACTTCCGACTTCTTACTTCCGACTTAAAACGTTTCTAATGCTAGAATCGATTGTATGTTATTAACTACACAGTGAAGCATTCAAGATGGCGTATTCACATGGACAAGATGAAGGAAGTCGGAAGTTAGAAGTCAGAAGTAAGAAGTTAGAAGTCAGAAGTTAGAAAGCGGAAGTTAAAAGTCGGAAGTCAGAAGTTAGAAGTCGGAAGTCGGAAATCGGAAGTAAGAAGTCGGAAGTTAGAAGTGGGAAGTTAGAAGTGGGAAGTTAGAAGTCGGAAGTCAGAAGTTAGAAGTCGGAAGTCAGAAGTTAGAAGTCGGAAGTTAGAAGTGGGAAGTTAGAAGTAGGAAGTAAGAAGTCAGAAGTGGTGAAGTTAGAAGTCCCTCCAGGGCTTCCATAGTTTACTGATCATGGGGAAAAACTAAAATAATTTGTAAAAGGGAAGAAAACACACTACGTTACGTGATTTACAAAATCACGCAAACAAGTAAGAGCCATATAGCATGTACTGTGCGGATGACGTTGCACCGACGTCGATATGATGTTGCATATACGTCATGACGTTGTACCGATGTCGATGTGACGTCACAATTACGTCATGTGCCTGCTGGGATGGCCCGCTGTATTGTGCTGGCAGGGACACTCCTTAAAGGTGCATTATTGAGCTACCGGGTCTCAATTTTTTTCTGGTTTTTATCTTCAATGCATACTCCTTTGTCATGTGTACATTTTTGGAGCCAAATACAGCTTCAGAACTTTGTGAAAATGGTCGTCTTCATTCGTGTTTAGGCTTCGCTCTGAACATGTGCTATGAATTTCTGTTCTAAAAATAAATCTGTCACTTTACACATACATGGCGACAGTATCGTCTCTGAGTGTCGTTACTTATGGCATGGTATTCAGCGTCATATTTTTTTTTCCGATTCAGGCATGGCCTAAGCAAACAAGGCCAAAAATGAACGTCGCAAAACGTCATATATGGGGATTCTATTTTGTCACAAACTAAAAATAGATCTAACTAGTGTTCGAAACCTAGTTAGGGAATCTCTCTCAAAATCGTTTATCTGTCATCATAATTGTTCGCATTTTTGCATAAAATGCATTCGTTTGTATTGTTTTAAAGAAAAATGCCCGCTATATGTATTTTATTTTTGACAGCATTTTTTCCAGATAGCTCAATAATGCACCTTTAAACCCTTTTAGTATCTTCCTCCTTATATATAGCTGGAGTCCTATTCAAAATTTAGGGGTGTCAGGTTGTGTCTTCTTCAAAATTTATTTGGAAAATGACTTCTTTTAGCAAACAGTGGAGGCCCTGATCAGACGCCGCGTCTGATCTGGGCATGCACTGGTTGCCAGGGTACCCGTTTTGGGGTTTCTCGTACTAAATGGGTTAAAGGTAAAAAAAAGAACTGGCATCTATCAACCACCGAAATGATCTATATCGCATGGAAATGGAATTATTATGGTAAGAACGTCTTGACGGCTTCAACTGACAGCTTGTGATATTTTACAACCATTTCTTAGTCATAAATAAATATTTCAAGACTTTTAAAGAAGAAATGTTAGAAAGAAAACTACTCTGTATTCTTCGGCTGGAATCTTTGATTTTAATAAATCACGCCCCAGACGTTCAAATGGGAATAACGTCCAGATGATTCCTATTACAAGGTGCTTATCAAACGGGTTACCAACGAAGCTTCAGGCTAGCCTGCAGAAACATGAAGTCTCGTCAGATCTTGTCCTATTTGCGAAAATGTATTTATGTGCCAGGACGGATTTAAAAACATATTTAAATGATTCCTACATTCATACACAGGATCTCGGCTCGGACAACGCTATGTTCCTTTCTTGTTGAGTTAGCTGAAATATACTTATTTGAGTGCTTGTGAAGCCATTTTCTACGTAATTTGGAAAGGATTCCCTTAAGCCATTTAAATATACTAGCTGAGTTGAGACACAGTGAAACCAACAAACTGATTCTTAGGCTAAGTAGAGCCTCATAGAAACAGATAAGGTGGTATCTGGTGATAATTGAAGGATGTCATTTTCTCGCATCGAAAATGATATAAAGAGACACAAATGCATGCGTTACAGTCCGTAATTTTTTGCCTTTCCGAAAGGTCGGGAGAATTAGAAGGAAATAACAACATCATTGCTGATTTTCAGTGTGTTAGAATCGAAATAGATCAGCTGTAGCATGAGAATTGTTGAGTAACTAGAAGTGTGTCCAGACGAAACAGAGGCCCCCGCCCAGGGGCTCGCCTCATCCTGAAAATCCATGTTGTAACAACAGCTGTCATTAGACAGCATAGCTCTACTGCAAATGTGTCCTACCCATAGATGAGGGTATTTCTGATTAAACCTTTGGACAAAAAAACTATCATCATACCCGATTTGAACCCAATCAATTAAATAGTTTGGAAAATATGAGCTCTAAGAAACTTTAACATTCAAAATTTTCTCAGTGTGTGACCTTGACCTTGAGGTCATGGGCAGGGTCGGTGGTATGGCTGAATGCAACTTGGGACCTGTATCTATCATCATTCTACCGGCCCCGATAGCTCAGTTGGTAGAGTGTCCGCTCCGGGGAACGGGAGGTCACGGGTTCGATCCCGGGCCGCGACATACCAAAGTCGTTGAAAATGGTACTAGCTGCTCCTCGTTTGGCACTCAGATTTACGGGGTAGAGCTAGGACTGGTCGACCCAGTGTCAGGATAATGTGACTGGGTGTGGTATCGTGTAATGTGTCTGGGACATGATACTTCAGTGAGGCAGCACTATAAAAGTGAGCATTGAGCTCCCTGTCGCAACCAGACACCGTCGTGATATGACTGAAAAATTGTTGAAAGCGACGTTAAACCCGAATTCACACACACACTATTATCATTCTAAATATGAAGCCAATCCATATGGTTTGGAAAATATGAGCCCTAACACTTTAAAAGCATCACAAGACTAAGTTTGTGACCTTGACCTTGAGGTCAGGGGTGGGGGTATATATAACTTTGGACCTGTAACTACCATCATAGCAAATATAAAGCAAATACATTATGGTTTGGTTGAGTATGATCTCTTAATAAACTTTAAATAACAAAATTCTTTGTCTGTGACATTGACCTTTAGGGCATGTGCATGAGTGGGGGTATTGGTCCAGTATCTATCATCATACCATATATAAACTTAATTCATCGTACGATTTGGAAAATATAAACTCTTAAAATATCTTATTAAAATTTTTAAATCTGTGACCTTGAACTTGAGCTCATGGGCTAGGGGGGGTATCGCTGAATAAAATGGACAGGTATCTACTATAATCATACCAAATATAAACTCAATTCATCATACGATTTGAAAAATATCAACTCTTAAAATATCTAATTAAAATTTTTTAACTCTGTGACCTTGACCTTGAAGCCATAGGCATGAGTGGGGGTATTGCCAAATAAACATTTGGACCTGTATCTATCATCGTAGCAAACATAAGCCAAATCCATAATATGGTTTGGAAATTTGAGCTCTTTAAAATCTTTAACATTAAAATTGTCTAAGTCCGTGACCTTGACCTTGAGGTCATAGGCATTGGTTGAGGTATTATTGAATAAACCATTGTACCTATATCTTTTATCATACCAAATATGAACCAAAGCCATCATAAATGTTCAGGTTCTACCTAGTACCAATACCTTAACCAGAGTCTTTAACATTGCAAATTTCTAAGTCCTTGACCTTGAGGTCATAGGCATAAACGGGGGTGTCGCTGAATAAAACTTTGGACATACTTTGGACATATATCTATCATCATACCAAATATGAACCGATTCCATCGAATGGTTTGGAAAATAAAAATGTTCTAAAATGTTCAGGGTCTACCTGTTACAAAAACCTTAACCTGAGTCTTTAAAATTGAAAATTTCTAAGTCTGTGGCCTTGACCTTGTGAACACAGGCATGGGTGGGGGTATCGCTTTAAGAAACTTTGGAACTATATCTATCATCATACCAAACATGAACCAGTTCTATCGAATGGTTAGGAACATAGGAGTTCTAAAAAGTTCAGGCTCTACCTGTTACAAAAACCTTAACCTGAGGTTACAGGATCACGTACATACGTACGCACACAAACACTTACAGATGGACGTACTCACATACCCACGTGCGCACGTACGGAAAACCAGAAAATAAATCACAGTTTTTGAGATAATTCAAGGGCTTATCTATTTCTTAAATCTACATGGAAATAGATCGGTCTGGGGTGGGGCTGATCCTCATTGTCTTCTCATATAAGACATCAGGAAATTAATTCACTTTGCTTACTCCAGTTTTATCTATAATCATCATTTATATCCCTTTTATTATTTTCAGTGTGTGTAAATACGGTAAATCATGGATGTCTTGTTTTCTATGACCGATCCAAACTCGTTCTTCAGTCGCTGTTTCTGGCGAAAGAATGAGCACTGTATTGGTTAACCGCTTACGCACAGGTCTGCCCGGGGTAAGTGTGTATAGGTCAACTGACCGGCTCAAAAATGACCTAAATAGTGTTGACTGGGCCGTTAAATTCCAATATAAACAAACAAATCTTCAGTCGCGCGAGCATTTTCCCAGCAACTGCAACTATCAATATACATGTATTAATTAGGATAATTTAGGTGGATTTTTATTCCATTTCAAAATGTATGTTTTGTGCACTCACTAAAATCGCCTCGATGATGCCAGTATAATGAAAATAAAGTTAATAAACATCATGCCTTCATTTTTAAAGAAGACCAAAAGGATCCAAATCATGTCCACTGAGCTGGTCCTATGATTAACCCCAAGTACCTTGAATCACCCCTGTCGCAAAAATATTTGAGCCAGCGCATGAAAAACCTATATAAAGACGTGTGACCTCCAAATACTCATTTACTCACAAAGACAAGAGTTGCCGCATATCTCTCTTTGAATAGTCGGCAGGCTACAGAAGATGCATTGGGTCAACGGAGGCTCTGGTCAGATTGCGCAAATGAGCAGCTGATCTGAGTCTTCGTTGGTCGCACATGCCTTAACGTAGGTTTTGTTGTGCGCTAGCTCAATTTTCATGACCCCAGAGGTATCTGAGTCATACAAGCAAAAAGCGCATTGCAAATACATGTACAGTCTAATTCGCTATTAAAATTAAAACTAATTAAAAGGTTTCATTAACTCTAGCTTTGTGTTTTCTGCACTTAACCCTTATCCTGCTGTTCACGACAAGCCCTATATTTGCAAACAGTGTAGATACAGATCTGAAGAAGCCATCTGATCTGGATCTGCACTGTTTGTCTATCAGTTAATGAATTTGTAGGAATAAATTACATCAAGCAATCTGATTGGTTCAAAGTCAGAAGTGGGTATGGTTAAAATGAATATTCAGCAGGATAAGGGTTAATGTCCTCCAGTAAGAGACCATCTTTGTTGGTCTATATTTAGGGAAATGGAGAATAAGTAAATGACTGGAGAGCGTGTGGTTGGGCTAATACGAACGATTCTTTTAAAACAGCACCTTTTTATTCTATTTTCTTCCATAAATCTTCACAGCCCCATGTAGCGAGCCCAACCACAAGTTCCCTGCCCTGTCGATGTTCATGCTCCACAGTCCGGAAATCCCCTCTGCTCTTATTGTCTGTAACAGCTGTCCCATCTCAGAAAACACATAAACCTGGTCTTTTCTTTGATCAGCTACATACACTAACCCTTGGTCACAACAAAGAATCGCCCTCCTAAACACGCTACATCGAAATGTAGATTTAATGTCTCCCAAACTGTCAAACACTGCGATATTTTCAGATGAATAATCTGCGACAAGGATGTCTTGATTTTCATTTACAGCTATTCGCCATGGATCAGTTATTCTTGCTCCGAATCTATATCCGAAATGACGAACATCTAGTTCTTTGATTACCTTACCTTTTGTCGAATGAATCGAAATACGTCGTGCCTCCTTGTAACATATGATCAAGTTATCCTCTTCGTTGAACGCAATACTTGTTGGCTCGTGTGGCAGGTGAAAACATGTTTTGACATTCATTTTGCTCCCTATGACTTTTACAGCACTTTTACATGCCACGAAAACAGTTTCGTATGAGTTTTCAGCGATACTTAATATCATATCGTCCAGCTCGATTTTGATTCCGAGTTTTCCGTCCTTCTGACAAAGCTGTAACGTTTTTCCGTAACCAATCCACGCGCTCGAATCAGAAGTGCCACAAATACTGTAAATTCTTTTCTGAAAAGATGCTTTTCCTATATCATAAAACTCTATTGCTCGTGTGAGTGATGCGTTCATTTTGACTCGTCCGAACAGTCCTGGTTTTGACAAAGGAATGAACTGGCAACTTACACTTTGTAGCGCTGGCTGGCTTATTTTCTTTACAAACTGAACTGCTGTTCTCAAAGGTCCGTATTTTCTAATGAAGTCAACATCCCGCGCATTATCTATTATTCTTCTTGCTGTGGTCAGTATTTGTTCTGCAGACCTTTGTCTAGACTCGGCTTCTTGGAATTTCCTGTCCAAAGAGGAAAGCCAAACCACCTCGTTCCCCTTTAGTTCTTCTATTAGTTTTAAGCCCATCTTATCTATGTCAGCTTTAAGTTTATCCATATACTGCTTTATTTCGTCAGTTATTTTAGTAATTTCAACCCGTAAACGAGCCTTTTCTTTACGATTAGAAACCAGATTGTCGCGTAAAATACGCAAAATTCTCGTTGTAACGTTATCGTTCAGCATCCCTGTAAGGCTTTTGCGTTTTTCACTTGCACCGACAGCAATATCTTCAGTTACGTGATTTAAATGTTTGTTAATTGCACATCTTCCGCAAATAGGTTCGGAACAGGTATTGCAGAACAACTCCAAAGTAAAAGGCTTATGAATTTCGCATACAGCTTCCGAATCTGTCTCGACCTTCCTTTCTGGGAGATTTTTAATTGAATGATCACGTGCACGCAAGCTTGTCAAATGTTTACCAACACAGTCAGTGCACAGATCTGTTTGACACTCTGAACATATGTATGTTGGAACCTGAAGTTGACACATCTCACATACCTTATCATCTGATTGCGGTGACGCATTTGGCAACTTCATGTAGATGTTATCTTCTACACCGGTCAAGCTTTTACTCAACAAATTGACTTTTTTCTTGCAAAGAGGACATTTGATCCAATGTCGCCTGTAAAAGACATACAAAATAAGTAGCCTACTACACCCAATGTATTTTTCCATACGAGGTAGTTTTTAAAAAGTTCCTACAAGGACGTTATATACCGATGCATGCTTCATTTTATTGTTACGTTAGAAGTATACCGTTACGTAAGTTAGAAATGAATGAGATAGTATCTAAGTAAATGGATGGTCAGTATTTTACGGGGCCCTTAACACTAATAAATAAAATTATCACATGACGTTGATAAGCAGTGGGTAACGTCGTGTAATAAAAATCGTATGGCCACACGTGTAATAATTGGCGGGATTAAGTAACGTCATGACGACGTCCATTTCAACCATGCATTTTTGTGGAGAATTTGTCAAATTTAAATGCGATAAAATCCTATTTAAAGTGGTCATATGATAAACAGAATCTTACACGCGTGGTCATTTCGTATGAAATTTATGAAACTCGCCGTGTAAGATCCTCTATATATAGGACGAGACAGTGAAATTGACGAAACCTACCCATTGTGAATACATACAAGTTTCTGTAAGCATTCCCGACAAAATGAATGGAAGCATGGAAGCAATTTTGGGTTAACTTGCTCTTGTTCACAGAATCCACATTCTAAACCTTTTGTCTTTTCCATCGATTCCATTTCTGCCTTGACTGATTCTTTGTCGAGTCTTCGCCATCTTATCATTGTTTTTGGTTCAACAGAGGACGCGTTCTTATCCGGCGCATGCATTTTCTCTTCTTCAGATGATACCATGTCTTTTTCAATTCCTTTATCGTCTTCAGGGGACACAGAAATATCTTTTGCAGAAAGGTTATCTTCTTCCAGTGAGAAGACTTTATTTCCATTGATGTCATCTTTTTCTGGATAAAGAACGACTGGTGCATATTTCAAGGAAGGTACGCCGTCTGAAGATACGACTGGTTCACTTTGAACTGATGTTCTCGAGGCAATTTTCACCGTATTTTTGGTCTGCGTTTTCGAGTTCATCTTGTTCAAATCTGTAATGTAGAGTAAATTACCTTTCTATCCAATTAAAACTAAAATACTTAAAACAGTTGTTGATTGAAAAAATTGCATTTATCATATGACGTCGCGTCTGAGAATGTGATAACGGCATGCATTAAATTCGGTAATCGTTTTAGCCGTTATAAATATTTGGCTGGAAAATGATGTAAATAGAAGTAAAAAAAGCAATTTGTTTAATGTTCATTGAAGAGTCCCAAGCAATGCAAGTGAGTGAACCCCTTCAAAGTATGAACAACTTCGGGTCACGAGTAAAATAAGAGGAGTTCACTTACTTTGCTCCTGACTCGATGTTGTACACACTTCAATGATTGTTAAGTAGGTTTCAAAGCATTTCTTAATTAGACAACTGATCAACTTTTCAATTAATAAGATGATTTGAGTCAGGCGAAAATTTACTGAGCACAAAAAGTACTAGCACAGTGACCGTCATCTGAATCACTGAGACTACCAGTGGGCACCTAACGTCTAAGCAACGTTGACCCAGCGTTGACGCAAGGTCATGACATTGCATCGATGTTGTTACGACGTTGCATACACGTTGAGCGTCCGCTGGCTGTACAAGGCATTCATCTTCAACAAAAAGTCTGTGTGTTAAACACCATGGAAATTCCCAACTGATTTATACAAAAGTGTGGTTTATCAGGGTTTATTTATACAAAGCAGTGAAATCACTACTATAATGTTATTAAGTAATTTCGTATTGGCCCAGTTACAGGTCCGAGATCTGCTGTATTGGCACGAGGCCGAAGGCCGAGGCCAATACAGCTGACCGAGAACCTGTAACTGGGTTAATACGAAATTACTTGAATAATGACAATTTTATTAATTGACGCAATTAAAAAAAACATGATTATTGATTTTTTACCTCACTTGACCTCAATTAATATTGGTTGACCTGGTGTTAATACGGATGATCCCTGGTCAATACAGGATAATCAATTAATAAATATCTGAAACAAATGAAAGTGATATTTTGCGGAAAGATAAATGTGAAAAATAACATGACTAGACACTAAATGTATGTTCACAGTGGCAGCTTTTTTGTTTGTTTTTCGTATAATATAAAAAGAAAATTTACTTTTTTTTCGATAAATGCCATTATTTCGTCGAATGTGTTGAAAACAAATTTCATTGAGTGTGTTAACCCATTTCAGGCTGGAAACCCCTAAACGAGTACCGTGGCAAACAGTGCAGGCCCAGATCAGACGCCGCAGAACGCGGCGTCTGATCATGGCCTCCACTATTTGCTCAAAGTTCACTCATTTTTCCAAATAGATTTTGAGGAAAACACAACCTGTCACCCCTTAATTTTGAAATGAACCCCAGTTATATATAAGGAGGAAGATTCCATTTGGTACAAAAAGGGTTAAATACATCAGAAATTATCACGAGTGCGAAGCATGTTAGGAACAACTGTTCACTTACAGTACATCGTCAAAGTTACATATAAGATAAAAAGAACATCTACAATCGAACTTCAATGGCTCGAACACCTTTGGGACCTCGAAAATCTGTTCGAGACAGGGGTAGTTCGAACCACAGAGGCTTACTGCCAGGAGGCATAACGAGGTACTTTTTGACATATTTTCGGTGTCCTGTAATGAATATGTATGCTGTGTGTACTCATTAGAATCGCCTCATCGAGGCGATTCTAATGAGTACACACAGCATACATTTGCAATATAAAATACTAAAATCTCCTTATTTATCCCCCACTATTTCTTATGTAGAGGACTTCCCTACGGGCTCAAGAATGTGTTCGACTCAGCCATGGTAAACGAGCCATCTGTGTTCGAGCCATCGAAGTTCTACTGTACTTTTTTGATAAATACCAAATATATTTCATCTCGTATGTTGAAAACAATTATTTTCACTCGATGAAATATTGTTGGTATTCATCTAAAAGAAAAACAGTAAATATCCTCTCTCTATATAAGCATTATTTTCTTTATAATTACTCGAAAACATACATTATGGTAGTCAAACACTCACAATATATGTTTGTGGAAGAACAAAGAAAAACTATCTCCCAAAATACATGGACAGAGTGTTAAATAGTAGAATATAATCTGTATGTCAAATTGATATTTCCAATTTTATTTTTCCAAAAGAATGATTTTGTAAATTACAATTTGTTTGATTTAGGTTTAACGTCCCCGTCAACACTGTAAAGGCCATTTTGGAGACGTTGCTACCAATTTTGTGGGTTGTAAATTAGAAATCATTGAACTTATCATTATTTTTTGTTTTCGTATATTCTCGGTGATTGAAAGCGCATACAGTCTGTACAAATATAGTATACAGAATCAAAATAAATTGGTTTCCTTCAAAAAAGTATTAATAATTAAATACATAAACAGTGTTGAATAAATACATAAAATAACTTAAACCTTAAAAATACCTCTTATATTTTATACCCGAAACAATCGAGATCATTGAATAATGCTTTTTAAATACCAGATCAAAGTTTTTGTTAATGTTTGAAAGCTCTTCATTTTTTCTTCAATTAAGAACTGTTTCATGGAACAATGCTTTTCTTTTCTTGTTATTTTTTCTTTAGTACGTTTTCACACATAAAGTGACAATTACAACGTTAGCAAGCGGCATTTTCAATTAAGAAATATATCAACTCTATCAGTAAATCGTTATCGATAATCAAGGTTTGGAGTTCAGGTGTAAAGAGGATCGAATTCTCGAGCGCGTAGTGCGAATGATTTCTTTAACTCACAACCTACCGTCAAACTATGATTTAATACTCAACAATCCACATGCTAGAGCTGATCTGTTTCCAATCTAACACACTTAAAATCAACAATAATTATGTCTCCCAATCCTGTGCCGTTGTTAGATAAAATCCAACATACACTGTTGTCTGTGAAACATGTATGTAAGTTATTTTCTTGCATACCAGACAAGGAAATCCGTGATTTTACCCTGGGATAGAAATTTATGTTCTGACCCTGGTGTTCAGACCCAAAATCGAATATAATCGCGTGTTTGATTAATGAACTGGTTTATTACGACCTCGTATGCGCCGTCGTTAACGTTGACGTCACAGCACGTTACGTGACGTCACTAAACATTCGTGCAGTGTCAACACAATATGGCGGACGTTGGTAACCGATGCGACTGCAGCATTAAAAATCCGCGCTAAGAAATGGAAGGTATGCAAGAAAAAGAATCCAATATGGGTGTGAGGGCTGGATAGACAAATCCGTCCCTCGGGATCACTGTCCGGCATCACTCGGCAAGCCTCGTAATGCCGGACAGTGACCCTTGGGACAGATTTTTCCATCCACCTCTCACACCCGTATAAGATTCTTATATGGGCCCCGCCAAGCGATTTTGGTACTTATCGCCTATGCGAGCAGCGAAGGTTCAGGCGAGCCTGCGCATCCGCGCAGTCTCGCCAGAACCTTCGCTGCTCGCTCATACAAGCAGTGAATCAAGAGGAACCTTCAGACAGAAAGCCATATCCCTGGACCCTCTGAATGGCTGGGCATGCGCAGTTAAAATTTGTCATGACGGAATGCTCGAAGACCTAAATTCGCTTGGCGGGGCTCATATTATAACATGTGTGATGCGAGAAAAAGACGTAACACCGTCTTATGTCAAAGAATCTACGAGTGACATCATAAATTTATCATGCTCTTCTTCACAGTGATTTGTTTCAGAATTAATCACAGTTCCTTTCCACTGCCTGTATAGGCATACTGTTAGAATATTTCCTTATTTGACGGGTTTTTTATCCAGCGATGTCCTAGCGGGCGGGCGTCGGGCGGGCGTCGGGCGGGCGGCATCCGAGTTTTACCTTTTGGTTAACCTTTTTTCAAAGTGTCATGTTTCTTTTATTCGTATCCGTTTTTTCTTTATTCTGATTGCTTTCATATTGCTTCATTGGTGGTACCCCTTTCATATACAATCCATTAATGCCACTAAGGAACAAAGTTTGCTGAGAATCGCCTTTTTTTCGAAAAGTTCATTTAGAGGTTTGCTCTGTATTACTTCCCTTATTCCCCTTGCAGTGGATAGAGACTCTGAATCAGAGGGTCGTGGGCTCAATTCCTGGCGAAGAAAATATATTTTATCTTTCTTTCTTAAAAAGACATAAACAGTAACTATTACATGCAAGTTTGCAGAATCTTTCTATTTTATGAATAGTCAAAAATAAATTTTATTTTTTACAATGCAAATGCTTGAAAACATGATTTCTTGTTCATTTTTTCTTAGGGGTGCTTTTTGGTTCTCTTTCAACTGCTGCAGTTTGTTCAGCGCTTTTACACAAGAAAATGGCTTTTTGGGGGCAAAATCGGCAAAATTCGAATTGTGTGTGTGTGGGGGGGGGGGGGGGGGTGGTGTGCGTGTGTTCATGTTAATAAAAACACTTAGAACGAGATTTCTTGTTCAGTGGTTCTACTAAGGGGAACCATCTGGTTCTCTTTTATTTGCTGCAGTCTGTTGGGCTCTTTTACACAAGGAAAGTGTCATTTTGGGGCAAAAACTGCACAATTGAAATTTTGCTTATGAAAAATTGCCCTCATCCAGCTTAGGCCCTCAAAGGCTGTCTTCTGACAACCTTTGTTTCGAAGTGCTATGTCTTCTTTATTCTTCAGTAGACTACTATATTTTGTCTGGTCTCTCATGAGAGGTACTCCTTCGGTAGACATACCTGTGACCAAAAGTTACCAAAATTTGGTTTGGAAGTAGCATTTTTGATGAGCGGACATTTAGACTGAAATCTGGCCGCTCCTGCAAACGGCCTGATAACCACCAAGATACTCCGTCAGAAAATAGTGTTCATTATTCAAAACAGTTTCGAAAGTCTCACAAACGACTTCAAATTAAACTTAATCATGACTATAACCTGTACGTTCTATCAACGCGCACGTCCTCCAGTTTATTTTTCAAAAGTTGTAACTCTTACAAAAGAATTCCAATTGTATAAGTATATCTTTTATTAATGAAAGGCAGCGATGACGTTGCAGCGGGAGAATACAAAGCATGTCAAGTGTAAAACCTGTGACAACTACGGAAACGAGACGTTTCGCGACATAGACGTGTCGCCCTAAACTGGTGTCAAAACGGGAACGGAAGTTGATTGTCCGATCCATCACCAATTGTTATTGCAATGAAAATAATACATGATCGTCATTCTTGCATTTCCTGAGACAAGTTGTGACGGAAACGCCACACAACACCATACCACCTCTTCAGATGCGACCGTAAAACTAACATGGCACATGGCGGCTACTTCAAAACGTTGTTAAAACCATAGCGTCTGTCCCGCAATGTCGTCAACATAAAACTTAAAAATGCTAGTTGCAGGTTGTAGCTTTGGTGGCTCAGTCTCTAAAGTTTTTTTCAGCACAGTTTTGAAACCAGAAAAAATTTACTAAATACAGTCCATAACATTTTTCTTGTTTTTACAGAGAAAATAAAGATTGACATCGTCGATCAAGACAGACTTTTTTCTGAAAAAAAAAAGAGAAAAAAGAATGTCGTCTGATCTGCCATATTGTTTGATTTAGGTCAAGAATACGTAATTGAGCTCTCCCATAGAATTTCTTTTAAATTTTGCATGCGAGTAGATTTTCACATTCTGCATCGAAACATGCAATAAAAAAAGAAAGATTACCGAGTTCCTTTTGGTGCCAGAACAGCACGAAAACCTGAATCATTTGTATTGAAAGCAATCCAAATCCGGCGAAAATTGCCGATTTTTTTAAACTTTATTGCCAACAGCAAATCAACTGGCCCATAGAATTTTTCTAAAAACAGATATTTTGTGTCCTATTTATTGTTGATAAGAATGAGGTGAAGAAAGTCCTTGACTACCAAGTTAGTTTATGAGCTATACCTGCATAAAAAAGTATAGGGTGTCTATAACTTGGGTGCATTTTGACGTAATTTATAAACGACGTTACAGATGTGTGATGTCAAGGTTCTTAGACATAAAGATCAACCAGAACAAAATTTATTGGACATCATCATTAGCAAATACATGTACATATATGTGATTATCATATATTTACAATTCCAGTGCAAAGTCTAATGTAAACCTATAGAAAACAATTGCGTTCATACTTCCATGAACGCATCGAATCACATGATTTTCAGTGACGTCATTTTAAACCATTGTTCTCTACGGGCGTTGATGACGTCAACGCTTCTCCGCTCTTTGTAGAAAAACAGCGTGTAAATGTTTATTTAGCTTTAAACGTTTGCCCTACAAGCATTTTTTCGCACAGTGATGAGGGGCAAATAATGTAAATATAAAAAATAAACTTATTTTTTTCTGCTTTTCATGAAAGTATGAACGACAGTGGGTCGCTAGCAAAGTTTTCATGAACCCCTTCGGGGTTCATTTACTTTGCACGCGACCCACTGCGTTCATACTTCATGAACTGCAGAAAAATAAATTTCATTTCTTAAATGACGTCGTTGATAAGCAGCGGATAACGTCGTGTAATTAATATCGTATGACCACACGTGTAATAATACTTTGGCGGGATTAGGTAACGTCCATGTCAACAATGCATAGTTGCCGAATAATTGTCAAATTCAAAGGCGATAAAATCCTATTTAAAGTGGTCATATGATAAACAGCATCCTACACTCGTGGTCATTTCATATGAAATTTATGAAACTCGCCGATGGCTCGTTTGACCACGAGTGTAAGATCCTCTATATACAATATATCATAAATTTTCTAGTCGCTAGTTATGGCATTTCCCGTATGTAAAATTGTATGTAATTTTCATTCAGCATATTATTTACTTGTCATTATTACATTTTTAAATGTATATATCGTTAGGTTATTATACGACAAACAGCCTAATAATCCATCTTCAAGTCAGCCATGTTTGTCTAACAATCTCGGCGGTAGTCAGGATTCGTTAAACGTTTCAGTCATTCCACTCATTATATTGCTAAATTGTGTTCAGCAAGGCAGTCAGTTAAACTGCCAGAATGCACCATTAGCGCCTACCAGGTCTCTTTAGGTGGCATCCTAGGTCAGTTAGTGACAAGGTATTCGCTTTCAATAGAGTATTACACATTTAGCTATCTCCAAAACGCCCATTCTTGCGGGTTCATGAAACGCTGCCAGTCAGTCGGTCTGTCAGTCAGTCAGGGCAGTCAGACAATCAGCCAGTCAGTTAGTCAGCCAGTCCGTCATTTCTCCTTTGAGTCAGATATGTTGCCACCGACTTAAAGTATTTCCGATGAGCTATTCGTCTGGGAGTGTGCCATGCACCGGTCACTCTGTATATCGTTAATACAACGACAGCCTTGACTCACTGATATTCCGGATGGGCTCACTTGCCTAGAAACTGTTTAGTTAAGAAATCTGTGTCATTAGCATATATCTATTACCATACATTTTGTCTGCTCCTCCAGAATTGTATTTATTTATTTTTTTTTCTTTTTGAATGTTTTTCAAATTACTATATTGTTGGTCCAAACCGGGGTCACGCTTGGCACTCTGCATTGCAAATCTTGGCACTAAGAGAGATGGCTTGATGGCAATAGATCTATTTCTTCTCCTCTTAACGACTATCACATGATACATGTAGTAAGCAGAAATAAGCTAGCCATCATGCCGACTTACAATCGCATACTTAGGTTTAATCTCTTTATACACCTTTTGATATTTATATCCCTTTCTCAGAATGATACCAATAGCTTCTCAGTTCTCATATCCGTCCGGCAAACTGAATACTTACATTCTAATGTAATCTCACGCACTAACGGTAAGGTGCTACCCCAGGGAAAGTCCGGAAAAGCCAATACGAATTTCACCTTCTGGGTTATTTTCTGCGAACTATATATTGTAACTTGTACATGGTTCGTCTTCCTTTTACTACTTGCTGGTGATATACATTTAAACCCCGGCCCGTCAACATCATCTTCTGTAAGCAGTGTCTCCAGTTCATCAACAAACATGTCACATAACCTATTTAGCTCCATTAAACTATCTCACAACTTATCGTTTGTTCATTACAACGTTCAAAGCATACTATTGAAACTTGATATTTTGCATGCTAAGCTAAATGAGTTTGACATCCTAGCTTTCACTGAAACTTGGCTTAACCCTACCATAAACTCAACTGACCTTCTTCTCGAATCATTTTGTGAACCTGAACGGAAGGACCGACCAAGTGACTCTCATGGCGGTATTATGGTATACATCAAAGAAGGGATCCGCTACAAACGTCGTGAAGATCTCGAACTACGTAACGTCGAGTGCATTTGGCTTGAATTGGTTAACTGCACCAGACGGCTATTATTTGGCCTGTTCTATCGACCGCCAAGTTCTGACTTAGAATATTTGACAAATATTGAAAATTCAATAGCACTTGCAGTCGATATGGGTATATCAGATATAATTATTACTGGGGATTTTAATTTTGATGTATTAAACGAACGCACTGCAAGAAAAATTGAAACATTATGTACTCAGTATAGTTTTTTCCAGGCCATAAGTCAACCCACTAATTTTACTGAACACTCAGCTACACTCATAGATATATTGTTAGTAAACAACAAAAATAACTTAATTCTCAGTGGAGTTGGTGATCCCTTTCTTAACCAAGAACTAAGATATCATTGCCCAATATATGGAATTTTTAAATTTTCTAAAACCAAAATCCACTCCTTTACTAGAAAAATTTGGAAGTACGACCAAGGTCAATATGAAAGTCTCCGAGAAAAAGCCACCGCTATCGATTGGGACGCCCTGCGTGATAACGATATTAATATATATGCCGCGAATCTACACTCCACTATTGCAAACTTGGCTTCAGAGTGTATACCTAATAAAATAGTAAAAATCAAACCAGCTGAGCCATCTTGGATCAATGCAAAAATAAAACAATACATACGCAAACGTAAAAGAGCTTATCGAAAAGCTAAGCGAACTAACTCAGAATTACATTGGACAAAATTTAAAACTTTAAGGAATAAAACTGTTGCACTTATTCGTGATGCCAAAAAGACTTTCCATGACAAAATTGCTTCTAAACTAACTAGTGGAGAACTTTCATCTAAGGACTGGTGGACTGTTTTAAAAACATTCATATCCCCACAGTCCAAAACATTTATACCACCTCTTGAAAATAATGGTTCCATAAGTACTGACGATAACGACAAAGCAAATATCTTAAATAATTTCTTCCAAAGCCAGAGCTGTTTAAATACCAATCACCAAGTCCTCCCCAACATATTACCCACCCCTGTCACAGCTGAACTAGATAATATTGCATTTTCCCGCTTTGAAGTTGAGTCTATACTCAAAGCTCTTCCTACTGGCAAAGCCTCTGGTCCAAACAACCTGAGTAATCGTATTCTTCGAGAGCTTGCTCAGGAAGTTTCTGCTCCTTTTTGTAATTTGTTTAACCAGTCTATAAACGTGGGTCTCGTTCCGTCTTCTTATAAAGAAGCAAATATCTGCCCAATACATAAAGCAGGTGATAGATCTATACCTTCTAACTATCGACCTATATCACTACTTAACTCAGAAAGTAAACTATTAGAAAGACTCGTATTCAAATATCTATATAATCATTTGCGTGACAACAATTTGCTATCTTCTCTACAGTCTGGATTTATACCAGGAGATTCGACAGTGAACCAATTAACATACCTTTACGATACTTTTTGTCATGCCCTAGATTCCGGTAAAGAAGTTAGAGCTGTTTTTTGTGACGTCAGCAAAGCCTTTGACCGAGTTTGGCATGATGGACTGGTACTTAAACTTAGGGCAGCTGGCGTCGCTAGGAATGTGCTCGCTTGGTTTAACAGTTATTTGTCTAATAGGCAAACAAAGAGTCTTACTTCCGGGTGTTACTTCAGAGTGAGCATACATTCGAGCTGGTGTTCCCCAGGGGTCAAATTATAGGACCACTCTTATTCTTAGTATTCATAAATGACATAGTAACTGACATCCAAACAAATATACGACTTTTTGCGGACGACACTAGTCTCTACATTATCGTTGATAACCCTGTCATCGCTGCTAATTCTCTCAATGTAGATCTTGAAACAATCTCAAAGTGGGCTGAAACTTGGCTAGTATCATTCAATCCGACCAAAACTGAAAGTATTCTCATTTCCCGCAAATTAAACAAACTTAATCATCCACCTATCATAATGCAAAATCTTCGAATAACCGAAGTAGAGTTCCACAAACATCTCGGGATCTTTTTTTCAAACGATTGTATCACCATCATACAAAATATATTTCAGAAAAGCTTGGGGTAGAGTCAATGTAATGAGAAGGCTTAAATTCAAATTAGACCGTAAGTCCTTATAAACTATTTATACTGCTTTTATTCGACCTTTATTGGAATATGGGGATGTAATATGGGACAATTGTTCTCAAAACGAAAAACAAGAGTTAGAAAAGATCCAACATGAAGCAGCCCGCATAGCTACTGGTGCAACTAAGCTTATATCTATTACTGCCCTTTACAAAGAAGTTGGATGGGAGTCACTTGAACAAAGACGACAAACACACAAACTGACTCTATTTTATAAAATGTTCTCGCATCTAACTCCCCTGTACTTAACTTCTCTTATTCCCCCATCCGTCAGCGACATATCACGATATAATCTCCGCAACTCAGATCACTTACAGACTATTGATTCACGAACTAATCTATACTATAATTCTTTTCTGCCCTCAACTGTGAGGACCTGGAATAACCTACCCACCGAAGTGAAACACTCCCAAACAACAAATTCTTTTAAATACTATTTTAAGAAAGATAAAACAGAAGTCCCTAAATATTATTATTCCAAAAATAGAAAAAGTAGAAAACAAAGATCAGGAATCGATACAATTAACTTACTCCACCCACCAAAGACACCAAAGAGAAAGAAATACAAACATTAAACGACCAGACCATAATGGAAACCTAAACAAAGGAAGGCCATAAGGACAGTTACTTTCCCACAAAATGGCCATATGGCCATCCAAAATTAAAAGACACAAGTGATACACACAGTAAGTAACAACCAACAACATAAATAAATCGCCACAGAAGAACCGCCTTGGAACGGTCAGTGGAAAGATTTCCACTGGGGGGCTTAAATCGATTTTACGTGGCCACAATCCTCGCCCTTACTTCCGTCGCGATTTAGACAAATAATTTGTTCAGTCCGCATGAAGGCCCCCTAACTCATCAGTGCAACATCTCCGTGAACACAAAAAATCAAAGAACCACAGAGGTGAGACAACGGTGAGGACTCGACAGCAAGAAACCACTGAAATGCTGAAGCAAAAGAAAACCAACAGTTAGACTCCGATGGGCCCGACCAGAGACAGAGCATCAGGCACCAACCAACATTACCAAGAATTAGATCTCTCTAATTCTCAATAAGCCTTTACGTTGGAGCCGTCATAGAATCTGAGGCCTGACCCACCGGCGTGCAATTAAAGAGGGAAGCAAAGTTGCCAACCGTGATTGGGTTAACTACCAGGCATGCAGTCTGTCGTACGTATAACATCCATGTTGTACCCAATCTTTTTATATCGAAGAATGATTTTACGAAATTGGGTGCTGAAGTCATTGCGGTTATATATTTTTCTGAATTTATATACTAAGTCACCATAAAATTCGGGTTCCGATAGACCTTGTTGCAGAAGAGATTTAAGTCCAATAGTGAATTTTGAAATTAAATCAGAATGGCGTCTATAAAATTTTGAAAATGCTTTGCGTAGTTTATGGTACCGATAACCCTGATTAAGGAGTTTAGCAGTTAATAATTTATTACGAGTGTTGAAGTCAGACTACACACTCTAGCAAATCGAATTACAGTAATTGCAAAATATAAACGCCATAGGATGGCGCACGAGGAACATCACCATCCAAAAAAGGAAAATTTACAATCTCAAAATCAAAGTCATCGCGTTTATCATAAATTTTGCACGAAACAAACCCATCTACAATAGAAAGATGTAAATCCAAAAACGGGGCCTCGGTATCAGAAGAATTTGCTTTATTTAATTGAAGTTCTGGGGGGTTAATCTGACTGATCAAACCATCGAAATAGATATTATCAATATTAAATATATCATCTAAATATCTAGAAGTGGAGCTAAAAGCTTCAATAATTTCAGATTGGTTATCAATGGAAACTGACAACATGAAGTCTCTTTCATAACAATACAAGAACAGATCAGCCACAAGAGGTGCGCAATTCGTACCCATCGGAATACCCACAATTTGTCTAAATAACTTAGTACCGAATCTAATATAAATATTGTCAAGTAGAAAGGTGAGAGCATCACACACTTTCTGACATGAACGAAGTGTATAATTCGTATGCTCTTTAGAAGTGAAAAATGCATTCCTGACATTACATGCAAGAAAAGCCCAAATTCTCCATACTCGATTACGGACGAACTGTAGCTCACTGAACCTGGATCTGTTTTTAAAAGGAATTTCTGACTCACCCATGTGTATATGTGGTAGCATAGAGAACTCACAACACTTCTTTTTCCACTGTCCCCTCTACCAGCAGCATCGGAATTTACTCCTAAATCTGATTTCCACTTATCATAATCCTACTCTTGATCTTCTTTTATATGGAGATTCCTCTCTGTCATATGAGACAAACGCGCTAATTTTCGAAAACATCCATCGGTTCATTTTAAATACCAAACGCTTTGCATGAGATGTTATAACTATCGTTAGAATCATGCGATTGTTATATTTCAATTATTCGGTTGCCAAATGATTCTGTATTCCATGTCGAGTGCCTGGCCCCGACCTCCGCCCCCACCCAGCTCCAAACCCCCGCCCCAAAACCCTATCCGTTGTCCTTTGATTATTTTTTTCTTATCCCCCTTTTTTCAAATCCCCACACCCTTTCACATAACCGCTACATACAAAATTAATATTATTTAGTATCATAACTTATACCAATATCCCCCCCCCCTTTTTTTTTGTTTTTTTCTTCACCCAATCATGATTGTCCTTTTCTCATTATGTTGTTAATATCACTACATGATATCACTTGTTTCAACATACTTCGTTTGTAAATCGTCATTATGTTTACATGTCAGTTGTTACTGGGAGAAGAACTATATAAGTACTTGTGCTTTCGTTCTAATCCCAAATTGTATAATAACTTGTCACATATTGTAATGATGTTATTGCTATAGTAATAAAATATGTTTAAACCAAATTTGGGGGTAATTCGTGGTAATACTTTTAACACAAAAATAGATTCTGGTGCCTGTGAGGAAGGCTTGCTAAGTAAGAGACAACTCGTATTAATCGTTTTAGGAAAACTAAGCAAAATAGCAGTTGGATTACTATAGACGCCAACTGGCTATGTTAAAGGTAGATTTTTTTCAGTGCTGTTAATGCAGTGGATCAACCGACATACATAGTTGCCGGGGAACGCAAATTCTACCGCAAGATGGTACTATGAAGACTATAATAAGATTGCGGAAGAATGCTGAATGAGGTGCATACCATATAACATTTTCTTATAATGCAGTTCATTTTATATTTAATTTGCAAGATTTCAGCAAACGACTTGCAGTTGTGAATTGTCCATTGTCGCGCATACGGCACAAATAAATAAAAATAAACAAATAAATAAATTAACTGCATTACGGTTTGGCAACAAAAAAAAACTTGAGAAATTTATCATTCAACCAGAATTTCATTGAAAAATAATGACGTTTACATGGATGACGTTTGTTTGGAATCCAATGACGTTACCAGTCAACGCGCGTTAAGTTTGGCGGCGACGTTATTAACGTATTTTTTTTTACCATAACGGACATTCTAATACACTTTCGTGTGTAACGCGACATTTGATTGGATAACGTCAAAAATCTGCGATAGTCGGAAAACCCGACGTCATGATGTTACGTCCATTTGGTTTTTATTCAGCTCACAGTACAATTGGTAGGCTGTAATGTTTGGCGTGCCATTGGTAGGCTGTAGTCTTTGATTGCGGCTTTTTCTGGACATCTGGGGCCAGTTGTTCAAAGCATCGGTAGCTTAACGAGCTCGTTAGTGGTCATATTGTTAACTGCTCTAGCAAGTTTAATGTTCAAAATTTTGGTATTTTTGCTGAAAAATGTGAGCAGCTTTTGCATTTTTTCAGCAAATATTTTAGTAAATTTGCTATATTAAATGATCAAAGTTTTAACGATTCGTTAACTAACGACGTCGTTAGTTTTGAACAACTGGTCCCTGTTCTATATTTTTAACAAAACAACTGAACGCGTGCATTAGAATGGGATAACGTTTTGGGAAGGTAACTCGTCTGTTTTACGGTCGCAAATTCCGTTTCACGGCTCCGCTGGCGCGTCGCCGTAAAACGAAATTTTCAATCGTAAAACCGACGATTTACGGGTACTTACCCAAAGGACAATTTGGAATACAGTTTTCCCCCGAAATAAAAGACATATGCATAGTGGGATAGAGCTCATTCTTGAAAAAAAAAATCCTATTTATCATATGACGTCGCGTCTGAGAGTGTAATAACGCTATGTAATATTTTCGATAATCCACTAGTGGATTAAATATGCAAATTAGCTAGATACGTCCCGTAACGTTACATGTACGACGTCCTTAACGACGTCGCGTTTACTAATGGTGGGAAATTGACATTTTTGTAAACAGTCGTGAATAAAATGCGTTTAAATGTCATATGATAAATAGAATCTTACATGAGTGCTCATGTATTATTGAATTTATTAAACTCGTTGAGAAAAAGGGATAAAATGCTCGGCAAAGCCTCGCATTTTATCCCTTTTCATCAACTCGTTTAATAAATTCAATAATACATGAGCACTCATGTAAGATCCTCTATGAACATAGCTGTTTGAAGCTATTCTTGAATGGGCCAGAAGACGTAATCCATGTTCAAATTATAAAATTCACTTATTGTTTGAACTTGTGTTTTGATCTTTGGATGTCACAAGATGAACCTTGCTTTGTTTACTTGAGCCCCGCCATGCGAATTTGTGTCTTCGAGCATTCCGTCATGACAAAGTTTAACTGCGCATGCCCAGCCATTCAGAGGGGCCAGGGATATGGCTTTCTGTCTGAAGGTTCCTCTTAATTCACTGCTTGTATGAGCGAGCAGCGAAGGTTCTGGCGAGACTGCGCGGATGCGCAGGCTCGCCTGAACCTTCGTTGCTCACATAGGCGATAAGTACCAAAATCGCTTGACGGGGCCCACTTTACGTTGAGCGACGTAACGTTTTTGACCTGAACGTAGCATTTTAAAATTTATGATGCCGCCAGAATTCACGTGCTGTTTGAACAAGAGTTTTGAATTTTTGATGTCACAAGATGAGCCTTAATTTGGTTACGTTATATTAAGCGATGTAACGTTGTTGCCCTGAACTTAGCAATTTAAAATTTATGATGCCGTCAGAACGTCAGTACGGAACGGACGTCATTGTTAACAACGCTCTGAACTAACAACCATGTTTGATGGTTTGTTTAACGGTCGCATTTGAAGAATTTATATGGAGTTTGTGGGCGTTTTTCGTCACAATTTGCCGTTGGACTCATAAGTTATGCAAGAATAATAATCATTTATGGTTATTTCGTTTCAACATTCGAACAATCGTATTCAAACAGCTTCCACGGGACCTGGCAAACGTTAATGGATGAAAAAACATGGATGATCCCTAAAAATAGTACACGAGCGTTTTAATTCACATTTCCCATGACTGCACAATTTAGATTCTTAGAGATCATCCATAGTTGTTCATGCATAACATTTGCAGGATCCCGAGGAATCTGTCTGAATGCCTTCCAAGGGACCAGGCAAATGTTATTGCAATGGAAATAAAACATGGTCGTCATTCTTGCATTTCCTGAGACAAATTGTGACGGAAACGCCCCCGCAACTCCATATCACCTCTTCAGATGCGACCGTAAAACTAACATGGCACATGGCGGCTACTTCGAAACGTTGTTAAAACGATAGCGTCTGTCCCGCAATGACGTCAACATAAAACTTACATGTAATTGGGACCCGTCAAGCGATTTTGGTACTTATCGCCTCTGCGAGCAGCGAAGGTTCAGGCGAGCCTGCGCATCCGCGCAGTCTCGCCAGAACCTTCGCTGCTCGCTCATACAAACAGTGATTCAAGAGGAACCTTCAGACAGAAAGCCATATCCTTGGCCCCTCTGACTGGCTGGGCATGCGCAGTTAAAATTTGGTATGACGGAATGCTCGAAGACACAAATTCACTTGGCGGGGCTCAAATGCTAGTTGCAGGTTGTAGCTTTGGTGGCTCAGTCTCTAAATTTTTCAGTACAGTTTGGTCCCAGAAAAAAGCACTAAATACAGTCCATAACGGCATTTTTCTTGTTTTCAAAGAGTAAATAAAGATTAACATCGTCGATCAAGACAGACTTTTTTTTCTGAAAAATAAAGAGAAAAAAGAATGTCGTCTGATCTGCCATATTGTTTGATTTAGGTCAAGAATACGTAAATGAGCTCTCCCGTAGAATTTCTTTTAAATTTTGCATGCGAGTAGATTTTCACATTCTGCATCGAAACATGCAATAAAAAAAGAAAGATTACCGAGTTCCTTTTGGTGCCAGAACAGCACGAAAACCTGAATCATTTGTATAGAAAGCAATCCAAATCCGACGAAAATTGCCGATTCAAACTTTATTGCCAACAGCAAATCAACTGGCCCATAGAATTTTCTAAAAACAGATATTTTGTGTCCTATTTATTGTTGATAAGAATGAGGTGAAGAAAGTCCTTGACTACCAAGTTAGTTTATGAGCATAAAGAAGTATAGGGTGTCTATAACTTGGGTGCATTTTGACGTAATTTATAAACGACGTTACAGATGTGTAATGTCAACGTTCTTAGACATAAAGATCAACCAGAACAAAATTTCTTGGACATCATCATTAGCAAATACATGTACATATATGTGATTATCATATATTTACAATTCCAGTGCAAAGTCTAATGTAAACCTATAGAAAACAATTGCGTTCATACTTCCATGAACGCATCGAATCACATGATTTTCAGTGACGTTAAGTGACGTCATTTTAAACCATTGTTCTCTACGGGCGTTGATGACGTCAACGCTTCTCCGCTCTTTGTAGAAAAACAGCGTGTAAATGTTTATTTAGCTTTAAACGTTTGCCCTACAAGCATTTTTTCGCACAGTGATGAGGGGCAAATAATGTAAATATAAAAAATAAACTTATTTTTTCTGCTTTTCATGAAAGTATGAACGACAGTGGGTCGCTAGCAAAGTTTTCATGAACCCCTTCGGGGTTCATTTACTTTGCACGCGACCCACTGCGTTCATACTTCCATGAACTGCAGAAAAATAAATTTCATTTCTTAAATGACGTCGTTGATAAGCAGCGGATAACGTCGTGTAATAAATATCGTATGACCACACGTGTAATAATACTTTGGCGGGATTAGGTAACGTCCATGTCAACAATGCATTTTTGCCGAATAATTGTCAAATTCAAAGGCGATAAAATCCTATTTAAAGTGGTCATATGATAAACAGCATCCTACACTCGTGGTCATTTCATATGAAATTTATGAAACTCGCCGATGGCTCGTTTGACCACGAGTGTAAGATCCTCTATATACAATATATCATAAATTTTCTAGTCGCTAGTTATGGCATTTCCCGTATGTAAAATTGTATGTAATTTTCATTCAGCATATTTTTTACTTGTCATTATTACATTTTTAAATGTATATATCGTTAGGTTATTATACGACAAACAGCCTAATAATCCATCTTCAAGTCAGCCATGTTTGTCTAACAATCTCGGCGGTAGTCAGGATTCGTTAAACGTTTCAGTCATTCCACTCATCATATTGCTAAATTGTGTTCAGCAAGGCAGTCAGTTAAACTGCCAGAATGCACCATTAGCGCCTACCAGGTCTCTTTAGGTTGCATCCTAGGTCAGTTAGTGACAAGGTATTCGCTTTCAATAGAGTAATATGAAATAAAGGCACTGCCTTTTGAGCAAACACACTCATTTATACCCCTTAGATAGTGAATAGTTAACTGTTAACTGGACTGGAGCCCCCCCCCCCCCCTCCCCCGTGCAGGGAGAACCATCTCCTGCGAGTAATGGTCAAATGTGACCGATCGGAGTATAAGTAGAAAGAAAGAAAGATCCCTACCGTAATAACATGATTACTGTGTAGGACCTTGCGTGTATGAAATGTACACCTGCACGTAATCCTCGTGGGCGGGGGCGTTGCAGTATATATATATATATATGAAGAAAGAGTAGTGGTGTTGAACATCAAAAACACACCAACAGTGGTTGCTTACAGGTTAAACCACTTGCCTCTGATGCTGGAGACCCTATCTATCTATCTTCTTATACTGAGTCGGTCATATCTGGCCATTACCTCAGTTGATTGGGTGGCTAAATTTAGAATTTAGCTGAAAAAAGAGAGAGAGAGAGGCACTGGATGCGTCCTTAAAACTATTTACAATCTGCATAACAGAGGTATCCTAAAACGCATACCTCTGAGTCCCAATCTTACACTGTGCGGGCTTTGAACTCTTCTGCGGACTTGGCATTCACCGCAGAGGAGGGAAGACTATTCCATTGGGGAATAGTTCTAGGAAAAAACGAGTTCTTCAGGGCATCACTATAGGACTGGTATCTACGATATTGTGAGTCGTTTACTTTTGATGCCCTTGTTTGGGTCGACCGTGTTACCGGGGTCAAGTACCTATCTTTATCAATAGACACTGAATCAGAGTGTATCTTGTAGAAGAAGGTTAAAGAGGACTGCTCACGACGGGCCTCCAGGGACGGCCACTCTAGCTCATTAAGCATGTCACCGACGCTACTTCTATTTCGCCATCGCCTACAGGTCCATCGAGCAGCTGTCCTCTGCACCTTCTCCACCTGCTGAGTCTGAGTTTTAACATAGGGATGCCAAATGGGTGATGCATATTCGAGTTGAGGGCGAACCAATGTTTTATATGCAACATCCTTTGTCTGCCTAGGTGCAAAAGCCAAGTTCCGTCTAAGGAATCCCAAAGTCCTAGTTGCTTTAGATGTAATCTCTGAGATATGTTGACCCCAATCAAGATCGTCAGTGATGGTGATACCAAGATATTTGGCGGATTGAACATGCTCCAAAACTTGCTGGTGAAGAGTATAGTCAAACTTAATTTGTCTGTCCGGAGGGTGTCGTGACACTCTCATTGAGTGACATTTGGCCACATTGAACTTCATTTGCCAATCGGCCTCCCACTGTGCAAGTTGATCCAGGTCATCTTGTAAAATAAGACAGTCAGAAGGAGAATATATGTTCCTATACAGGACACAATCATCAGCAAACAAACGGACCGATGACCTGATATCATCGGGGAGATCATTAATGAAAACCAAGAAAAGGACCGGTCCAAGGGCCGAACCTTGGGGACTCCAGATAAAACAGGGACTGGATCAGACGCTTGGCCATCAAGTACAACTTGTTGTGAGCGCCCAGAGAGCCATGAGCTAATCCACCTATGCATGGATCCTCTTATCCCATAGTACTCCAGTTTATGTAATAGCCTTCTGTGAGGTACCTTGTCAAAGGCCTTAGCAAAGTCCATGATGATCAAGTCAGTCTGTTTGTGGCCACGGTTTATGGCCCCATCCAGATTGCTCACAATGTCATGGTAAAATTGAACAAGCTGCGTTTCGCAAGACCTTTTGACTCCGGAAACCATGTTGACAGTCAGCAAGAATGCTCTCAAAGGCTAAGTGCTTGTTGATGTTGCTTACTAATATATGCTCCAGGGTTTTGCAACAGATGCATGTTAGCGACACTGGTCTATAATTTGCTGCATCATATTTTTCCCCTTTGTTTATAGACCGGGGTTACATTTGCTTGTCGCCAGTCATCTGGTACAGTGCCCTGGGCAAGTGATTGATTGAAGATAAAGGTTCGATTCCCGGCAGCGACAATACAGTTTAGTATCCGAAGAACATGTTCCACTGGCATCATTTGTAGGGATGAATGTCACAAAGTGCTCCGTCCTTCGGATCGGGACGATAACTGGAGCCCCACCCCACCACCCACGTGCAGAAAGAATAATTTCCTCTGCAGGTTAAGATCCATACCGCAAAGCCATGATTACCGCGTAGGCGTTTGTCCTTCAAATCTCAAGTGAGCAATAACCAAATGTGACCTAACGCAGTAAGGATAGATAGATATATATAGAGAGAGGGGGTGTTTGGCAAAGTTCCACATGAATGGCTTGAGCACTATCAAGCTCAGACACGACAAAATATAAACCACTTACAGTGGATCCAGAGCTTCCTGACCAACAGGGGTTAACCAGACCTGGTAAAAAAGGCCTGATTACCGCGATTGGTCCAGCTGTATCTGGTGTCCCTCAAGGTGCCATTCTCAGACCATTGTTGTTCTGCCCACGCATAAATGACCTGTCACAGAAAGTCAGCTCTGGAGTTCACCTCTTTGCTAATAACAGCCTTTTATACCACAAGATCTCAAGCATTGCTGATACTGCAGCACTTCAGAGGGATCTATACAGACTACAGCAATGTCTATAATGGAATACAGCCATGTACTGTCAATCTTAAAAACTTGAAAGTGCCTTGACATCCTTTTGTTGATGCAACTGTTAAAAGCCAAACTGCAGCCTGGTGTTTCTTTGGAAGGAAGATAACCAGCTGGTCTGAAGATGTTAAAGCATGATGTAGTGACTATCATAAGACTTATCCTGGAATATGCCACATCAGTATGGGGCCTACATATAGTATCAGCTCGAGACGGTGCAACGGCGAGCAACTCGGTTTGTCTCGAGGTGACTGCCAGCATTACCTCCCGAGTAATACAACACCTTGACCTGCAAACTCGATAGCATTGAGATCAAGATGTAAATCTCGGGCATCATCTATCTCTGGGCATCCATACTTGCAGGTTCTCCGACCTGAAAGCAGCGAACAGTAGAGGATACTCCCTGGGGTATATGGACCGGCATCTGCTATCAGCCCACCTTCATCGGCACGGGAATCAGACTTAAGACCAACTTCCAAAGAATATTGTCACTTCAGGGATCTTTGAGTGCTTCAAGAGGGATCTTCCATAAACTACATAAAACTGTTTTTCAAAGTTTTTAATTGTTCTGTTGTGAGGCAAAGGTGACCGGAGTACAATATATATTGATTTACAGTTGGGAGAGACCTGCTGTCCTTGCGGCAGGTAGGGGTAGAAAAGGAGTGTTGTTATCTCTTTTATTTGTACACTTTTATTCATTTTCCCCTTTCTCCCCTGTCCCTCCCTCTCTTCTCCTCTACTAACTCTTCTATCCCTTTAGTCCCTTTCTCTGGGAGATAACACAAACTGACTAACCAGGGTTGGCGTGTTGTTAAACCCAAAGCAATTGTTTGAGCTCCACAGCTGCTTTGTACATAGCCTTAGTTTGACGATGCTCCAGTGTTGGTCCTGTGTGCAATTCATGGGCAGAAAATTACATAGGGTGATTCAGTTAATTTGAAGCATGGGCACTTTAAAGTGTCCTGAAGCACTAGCATTATGCTATGGATTTGGGGCTCATCATCACTTTATAAATCTTGGCAAGGTAGAAATCCACAGCTAGCCAGCCAGGTAACAAGACGTTTCGCTCCCAAGACGTTCCTCCCCCAACCTACCATCCTAGTCGTTTCGCCTCCCTGTATGGCCCCCAGTCGTTTCGCCCCCAAACCCTAGTCGTTTCGGCCCGAAAACATAAATCAAATAATCAATAATTTGTGTGTAACAAGTTCTAGTCACAACTCCCCGAGTAGCCTTTTTTAAGGCCCGGTGTCGGTGTCGACAGTAGGCTAATCCTATTATACAAAGGTCTCAAGGGTGCTGCCAGCATTCCAACAGATGACCTTGTTCCCCCCAGCTAGACACTGTAGAAATCACCATTCGTTGGCGTTTAAGACCCTTACTGCAAGAACTGACATTTATAAAGAGTCGTTCTTCCCCAGAACCATTAGAGATTGGAATGCCCTTCCCGATTCGATTATTTCGACAGCTGAAGGTGCTGATGATTGTGTAGCTAAATTTACCTCTTTGGTTAGAGCTAGGGACTAACTTCCCACATCACAGGTCCTGGTGTATGAATGTCTTTTGACGTGTCACCAGTAACAATTCTGATTCTGAGTAACTATGGATCAGCTATCCTTGGACTCACCTGAGAGGGCGATGATGCTACTTTAATATTTGCCTCTTCTCACCTCTGTTAAGTTAAAGTAGAAGTAAAACAAAGATCAGGAATTGATACAATTAACTTACTCCATCCATAAAAGACACCAAAGGGAAAGAAATACAAACATTAAGCGACCAGACCATAATGGAAACCTAAACAAAGGAAGGCCATATGGACAGTTACTTTCCCACAAAATGGCCATATGGCCATCCAAAATTAAAAGACACAAGCGATACACACAGTAAGTAACAAACAGCAACATAAATAAATCGCCACAGAAGAGCCGCCCTGGAACGGCCAGCGGAAGATCTCCACCGGGGGGCCTAAATCGACCCCACGCGGCCACAACCCCCGCCCCTACCTCCGCCGCGACCCAGACAAACAACCCGTTCAGTCCGCATGAAGGCCTCCTAACCCACCAGCGCAACATCTCCGTGAACACAGAAATCAAAGAACCACAGAGGTGAGACAACGGTGAGGACTCGACAGCAAGAAACCACTGAAATGCTGGAGCAAAAGAAAACCAACAGTTAGACTCCGACGAGCCCAACCAGAGACAGAGCACCAGGCACCAACCAACACTATCTCTTTAACTCCCAATAAGCCTTTACGTTGGAGCCGTCATAGAATCTGAGGAAATGAATAAAATTTCTGCAGTGGAAATTAGTTTTACCTTGGAAAGTTGCTAAACGACTAGGGGGACGAAACGACCGGGGGCGGGGGAGGGGCGACCAGGGAGGAAACCTCTTTTTTTGGCGAAACGACTAGGGGGGAAACGGTCTTGGGCGAAACGACGGGTTCAGCCAGATAGCTCTATGTGTCCCCAACTATTCATAGGGCTTTATTTTATGTCCCTGAGCAATAGTTTGTGAAAAGTTTTAATTGCTTGGCCAGACGAGAAGCGCTTTCCACACTACCGAGAAGCTCCGGTAAATGCTTCGGTAAATGCTCCGGTAATTCGTTAGTCCAAGCGCGGTGCTGGATTTTACCGGCTAACCTTTTCGGCTCAGTGCGCGTGACGTAGTTTCGAAACTTTCCCGCGATCAAACTTGAGCGTTTGATGGAACGGTCTTCGAAAAGAGCCTTTTAAAACTATTTCGACGCTTTTTGTGTTTCTTTTGTAATGGGACTTGACTCCTTTTGCTTTTGAAGAGTAATTTTGGATGTGAATACAATTCTCATGAACTCTGTAAAGATGGCGGATTATCGCGAGAAATAGAACGAGATTCCAGGCGAGATTTGGGTGCATAAGTATGTTGTTCCAGCCTCTCTACAGTAAAGCAAACACTTCGTGTGTTTGCTATTACACATTTAGCTGTCTCCAAAACGCCCATTCTTGCGGGTTCATGAAACGCTGCCAGTCAGTCGGTCTGTCAGTCAGTCAGGGCAGTCAGACAATCAGCCAGTCAGTTAGTCAGCCAGTCCGTCATTTCTCCTTTGAGTCAGATATGTTGCCACCGACTTAAAGTATTTCCGATGAGCTATTCGTCTGGGAGTGTGCCATGCACCGGTCACTCTGTTTATCGTGAATACAACGACAGCCTCGACTCACTGATATTCCGGATGGGCTCACTTGCCTAGAAACTGTTAAGTTAAGAAATCTGTGTCATTAGTATATATCTATTACCATACATTTTGTCTGCTCCTCCAGAATTGTATTTATTTATTTATTTTTTTTTTCTTTTTGAATGTTTTTCAAATTACTATATTGTTGGTCCAAACCGGGGGTGGGGTCACGCTTGGCACTCTGCATTGCAAAACTTGGCACTAAGAGAGATGGCTTGATGGCAATGTATCTATTCTCCTCTTAACGACTATCACATGATACATGTAGTAAGCAGAAATAAGCTAGCCATCATGCGACTTACAATCGCATACTTAGGTTTAATCTCTTTATACACCTTTTGATATTTATACCCCTTTCTCAGAATGATACCAATGGCTTCTCAGTTCTCATATCCGTCCGGCAAACTGAATCGTTACATTCTAATGTAATCTCACGCACTAACGGTAAGGTGCTACCCCAGGGAAAGTCCGGAAAAGCCAATACGAATTTCACCTTCTGGGTTATTTTCTGCGAACTATATATTGTAACTTGTACATGGTTCGTCTTCCTTTTACTACTTGCTGGTGATATACACTTAAACCCCGGCCCGTCAACATCATCTTCTGTAAGCAGTGTCTCCAGTTCATCAACAAACATGTCACATGACCTATTTAGCTCCGTTAATCTATCTCACAACTTATCGTTTGTTCATTACAACGTTCAAAGCATACTATTGAAACTTGATATTTTGCATGCTGAGCTAAATGAGTTTGACATCCTAGCTTTCACTGAAACTTGGCTTAACCCTACCATAAACTCAACTGACCTTCTTCTCGAATCATTTTGTGAACCTGAACGGAAGGACCGACCAAGTGACTCTCATGGCGGTATTATGGTATACATCAAAGAAGGGATCCGCTACAAACGTCGTGAAGATCTCGAACTACGTAACGCACTCAGTCTCAAATGAATTGGGATATTGCAGTCGCCGTATATTTTCTGAAATCAAGCAGTCATTTTTAACCAATGCATACGTTTATATGACAGAACAACAGGTCCCGAAGATATCATGATAAACCTCCTGGAGAAAAGTACCTTTTCAGAGAAAATGAGCCACGGGAAAACCTGGTTTTGTAATGTTCGAGACTGTCGCTTTTCGAGTTCTCTTTCTTTGCGCACTTACAAATTGTAAATTCCACTAGTAAGGAAAGGGTTAGGTGGTTTACATAAATTCTACATATTCTGGGTAGGGAAATAACTACCACTAGCAGGACCACATGGAGTCTTACTAAGTATTTTTCCCGGATAAAGCCTGTCGCCGAAATTTAATTAAACATTGTAATGTACGAGACGACGTTTTCCTTCTTGTTATTTCAAAACAACGTTTAGGTTTTTATACACGGAAACATGACCAAATAGAGATGCTATATTATATTAAGCATATAAGGTTGTTTGATATTACCTGTACAATAGGAAATGAAAAATACTTGCCATACAAAAATGTGCATGTATTTGTTGCAAAAATGCATGTAATGTTCGCGATCATTATACCAGGCTTATTACGTATGTATGGACAAAAAATGCTAGATTGAGTTAAACTCCCGCAATGTGTGACTAACACAAATACATCATCTGGAACGAAAATAATATTTTGATGTTGAAATTTCCTCATTTCCAGTGTTTTGTAATGTTCGAGACCTGTAATGTTCAATACCGAAAATTGTTAGTCTAACAGCTTGATCACATTGCTCGCACGTGGCACAGTTTTCCGTTACCAGATTACGTAGTGGAAAGTATCTGCAGACGACATGGTTGCCTTTTCTGGTGTTTGATGGGTAAGGGAGTCGGCAGACAATACCACAGTTAAGGGAAAACAGAAGTCATATTTTGTTTTTAAATACCTGCATAGAAACTTTTTATCTTTTTCAAATATTATTTGTCACAATTAATATTTTTAAATTAAGAATATGCCACCAAACATCATTATTAATGAACAACATTTGCACGCTTGCAAGATCATTATTCTATTGTAATAAGCAGTGGATGTATGCGATGAAATGTCCGCTACATTTGGTATCGAACATGACAGGTTTGCTATGTTAACCGTCCAGGGATAATTACTGCAAATAAATGAACAATTTTGAGTTGTGCAACCTTAGCTGTGTAAAATGAACACGTTTAGTGATATACATGTTTGCTACATTTCTACCAATAGCTGCAAATGGTAACAATATTGATTCCAAATGTATTACTTATTTTCGATTTTGGATTTGAGTCCCATAGCTTATAACCTTTTCCCAAATTTTATTTGCCAGAAAGAATATTTTCAATATAAAATGTGCACTGTTAGGAAGGCACTTCAACTCTCAAATTTGTATTTCCAAATGCATATTTTGAATGTTAAAAACATTGTAAGTGCAGTTTATGTTACTGTCATTATTGTATCGAACATTACAAATTGTATCGAACATCCCCACCTAAAATAAATGTGAATATTTTAGGGTATGCTGGTTTACTCTTGATTATGTTCCTAGATACAACAAATACAATATTAGATTCATTTTCAATTTTACTGGTAGAAATGGTAAAGTGGCATAGCATGTCCCTTTGCCGTGTATGGTAATGTCCGAGACCAATATAGCTACCATTTACAGACATGCATTTGTTTACATTTCTGAGAACTTATTTACAAACATCACAAAACGTGTTACTTTCTTCCAGATGGTAGACAAAATTGGTTACACTTTGAAGACTTTTGTATAGACAAATATTACTCTGGAATGCACTGTAATGTTCGATACTGTATTCTCGCGGTTGCATTATTAATTTTAGATACTTGATTATTGAGAACATAAGGCCATGCGGTTGCTGTGTGTTAATATGTGATAAATATGAATTTTAATGTTTCGGCTGCCTTAAAAAAGCAGTTTATCTGTCAGGAGAGCATTTTTATGCATAAAAGTATATACCGAGGCTTTTTCCGTAATAGCGACACCATGTTTTAAACGCATATGACTGAACATGCACCGTTACATTAGTTAGATCCAAAATATGAATGAAAATGACACTAACAGCTATATTGTTAGTTTATCGCGTTAGTAAACTAATTGACTTACAGAAACAAAATCACTGTAATGTCCGCGACTTTTTAACATATAATTAAAAAAACCTATTGCTTATGTTGATCGTTTATCTAAAGTAATATTACTTGTGTTCCTTATTTACCACTCAATACCTGTTCAAATGCAATAGTCGTAAGTGATCTAGCTATTATGTGTTTCTCTTAAAACAAAACGAAAGTTGTGTGTTTTCAGAAAACTATTTCTTTTTCTGTATTCTCTAACCAACCCCGAATCTTATTCTAAATGGCTATTCATTTCTTTACCATATATATGACCATATGTTCAATTTTGTCCCCGCTTAATAACCCGGTCGTAAGTTTCTGTCATTGCGAGCTGCGGTCTCTTGATTTTTGTGATGTTATAGACGGGGGCAACGAACAAGTAGATTGTAGCGTACATTTCGCACAATCAAAATTTATCAAAATACCGACATATTTTTAGCTGTTGGGGTGAAATAACTTTTGATTTCTTAATCAAGGCATTTTAACTGAGTATAGGTACATGTTAATGAACATATCGGTGACTGAATCTAAGTAACTTCATAATTTGACTTTTTAAACGGCTTAAATCCCAATTCATTTGAGAATGAGTGAACGTTGTCGAGTGCATTTGGCTTGAATTGGTTAACTGCACCAGACGGCTATTATTTGGCCTGTTCTATCGACCGCCAAGTTCTGACTTAGAATATTTTACAAATATTGGAAATTCAATAGCACTTGCAGTCGATACGGGTATATCAGATATAATTATTACTGGGGATTTTAATTTTGATGTATTAAACGAACGCACTGCAAGAAAAATTGAAACATTATGTACTCAGTATAGTTTTTTCCAGGCCATTAGTCAACCCACTAATATTACTGAACACTCAGCTACACTAATAGATATATTGTTAGTAAACAACAAAAATAACTTAATTCTCAGTGGAGTTGGTGATCCCTTTCTTAACCAAGAACTTAGATATCATTGCCCAATATATGGAATTTTTAAATTTTCTAAAACCAAAATCCACTCCTTTACTAGAAAAATTTGGAAGTACGACCAAGGTCATTATGAAAGTCTCCGAGAAAAAGCCACCGCTATCGATTGGGACGCCCTACGTGATAACGATATTAATATATATGCCGCGAATCTACACTCCACTATTGCAAACTTGGCTTCAGAGTGTATACCTAATAAAATAGTAAAAATCAAACCAGCTGAGCCGTCTTGGATCAATGCAAAAATAAAACAATACATACGCAAACGTAAAAGAGCTTATCGAAAAGCTAAGCGAACTAACTCAGAATTACATTGGACAAAATTTAAAACTTTAAGAAATAAAACTGTTGCACTTATTCGTGATGCCAAAAAGACTTTCCATGACAAAATTGCTTCTAAACTAACAAGTGGAGAACTTTCATCTAAGGACTGGTGGACTGTTTCAAAAACATTCATATCCCCACAGTCCAAAACATTTATACCACCTCTTGAAAATAATGGTTCCATAAGTACTGACGATAACGACAAAGCAAATATCTTAAATAATTTCTTCCAAAGCCAGAGCTGTTTAAATACCAATCACCAAGTCCTCCCCAACATATTTCCACTCCTGTCACAGCTGAACTAGATACTATTGCATTTTCCCGCTTTGAAGTTGAGTCTATACTCAAAGCTCTTCCTACTGGCAAAGCCTCAGGCCCTAACAACCTGAGTAATCGTATTCTTCGAGAGCTTACTCAGGAAGTTTCTGCTCCTTTTTGTAATTTGTTTAACCAGTCTGTAAACGTGGGTCTCGTTCCGTCTTCTTATAAAGAAGCAAATATCTGCCCAATACATAAAGCAGGTGATAGATCTATACCTTCTAACTATCGACCTATATCACTACTTAACTCAGAAAGTAAACTATTCGAAAGACTCGTATTCAAATATCTATATAATTATTTGCGTGACAACAATTTGCTATCTTCTCTACAGTCTGGATTTATACCAGGAGATTCGACAGTGAACCAATTAACATACCTTTACGATACTTTTTGTCATGCCCTAGATTCCGGTAAAGAAGTTAGAGCTGTTTTTTGTGACGTCAGCAAAGCCTTTGACCGAGTTTGGCATGATGGACTGGTACTTAAACTTAGGGCAGCTGGCGTCGCTGGGAATGTGCTCGCTTGGTTTAACAGTTATTTGTCTAATAGGCAAACAAAGAGTCATACTTCCGGGTGTTACTTCAGAGTGGGCATACATTCGAGCTGGTGTTCCCCAGGGGTCAAATTATAGGACCACTCTTATTCTTAGTATTCATAAATGACATAGTAACTGACATCCAAACAAATATACGACTTTTTGCGGACGACACTAGTCTCTACATTATCGTTGATAACCCTGTCACCGCTGCTAATTCTCTCAATGTAGATCTTGAAACAATCTCAAAGTGGGCTGAAACTTGGCTAGTATCATTCAATCCGACCAAAACTGAAAGTATTCTCATTTCCCGCAAATTAAACAAACTTATTCATCCACCTATCATAATGCAAAATCTTCGAATAACCGAAGTAGAGTTCCACAAACATCTCGGGAACTTTTTTTCAAACGATCGTATCACCATCATATAAAATATATTTCAGAAAAAGCTTGGGGTAGAGTCAATGTAATGAGAAGGCTTAAATTCAAATTAGACCGTAAGTCCTTAGAAACTATTTATACTGCTTTTATTCGACCTTTGGAATATGGTGATGTAATATGGGACAATTGTTCTCAAAACGAAAAACAAGAGTTAGAAAAGATCCAACATGAAGCAGCCCGTATAGCTACTGGTGCAACTAAGCTTATATCTATTACTGCCCTGTACAAAGAAGTTGGATGGGAGTCACTTGCACAAAGACGACAAACACACAAACTGACTCTATTTTATAAAATGTTCTCGCATCTAACTCCCCTGTACTTAACTTCTCTTATTCCCCCATCCGTCAGCGACATATCACGATATAATCTCCGCAACTCAGATCACTTACAGACTATTGATTCACGAACTAATCTATACTATAATTCTTTTCTGCCCTCAACTGTAAGGACCTTGAATAACCTACCCACCGAAGTGAAACACTCCCAAACAACAAATTCTTTTAAATACTATTTTAAGAAAGATAAAACAGAAGTCCCTAAATATTATTATTCCAAAAATAGAAAAGCCCAAATTCTCCATACTCGATTACGGACGAACTGTAGCTCACTGAACCTGGATCTGTTTTTAAAAGGAATTTTTGACTCACCCATGTGTATATGTGGTAGCATAGAGAACTCACAACACTTCTTTTTCCACTGTCCCCTCTACCAGCAGCATCGGAATTTACTCCTAAATCTGATTTCCACTTATCATAATCCTACTCTTGATCTTCTTTTATATGGAGATTCCTCTCTGTCATATGAGACAAACGCGCTAATTTTCGAAAACATCCATCGGTTCATTTTAAATACCAAACGCTTTGCATGAGATGTTATAACTATCGTTAGGGTCATGCGATTGTTATATTTCAATTATTCGGTTGCCAAATGATTCTGTATTCCATGTCGAGTGCCTGGCCTCGACCTCCGCCCCCACCCAGCTCCAAACCCCCGCCCCAAAACCCTATCCGTTGTCCTTTGATTATTCTTTCTTATCCCCCTTTTTTCAAATCCCCACACCCTTTCACATAACCGCTACATACAAAATTAATATTATTTAGTATCATAACTTATACCAATATCCCCCCCCCCCCTTTTTTTTGTTTTTTCTTCACCCAATCATGATTATCCTTTTCTCATTATGTTGTTAATATCACTACATGATATCACTTGTTTCAACATACTTCGTTTGTAAATCGTCATTATGTTTACATGTCAGTTGTTACTGGGAGAAGAACTATATAAGTACTTGTGCTTTCGTTCTAATCCCAAATTGTATAATAACTTGTCACATATTGTAATGATGTTATTGCTATAGTAATAAAATATGTTTAAACCAAATTTGGGGGTAATTCGTGGTAATACTTTTAACACAAAAATAGATTCTGGTGCCTGTGAGGAAGGCTTGCTAAGTAAGGGACAACTCGTATTAATCGTTTTAGGAAAACTAAGCAAAATAGCAGTTAGATTACTATAGACGCCAACTGGCTATGTTAAAGGTAGATTTTTTTCAGTGCTGTTAATGCAGTGGATCAACCGACATACATAGTTGCCGGGGAACGCAAATTCTACCGTAAGATGGTACTATGAAGACTATAATAAGATTGCGGAAGAATGCTGAATGAGGTGCATACCATATAACATTTTCTTATAATGCAGTTCATTTTATATTTAATTTGCAATATTTCAGCAGACGATTTGCAGTTGCGAATTGTCCATTGTCGCGCATACGGCACAAATAAATAAAAATAAACAAATAAATAAACTGCATTACGGTTTGGCAACAAAAAAAACTTGAGAAATTTGTCATTCAACCAGAATTTCATTGAAAAATAATGACGTTTACATGGATGACGTTTGTTTGGTATCCAATGACGTTACCAGTCATTGCGCGTTAAGTTTGGCGGCGACGTTATTTACGTATTTTTTTACCATAACGGACATTCTATACACTTTCGTATGTAAAGCGACATTTGATTGGATAACGTCAAAAATCTGCGATAGTCGGAAAACCCGACGTCATGATCTTACGTCCATTTGGTTTTTATTCAGCTCACAGTACAATTGGTAGGATGTAATGTTTGGCGTGCCATTGGTAGGCTGTAGTCTTTGATTGCGGCTTTTCCTGGACATCTGGGGCCAGTTGTTCAAAGCATCGGTAGCTTAACGAGCTCGTTAGTGGTCATTTTGTTAACTGCTCTAGCAAGTTTAATATTCAAAATTTTGGAATTTTTGCTGAAAAATGTGAGCAGCTTTTGCATAAGCAAAAGCTGCTCACATTTTTTCAGCAAAAATTTTAGTAAATTTGCTATATTAAATGATCAAAGTTTTAACGATTCGTTAACTAACGACGTCGTTAGTTTTGAACAACTGGTCCCTGCTCTATATTTTTAACAAAACTGAACGCGTGCATTAGAATGGGATAACTTTTTGGGAAGGTAACTCGTCTGTTTTACGGTCGCAAATTCCGTTTCACGGCTCCGCTGGCGCGTCGCCGTAAAACGAAATTTTCGATCGTAAAACCGACGATTTACGGGTACTTACCCAAAGGACAATTTGGAATACAGTTTTCCCCCGAAATAAGACATATGCATAGTGGGATAGAGCTCATTCTTGCAAAAAAAAAATCCTATTTATCATATGACGTCGCGTCTGAGAGTGTAATAACGCTATGTAATATTTTCGATAATCCACTAGTGGATTAAATATGCAAATTAGCTAGATACGTCCCGTAACGTTACATGTACGACGTCCTTAACGACGTCGCGTTTACTAATGGCGGGAAATTGACATTTTTGTAAACAGTCGTGAATAAAATGCGTTTAAATGTCATATGATAAATAGAATCTTACATGAGTGCTCATGTATTATTGAATTTATTAAACTCGTTGAGAAAAAGGAATAAAATGCTCGGCAAAGCCTCGCATTTTATCCCTTTTCATCAACTCGTTTAATAAATTCAATAATACATGAGCACTCATGTAAGATCCTCTATGAACATAGCTGTTTGAAGCTATTCTTGAATGGGCCAGAAGACGTAATCCATGTTCAAATTATAAAATTCACTTATTGTTTGAACTTGTGTTTTGATCTTTGGATGTCACAAGATGAACCTTGCTTTGTTTACTTGAGCCCCGCCAAGCGAATTTGTGTCTTCGAGCATTCCGTCATGACAAAGTTTAACTGCGCATGCCCAGCCATTCAGAGGGGCCAGGAATATGGCTTTCTGTCTGAAGGTTCCTCTTAATTCACTGCTTGTATGAGCGAGCAGCGAAGGTTCTGGCGAGACTGCGCGGATGCGCAGGCTCGCCTGAACCTTCGTTGCTCGCATAGGCGATAAGTACCAAAATCGCTTGACGGGGCCCACTTTACGTTGAGCGACGTAACGTTTTTGACCTGAACGTAGCATTTTAAAATTTATGATGCCGCCAGAATTCACGTGCTGTTTGAACAAGAGTTTTGAATTTTTGATGTCACAAGATGAGCCTTAATTTGGTTACGTTGTGATAAGCGATGTAACGTTGTTGCCCTGAACTCACCTAATTGCAAATTTCTGGCCCTAAATCGCATTTTCAAACTCAAAGCGGTGACCTTCAGAAGCCCGCCAGTACGATTTCCGTCACAACAGTTAGATGATGTCAAGAGTAAACTTCAAAGAAACAAAACACATCACAGCTGTCAAGATGTTCCAAAAATAGCGTCATCGCTACCTCTTATCTACATGAAAGAACCGCCGCCTAGCCAACCATTTCGCCACAGTTTGACTGACACGACAAAGAACCGCCTACAAAAACTAAGCACGTGAGTGGATAAGAAAATGTGAAATCGCATTTACTTTTGCGTTAGCAATTTTCTACAGTAAAAGAAAGACAAACTAAAAGGTAGATCCAACTTGGGACATGTGTAACGGGACATGTGTAACATGAACCACACCAATTGATGATAATTTCATCCAAGTGATATTGCGACCAGCAAAGTCTCCGATAAGCCTGCCAACCTACTCAGTCTCATCAAAGATTCACTTTGTCTATTATGCCTGCTCAGGGTGAATGTCGTCTAGAATAATTTCCCTCTGAAGCGCCTATCAAACTTTTTAAGATGATCAATTGCTTTGATCTATTGTCAATATATTGTACCTAAATTAATATGTTTTTTTTTTTTGTAGAAAGAAAATAACTTATTTTTTCTGACAATAGTATTGTTAAAAATAAAACTAAATCACTTGTTCAATTGACTTTATTTGACGATTTTATCATTTATGATTCAAAGACCTATTGAAAGTGCACGCTTGTCGTTTCAGGATATAAGATCGCAGCAGGATCCAACAACCTAACTAAACTTAAAAGGCCGCGATTCTAAAACGTTTTTTGTGCCCATCTCACCTGATGTTTAAAAATGTTGGGAAATAAATCAAACGCTTATGACCACTTGCACACCCGGTTTTGATTCTGATCCGTGTTATAATTTCTTTTGTCATTTTACTGCTACCTATTGTAATATCTTTGATATGAGCCATTGATCAAAGGTACGCAAGTTGCTATTACTGTTTGTTTGATTTGCGGTTTAACGTCCCCGTCAACACTGTAAAGGTCATTTTGGAGACGTTGCTTCCAATTTTGTGGGACATTTACCCGACATTGAGATGAAATGACATCTCAAGCCCTGTCGCCCAATGAAACCAATAGGGTTTTAATATTAGCATGGACGGCCCGCCTTGCACCCCGGTTCCTGGACAGGCTTAGATCCTCTAAGCGGTTTACCAGTACTAGTGTGCAGGCCAGATTTGGCTCTGCGTGGAATCATCATGCAGCCCGTATATTTCTTCAAGCCCCTATGGGCGGGAGCCGGTTGCCATTACTGTTTCAGGTCTTTGAATTTCAACTCTACTTATCAGGATATTTTTACACAGGCTAGATTATGTCAGCATTTCAAATTTCATGCTCGGATAAGCAGGGGGTGGAATAGGTTGGCCGGAAATACCCCAGCCGAGTGACGTACTTTTACCATTTGCTGAGGAGTACCCGGCGCACACACCACATTAACAACACCCCCGGCAAACCCCACTTTATATTGGGAAAAAGTGGAGTTAACACGGGTATACATTACTTTTCATATCATTAGGATAACTTGCCTTTATGAGATAAGGTCAAGAAAATGGCATGTATCAAGTGATAATTGGTAATAGTTTTCTTATTTCTGCCCAAAACATAAATTGTGGGTACTCGTTATAACCACCTCATTGTCCGCCCAAAACATAGATTGTGGATACTCCTTTATAACTGCGATATTGACGAGTATCCACAATCTCTGTTTTGGGGCAGAGATAAGACAACGATGTATACTTCTGTAAACCCCACTTTTCCTTATATTAAGTGAGGTTTACCAGAGTATAGATTTCATGGACTTGTTAGCATAATGTTTCTACTCCGATGTGGGTGCTCGTTAGAACCGCCTCATACTCACTGAGGCGGTTCTAATGGAGGTCCTAACGAGCACCTTTGTGTGGAGGATAAATAAGAACTTTGTCATCCGATAAATGCCATTCCTAGAGCCATGAAACGAAGCAGTGTATTGCTTAGGTACGTTATCCTAATGGAACACGCCATATTCTTTCTTACCCCTAGTGAAAACTAATGATTGAACTGGATGACGGGACAAGTCAAGTCAATACTGTAAATGTCATTTTGGAGACGTTGCTTCCAATTTTGTGGGACTTTTACCCGACATTGAGATGAAATGACATCTCAAGCCCTGTCGTCCAATGAAACCAATAGGGTTTATAAGAATGGACGGCCCGATACACATCCATTTGCCTGGGCAGGCTTAGATCCTCTAAGCAGTTTACCAATTCTCGTGTGTGGGTCGGATTCAGCTCTGCGTTAAAGCACCATGCAGCCCATATATTTCTCCAAGCCCCGATGGGCGGGGGCCGGCAGATGTATTTGTGCATTGTCATGAAAACGTTTGAGTCGGGGACACTGATACGTTCTCAGACTAAAAAAAGAACATAAAGGAATGCTGTGAAATGAGACTCTAAAATGCGTCACGTTAACATTCAACCTGCCACCGGCATGGAAACTGGTGCTGTTTTAAATTTTGGGTAAATGACTCGCCAGGATCATGCTTGCTTTGTCGAAAAGAATTTCTGGATCAGAACCATGTCGGTCGCAGCATGAGCAGCTATGGGTACCGTTATAATGTCAGCAGTGCTTCATGCGCCTCGAATACTTGAAAACGTATGGAAAAGCCAAGTCGGTAATGTTCAAGTCGAGGTTAGCCACATTCCATAGCAGCTGGACATCAGCTAGATAATACCGATGTACAGCGCCCACATCTGCATTAGGGTGGGTAGTCAGCTTAAGCGAAACTGCCGTCGGTGGCTCACGTGAACTAGCACTTATTTCTACACTGCCGTTTACTTGGGGAAATCAAGCACACATTATAAACCTACACCCTCGCCCCCACGGGCACTACATGCAGGCAAGACGGAACAGGAGTTCCAGAAAAGCATACCCTTTTTGGATGCCCATGACGAGTAACTCGGTTTCCAACAAACAATGACTCTGGGATGATTATAATGTCCACCAAGTTCACCATCAAGTGACTCAATGATCTGAGGGCTCATATAAGTACAAAAGCAAACAAAGTTTACGCAACAAAGCATGGCATATGACCAGAGTTGCCACAATGTTAACGAAATACATGAATTAATTATAATAATAATAATAAATTAATACTACTACTACTACTACTACTACTACTACTATTACTACTACTACTAATAATAATAATACCTATAATTGTTTTCAAAGAAAGCAGTTGTCCCCAATCAGCCAGCCTGAATGTTTTAAGACATGACCTTTAAAATGAGATCAAGACTTATTCAATTCATTGGCCTGTAGCAATGATAGATCTATGCAAGTTTGGTGAGAATCCCCTTAAGATACTGTGCAAACAAGCCTACCGTGACTGAAATTTGACAAGTTTAGTCCCAAACTGACCTTGAAAAGGTCACGGTCCCCAAATCTGAATCAACTCTTTATCTATTCCAGTGCTATGCCTTTCTGATGAGAATCTATCCAACGTTTCCTGCGATAACGCGCACTCAAATAAAAATCAAAAATGAGTTCCTTTAAGAGCAATGAAAACATTCATAAGAAAGAAGAAGGTGGGTCATACTACGTAGTTTCGGCTAATAAAGCCTCATCAGTGACCCTGTAATGATCCGGCAAAGAAAGCCAGAGGAAACATACTGCGATTTTGCGAATTTCGAATAGGCAGTCGATTCAAAGACTGATTTAAATCAAAACGAGGTCCAAATAAATAAAACCTGTCTAGAATATGAGTCTAAACCAATATTTTTTTCTGATTTCTCAGAATATTCACGCTGATCTCAAAGGACCAAAAGTAAAATATAAACTGCACTATGGTTGATGTACGGGGAGACGTTTTACGGCTGCCACACGACACAACACCAGCTGCAGTGAAGGCAAATAAAAATCAAAAATGAGTTCCTTTAAGAGCAATGAAAACATTCATAAGAAAGAAGATGGGTCATACTACGTAGTTTCGGCTAATAAAGCCTCATCAGTGACCCTGTAATGATCCGGCAAAGAAAGCCAGAGGAAACATACTGCAATTTTGCGAATTTCGAATAGGCAGTCGATTCAAAGACTGATTTAAATCAATACGAGGTCCAAATAAATAAAACCTGTCTAGAATATGAGTCTAAACCAATATTTTTTTTCTGATTGCACGACCCGCAGAAAAAGCGACCGACTGAAGTCGGTTGATTTTCTAAGTGCCCTAAAATCACCATGTCATTCTGTCATTCTGTCAGTCTGTCTGTCCGTCCGTAACCCGTTTGTGAAAATAGGTGATAGTGACTTAACCGCTTGGAATATTTGAACAATTTTTGGCATACTGATAGATATCAATTAGATCTAACTAATGAACTTGCGAAATATTACATTCCATTTAGTATAGCCTCGCCGAGGCGAAAAATGTGAAAATTTTCGAACTGCTTCTCCCCTGGAAACCGTTGGGCCGATTGAAGTCAAATTTCATATGGAGCCTCTATGGGATGGGGGAAACCAAAATTTGCTCATGGGGTCCAGGTCACATGACCGAAATGGCCGCCAAGCCATATATGGTCTGTCTGTCTGTCCGTCCGTAACCCGTTTGTGAAAATTGGTGATAGTGATTTAACCGCTTGGAATATTTAAACAATTTTTGGCATACTGATAGATATCAATGAGCTCTAACCAATGAACTTGTGAAATATTCTATTCCATTTAGTATAGCCTTGCCGAGGCGAAAAATGTGAAAATTTTCGAACTGCTTCACCTCGGAAACCGTTGGGCCGATTGAAGTCAAATTTCATATGGAGCCTCTATGGGATGGGGGAAACCAAAATTTGCTCATGGGGTCCAGGTCACATGACCAAAATGGCCGTCAAGCCATATATGGTCTGTCTGTCTGTCCGTCCGTAACCCATTTGTAAAAATTGATGATAGTGACTTAACCGCATGGAATATTTAAACAATTTTTGGCGTACTGATAGATATCAATGAGATCTAACCAATGAACTTGCGAAATATTCTATTCCATTTAGTATAGCCTCGCCGAGGCGAAAAATGTGAAAATTTTCGAACTGCTTCACCTCGGAAACCGTTGGGCCGATTGAAGTCAAATTTCATATGGAGCCTCTATGGGATGTGGGAAACCAAAATTTGCTCATGGGGTCCAGGTCACATGACCAAAATGGCCGCCAAGCCATATATGGTCTGTCTGTCTGTCCGTCCGTAACCCGTTTGTGAAAATTGGTGATAGTGTCTTAACTGCACGGAATATTTAAACAATTTTTGGCATACTGATAGATATCAATGAGATCTAACCAATGAACGTGCGAAATATTCTATTCCATTTAGTATAGCCTTGCCGAGGCGAAAAAATGTGAAAATTTTTGAACCACTTCTCCTCGGAAACCGTTGGGCCGATTTAAGTCAAATTTCATATGGAGCCTCTATGGGATGGGAGAAACCAAAATTTGCTCATGTGGTCCAGGTCACATGACATAAATGGCCACCAAGCCATATATGGTAAAAACCCTTCAAAAATAGTCTTCTCCAGAACCACTGGGCAGATTTCCACGAAACTTGATAAATAGCATCTGGGACGTAGGCCCATCATAGATTGCTAAAATGGTGACCCTGGGTTGACCTTGACCTTCTTTGTGCCTAGGTCAAACTTTGACACATATGCTTTTATATTGGAAAAGTGAAAAAGCATTTTATCCTGCAAACGATTCAGAATACAGTACTAAAGTATAAGATGTATTTTTGCTCCTTACGATAAGGCGAATTGATTGGGGGAACCGTTTTAGGTCCAGGTCACATGACCAAAATGGCCGCCATACCAATATATGGTAACACTCATAAAGCTAAAAGCATCCGGCGGGTCGTGCACTTCAGCTGAAGCACTGGTTTCTCAGAATATTCATGCTGATCTCAAAGGACCAAAAGTAAAATATAAACTGCACTATGGTTGATGTACGGGGAGACGTTTTACGGCTGCCACACGGCACAACACCAGCTGCAGTGACGGCAAATAAAAATCAAAAATGAGTTCCTTTAAGAGCAATGAAAACATTCATAAGAAAGAAGATGGGTCATACTACGTAGTTTCGGCTAATAAAGCCTCATCAGTGACCCTGTAATGATCCGGCAAAGAAAGCCAGAGGAAACATACTGCAATTTTGCGAATTTCGAATAGGCAGTCGATTCAAAGACTGATTTAAATCAAAACGAGGTCCAAATAAATAAAACCTGTCTAGAATATGAGTCTAAACCAATATATTTTTCCTTTCTGATTTCTCAGAATATTCACCCTGATCTCAAAGGACCAAAAGTAAAATATAAACTGCACTATGTTTGATGTACGGGGAGACTGAAATTTAATGATTTTAATCCTTTGCTGACCTTACAAATAAGGTCAAGATCACAAACCTATTCATTTATTTGACTTGTCAAAGTGATGTATACAAACAAGTCTGGAAAGAATCTTCCAAAAGGTTCCTGATATAAAATACACACACACTTAATTTGGCTTAAATTTGCCCTGTGGTGACCTTGAAAATGAGATTAATGTCACTAAACTCTAATCAGCTCTTAAGCATATTTCAATGAAGTGTCACTGCAAGTTTAATGAAAATCCTTCAACAGATTCCTAATATACCATACATACAAGTTATTAGTCTGAAGTTTGCCCATTTTAATCCCATGTTGACCTTGAAAAAAAAAGTCAATGTAAACAAAATTTGATCACCTCCTACGCTAATTCCAATGATATATTCCTGCAAGTTTAATGAAAATCTGCCAACCTGTTCAAGAGTTATCATGCGCATAAGAAATTGTCACGCCCACGCTAACGCCAACGAGATACACACCGACAACAGTATGTCCCTCTTCACCGCTGGTGGGGGCACATATTATAAAATAGACGCCTCTTTCCTAAAATTGGGAATAGACTTGACCAAACTGTGAGGGAACAGGCCTCCGTGGCCTAGTGGTTAAGAGCGCTGACTCTTGATCATTAGGTCTCTCACCGCTGTGGTTCGAGCCTCGCTCGGGTCACATGTGAGACGCCAAGTTCTGCAACGGAAGGTCAGGTGGTTTTTCTCCGGGTACTCCGATTTTCGCCCACCTCTGATTAACGATCGGCTTGATATGAGTGAAATAATCTTGAAAGGGCCGTAAAACCAAAACCAAAAAAAAAAAAAAACTGTGAGGGGACATCAAACCGACCAGGTTTGGAGAATCTTAAATATGCGCCGAATAATGGAAGCGGCTGAATGAATCCGTACACAGAAAAAAATTGTTTGGCATACAGTGTTTCCGATTATGAGCCGGGGCATAGCATTTCCTTTAAGATCGCCTGTACGCCCAGCGAAGCAGGCGGACAGCGAAGTCTCTGATCAGACTGCGTGTATGCGCATGCTGATCAGTCTTCTCTGGGCGCACATACAATATTGTAGGAAGTGCTGTGTCCCGGCTCATATCGCTCTTGCCATGCAACCAAACTGTGTTTCAGTCATATAAAAATTCTTGTTTTTCCCGATGGACGCGTGAGGGTGGAAATGAATGTGTCGTCATGAACTTATCGGCAACACTTTGTCATGCAGAACGGGTCATTAGCGTATTTGCGAACAGAGAAGACTCAGATGATCCTGCGCACCCATGCTGTCTCGTCAGTGTTCAATGTTCGCACACCAGAAAGAGCAACAGCGCTGCCCTCATAAGAGGCTGTGCCTTCACCTTTATGTTTTGACTTTACGGAGATACGCTGAAGACATTTTTGCGTAACGCCGCTTGGATTATTAAAATTCAATTTAGAATTTTATGACATAAACTTCAGTTCATAATCTCTAAGTGTCAGCCAGATGTAAACTCAAAATGTCAGTAAATATTCTGATTCAAGAAAAGGAGGTGATCGCTCGATTGATTTTCGTTTCATTCCATTTTTATTTATTTTTTTTTTTTTTTTTTTTCAGTCATGCGGTCCTCTTGAACGTCAAGTAGGCCTGTCAGTTGAAGTGATGAATGTCACGTACACGTGATGGGCGGTGCTAAGACTTGCTGTAATCAGATTGGCTGAGTCGAACCGCTTGGGTACAGCGATTCGTGTTACTAGGTGCAGCATGAAAGGATGCCGTTTTGTTTGAGATATTGTTTTCCAAGGTCACCGCTTTGAGTTTGAAAATGCGATTTGGGGCTAGAAATTTGCAATTAGGTGTAGCATTTTAAAATTTATGATGCCGTCAGAACGTCAGTACGGAACGGACGTACTTGTTAACAACGCTCTGAACTAACAACCATGTTTGATGGTTTGTTTAACGGTCGCATTTGAAGAATTTATATGGAGTTTGTGGGCGTTTTTCGTCACAATTTGCCGTTGGACTCATAAGTTATGCAAGAATAATAATCATTTATGGTTATTTCGTTTCAACATTCGAACAATCGTATTCAAATAGCTTCCACGGGACCTGGCAAACGTTAATAGATGAAAAAACATGGAGGATCCCTAAAAATAGTACACGAGCGTTTAAATTCACATTTCCCATGACTAAACAATTTAGATTCTTGACGGGGAACATGGGATCACATTCCCCGTCTGAGAGCGATATTCCCCGTCAAAAATATAAGAATCTGATATGAGGTTTCCAACCCGAGGGATGACCGTGCTGAGCGGAACCGTAGCCTCGGTTCCGCTCAGCACGTTCATCCCTCGGGTGGAAACCCTCATCTACAACAGAACCCAATATTGGATTCATTTTCTTGCACAACACCTCCGGTTAGTTTTGACAGCTCGCACATGTATATTGTTTACAAAATAAAAGAGGTGCGGAAGTAGTTCCGGCAGTTAAATAGAATTGAAGCGCGTTTAGGTTACTTGCCTGGGTCGGAACATCAGGGTCAGAACATAAATTTCTATCCCAGGGTAAAATCACGGATTTCCTTGTCTGGTGTGCAAGAATCAAACTAACGGATTTTTTATACCGCAAAGCTTTTTCAGGTCATTTTGAACATTGCTGAAATGTTTTCAAAAGAATTATTTATAGCAGACGTCGTAACATGAAACGCGCTTTTTTGCACTCACTACGTTGATAGCGGTGCTCATTTGGAACACGTCTACATCATATTAGATGAATAAACCAGAGGTCGATGATGGACCTAATTCAGTCACCTGAGTTATGATTGAACAGTTTTTTTTAGCTCACCTGAGCCAATATTTGCAGACTGTGAGCAGACCTCAACCAAAATTTTATCTGTAGCATGTCCTTGGTGGAGAACTGCTTGCATATATGCATTTGAAGAAAACTGCTTCAGAATGTTGGTTGCTATGGCAATTGATAGGTCCAATAGGTTTACCGTATGGGAAAATGCTTGTAGACAGCGCAGCCTCTTCATTTTTTGCTGGCTCTTCATGAAACTTCAGGATTATAAAAAGCATGCATAAAATCTCGGACGAGTTAGAAAATGAGTCAGATCGAACCAATAATAGCAGAATTAACGTGTCCTTACTTGTCAAAATGGCCATTATTGACCTAGTGAACAGCGTAGCTTCTTCGTTTTTTACTGGATCTTCATGAAACTAACAGATAACAATGGCATGCATAAAAACTCGGACGAGTTAAATAGCAGTTACCTCCCCTTGACCGCAAAATGGCCATTATCGACCTTGTGAACAGCGTAGCTTCTTCATTTTTTATGGATCTTCATGAAACGTGCAGATAACAATGGCACAGACAAAATCTCAGACGAGTTTTAGAATAGATGATGGCAGAATTATGTCCCCTTGATAGTCAAGATTGCCTGTGAACACTTTAGGCCATTTTTTCAGCCTAAGCAACTTCAAACTTTCTCAGATTGGTGTCCTTGACAATATGTCGGTCAAATTCGAAACTAAGTCATGTGGGGTCAAAAAGTTTGTCACTACGTCAAACAACAGAAAAACGTTTTGAATGCTATTCTTGTAATATTTTCAGCAGTCGACTTCAGACTTGCCCAGAATGATGTCCTTGACAATATCTAGGTCAAATAAAAAACTGGGTCATATGGGTCAAAAGTAGGTCACACGGTCAAATCATGGGAAAAACCTTGTGAAGTCTGAAGAGGTCATATTTTAGCCTTATCAACTTCAATACTGACCAGAAGGCTTTGAGAGAGCTTTTAGGATTGCAATCTGCGTCGTCTGTCATCCTCCTATGTCATCCTTTTTTGTCAATCATCCACACTTTCGAACAGAAATATCTTTGCAGATCTCAATAAATTTTTATCTTTAGCTTGTTCTTGGTGGAGGAGTGCCTGCATATGCATTTTAGCTAACCTAAGCACTATGTGCTAATGGTGAGCTATTGTGATCGGTGAATGTCAGTTGTCCGTCTTACGTCCTCCGTCAACAAATTGCTTTCAATGGAAACGTCTCCTAAATCCTTGGGACACTTTGATTCTAACTTATCAGGAATCTTGTCTAGGAGAATCTTTTCTTGTCAGGGGCGTGATAGCTCAGTGGTTAGTGCACTTGCCTCTGATGCTAGAGGTCCCGGGTTCGATCCCCGGTAGCGGCGATAAAATTTCGGTGTCCGAACACGCTCCATTGGCATCATTTACAGGGATGAATATCATAAAGTGCACCGTCCTTCGGATCGGGGCGTTAACTGGAGGCCCCCTGGGCAGGGACAACCACCCCCCTGTGCAGGTTAAAGATCCCTACCGTAATTACATGATTACTGTGTAGGCTTTCATCCTGCAAAACCTGGAGTGTATGTAATATACACCTGCGGTAATGGTCAAATGTGACCGACGCAGTATCAGAAGATAGATAGATAGATAGATAGATAGATAGATAGATAGATAGATAGATAGATAGATAGATAGATAGATAGATAGATAGATAGATAGATAGATAGATAGATAGATAGATAGATAGATAGATAGATAGATAGATAGATAGATAGATAGATAGATAGATAGATAGATAGATAGATAGATAGATAGATAGATAGATAGATAGATAGATAGATAGATAGATAGATAGATAGATAGATAGATAGATAGATAGATAGATAGATAGATAGATAGATAGATAGATAGATAGATAGATAGATAGATAGATAGATAGATAGATAGATAGATAGATAGATAGATAGATAGATAGATAGATAGATAGATAGATAGATAGATAGATAGATAGATAGATAGATAGATAGATAGATAGATAGATAGATAGATAGATAGATAGATAGATAGATAGATAGATAGATAGATAGATAGATAGATAGATTAGAGAGAGAGAGAGAGAGAGAGACAGAGAGAGAGAGAGAGAGAGAGAGAGAGAGAGAGATAGATAGATAGATAGATAGATAGATAGATAGATAGATAGATAGATAGATAGGAGACTCTCTATCAAAACGGCTAAAGTCGTTCCGCTCCAATGACCAAGATGGCAACCAGAGCTAAAAAAAGAACAAGCTTAAACAACAACTCCTCCTATAGCCTTAAGTCAATCACATTCAAACTTCATACGAATGTTGCTTATGTAACACTCTACCAGAATAGCTAAAACGGTTCTGCTCTGAATAGCGAAATGGCCATCAAAACTAAAAATATTTGGCCCCAAAACTATTACCGCGGCCTTGAGTTTTCCCTATACAAGTCTATGTAAACAGGGGCCCCGGGAAGGGACCTGCTGCCATTTTTTTACCGAAGGCTTATATTTGAACAATGGTGGTAGAGGTCCACCACAAAGCTTCATACCAAATATCAAAGACCTAGGTTTCCCTATATAACTAGAAATTTTGTTTGTGAAACACTATGCCCCCAACCATATGCTTGTCCCTTAAAGGGGCAGTAAACAGTACCTCATGATCGTTTGCATTAAAAATAAACCTGTCAAATCTTAACAGATTGTAAACAATTCAGGTCATCTATGCCTTAGTAGCAAACAGACTGCCAAATATCATGAGCCTAGCTCAAGTGGTTCTCCAGTTATTTTGTTCACAACGTTTCCCTATAGCCAAAATGTATAAGTCTAAAAAGGGGCATAACTCCATTAAATATTTTCAGAATTTCGTCTAAAGTTAATCAGGTCATCTACACATTAGACCCAAACTGTATACCAAATATCATGAGCCTAGCTTAAGCGGTTCTCCAGATATTTTGTTCACAAGGTTTCCCTATAACCACAATGCATAAGTAAAAAAGGGGCGTAACTCCGTTAAATATTTCCGGAATTTCGTCAAAAGTTAATCAGGTCATCTACACATTAGACCCAGACTGTATGCCAAATATCATGAGCCTAGCTCAAGCGGTTCTCCAGATATTTTGTTCACAATGTTTCCCTATAGCCACAATGCACAAGTCAAAAAAGGGGCATAACTCCGCAAGGACAAGTCCGACGGAAACGAAAAAAATACGAGTCAGCTTATTTTTCATGCTCATGGCATATATGAAATTTCAAGATCCTAGCTCAAGCCATTCTGTAGTTTACCTTGGTACTTAAAGCGTAACGGACGGACGGACTGACGGACGGACAGGGCAGAACCATAATCAGGTCATCTACACATTAGACCCAAACTGTATGCCAAATATCATGAGCCTAGCTCAAGCGGTTCTCCAGATATTTTGTTCACAAGGTTTCCCTATAGCCACAATGCATAAGTCCAAAGAGAGGCACAACTCCATTAAATATTTTCGGAATTTCGTCAAAAGTTATCAAGTCATCTACACTTTAAACCCGAACTGTACGCCAAATATCACGAGCCTTGCTCAAGCGGTTCTCCAGATATTTTGGATTCCCCATAGCCACAATGCTTAAGTCGAAAAAGGCGCATAACTTCGTTAAAATTTTTCGGAATTTGGTCAAAAGTAAATCAGGTCATCTACACATTAGACCCAAACTGTATGCCAAATAACATGAGCCTATCTCAAGCGGTTCTCCGGATATTTTGTTCACAAGGTTTCCGTATAGCCACAATTCTTGTTAAAAAGGGGCATAACTCCGTTAAATATTTCCGGAATTTCGTCAGAGTTAATCAAGTCATCTACACATTAGACCAAAGCTGTATGCCAAATATCATGAGCCTAGCTCAAGCGGTTTTCCAGATATTTTGTTCACAAGGTTTATCTATAGCAACAATGCATGTCAAAAAGGGGGCATAACTCCGCAAGGACAAGTCCGACGGAAAAGAAAAAAAATATGGATCCGCTTATTTTTCATGCTCATGCCTTATGTGAAATTTCAAGATCCTAGCTCAAGCCATTCTGTAGTTTACCTAAGTACTTAAAGCGTAACGGACGGACGGACGGACAGGGCAGAACCAATATGCCATATCAACTTCTTCGAAGTTGGGGGCATAAAAATAGAAGTGAAGGCAATGACCAGGAATCGATACAATTAACCCACAGCTCCCATCAGAGACACTAAAGGGAAAGAAACACAAACATGAAACAACAGACCCTAATGGAAACATCAATAGCGGAAAGCCAAAAGGACAGTTACTTTCCCACAAAATGGCCAATTGGCTATCAAAAACAAACTAATATAAGCGACACAAACACCCAAAGACAAACCATAACAATAATAAACCGCGACAGAAGAACACAATCCTCGCCCTTACTTCCGTCACGATTTAGACAAATAATTTGTTCAGTCCGCATGAAGGCCTTCTTACTCATCAGTGTAACATCTCCGTGAACACAAAAAAAAATCAAACAACCACAGAGATGAAACAACGGCGAGGACTCGACAGCAAGAAACCACTGTAATGCCGGAGCAAAAGGAAACCAACAGTTAGACTCCGATGGGCCCAACCAGAGACAGAGCATCTGGCACCAACCAACATTACATAGAATTAGATCTTTCTAATTCCCAGTAAGCCTTTACGCTGGAACCGTCATAAAATCTGAGGCCTGACCCACTGGCGTGCAATTAAAGATGGAAGCAAAGTTGTCAATCGTGATTGGGTAAACTACCATGCATGCGGTCTGTCGTATAACAACTAGAGCTGTCAGTGAAACTGACTAGGGCCCCGGCAGCGCTATCAGAGGAGTAGGAAAGTGTTGATGTTAAAAAAGACGTTTTTTTTTTTCCTTTCACCTCTAAGTATGACCTTGACCTTTGAGGTACGGACCTGGGTCTTGCGCGTGACACACTGTCACATTATGGTTAATATTTCTGCTAAGTAATATTTAAATCCATCCAGGTATAAGAAAGTTATAGATTGGACACAATAAAAAAGACGCTTTTTTGACCTTTTATCTCTAAGTATGACCTTGACCTTTGAGGTACGGCTGTGGGTCTTGCGTGTGACACTTCGTCACATTATGGTTAACATTTCTGCGAAGTAATATTTAAATCCATCCAGGAATGATAACAAAGTTATTAATTGGACACAGTAAAGACCCTTTTTTGACCTTTAACCTCTAAGTATGACCTTGACCTTTGAGGTACGGACCTGAGTCTTGCGCGCAACACTCCATCACATTATGGTTAACATTTCTGCCAAGTAATATTTAAATCCATCCAGGAATAAGAAAGTTATGGAGGATAAAAAAATTTGTAGACGGACAGACAGACAGACAGACGGACGGACAGAATGATGCCAAGTAATATTTTAATCCATCCAGGAATAATAAAAAGTTATGGAGGATAAAAAAATTTGTGGACGGACAGACGGACAGACGGACGGACAGACAGACAGACAGACAGACGGACGAACAGAGTGATTACTATAGGGCACCCACACTTTCAGTGCGGGGCCCTAATTATGTTGTACCCAATCTTTTTATATCTGGGAATAATTTTACGAAATCGGGTGCTGAAGTCATTGCGGTTATATATTTTTCTGAATTTATATACATGTACTAAGTCACCATAAAATTCGGGTTCCGATAGACCTTATTGCAGAAGAGATTTAAGTCCAATATTGAATTTTGACTGATCAAACCATCGAAATACGTATTGACAATATTTAATATATTAACTGTAAAACATTTGTGCCCCGGGGCTTGGCCATTTTTTTTTTTTTTTTTTTTTTTAGCCACAAGGCGATATTAATTTGAATCTTCTGGTTTAAGATTTAAAAGGTTCTGGGTTCAGACAAGAAGATTTTTAAAGGTTTGTCCTGTATAAGTCTATGTAAAAACATGCAGGCCCCAGGGCAGGGCCATTTTCGGCCCCAAGGCTATAATTTGAACAACCTTGGTAAAGGTCCACTCGACAAAATACCTGGGCCTTGCAGATTTAGATAAGAAAACCGGCTTTTTGTGTTTAAACCAACCTCCTTTTAAACTGCAATCAGGCATTCTAATAACCTAATAAACGGGGTCAAATAACTGCAACCTATAATCAGAAGTGACCCATAATACTTTCTACTGAGTACTGACCTATAAAACATCTGGTGACACCAACTTTTCAGGTGCCTGATTTGCAAGTGTAAACAACAGCATGCAACTCTTTATACCTGGGAAAACAACCAAAAGGCAAGTTATTACCTATACTATATTAATTTAATAAATTTTCAGAAATTTCAGCTAGAGTCTTACCTTGGGCTTTCCTGTATTTTTTATTGTTTGCTTGATTTGAAGTTTAACGTCCCCATCAACACTGTATATGTCATTTTGGAGACGTTGCTTCCAATTCTGTGGGACTTTCATCCAACATTGAGATGAAATACGATCTCAAGCCCTGTCGCCCAATATAACTAATAGGGTTTATTAGCATGGACGGTCCAACTCGCACCGCCTTGCCTGGGCAGGCTTAACTCCTCGAAGCAGTTTACCAGTACTAGTGTGTGGTCGGTTTCAGCTCTGCGTGGAAGCATCATGCAGCCCATCTATTTCTTCAAGCCCCGATGGGCGGGGGCCAACTGTATTTTTCATACAGTGCCGACTGTATTTTTCATACAGTATGTTAAGCACCAAGGAAGTTTTACACAAGCGACCATGTTTCTGATGCGTCTGTGGGGCTGTGAACAGTGATGACAGAAACATTGCACTCTTTGACGTCACGTTAAGCTTCGTGTGTGATCAAAGTATTGAAATGTTGTTTGACATGCCACATTGTCTGCAGTTCTTTTTTTTTGTGAAATTTGCAAAATTGTTGCAAAAGCCCTTGATTTTTTTGGATTACACTACAAGCTAAATACTGGCCCCCGCCCATCGGGACTTGAAGAAATATATGGGCTGCATGATGCTTCCACGCAGAGCTGAAACTGACCCGCACATGAGTACTGGTAAACAGCTTAGAGGATCTAAGCCTGCCCAGGCATAGCGGTGCGAGTCGGTCTGTCCATGCTTATAAACCCTATTGGTTTCATTGGGCGGCAGGGCTCGAGAGGTCATTTCATCTCAATGTCGGGTAAAAGTCCCACAATATTCGAAGCAACGTCTTCAAAATGACCTTTACAGTGTTGAAGGGGACTTTAAACCTCAAATCAAACAAACTAAAGACATGAATTGTGTCTCTTAATTATAAAATGCAGTTGATTTGCAGCGACACCAGTTATTTCATAGGGGCTCGCCCCTTTAAAATTGTCAAAGGCTCACTGATTATATTATTAAAGACACTAACCATGTACAGTAAAATTCTGCTATGAAGACCACCTAAAATCAAGACAAAATCTGCTTTTAAAGTAGAAGTAAAACAAAGATCAGGAATCGATACGATTAACTTAATCCACCCATCAAAGACACCAAAGGGAAAGAAACACAAACATGAAGCGACCAGACCCCAAAATGGAAACCTAAACAAAGGAAGGCCATAAGGACAGTTACTTTCCCACAAAATGGCAAAATGGCCATCCAAAATAAAAAGACATGAGTGAAACACACAGTAAGTAATAAAAAACAACATAAATAAACCGCCACAGAAGAACCCCCTTGGAACGGTCAGTGGAAAGAATTCCACTGGGGGGCTTAAATCGATTTTCCATGGCCATAATCCTCGCCCCTTACCTCTGTCGCGGTATACACTAATTTTGTTTAGTCCGCATGAAGGCTTCCTACCTCATCAGTGTAACATCTCCAAGAACATACAAATCAAAACACTACAGAGATGAAACAAGTTTCAGTTATTTTTTCTTTGTTTCTACACCCAGTGCCTCCCATTAAGAGACCACCTTTGGGACAGTTCAAAAGTGGTCTTAAGACCTTTTCTGAACAGTCCAAATGGTGGTCTTAATATAGTAATTTTACTGTATTTACTCACCAGTCAGCTGTACAACTGCTACCGTATTTTCTTCAGAAACTAATGCAGAGGGCACTTATCATGGCAATTCCAACAAGTATCCACAATGTATAATTGAATGAAGAAATAAGGAAAAGTTGTTATACTGCAAAGAAATTTGTTACTGTTTAGGCTTTTGATGGATAGCGCAATTTATTTTCCATGTACCCTATATACAAAATATTGCCTTGTTTCTTTAACCTTTTACCACTCGGGGATTTTGTGAATTTCGCTGATTTTCACAGTGTTGCACCTGACAGCAACTTCAACTAGCCATTGTTTCATAATGGATGGTCTGTTTTACACCAAACTCGGTATGAATGTTCATTGGGCAGTAGCCTTTCAAATGCAGCCTTTCAAGACTTGATCATTGTTGTCATGGTAAAGAGGGGGCATCTCAAAGTTGACAATAAGTGTGTTTTCACATGAATTTTTGACCACATTTTAATCTTCACACAGCTGTCAAGGCAACAATTAAGGTGTTTGGCACTGGCCATTTTCACTGTTTGCAGCATGTTTTATCAGCATCAATTTTCAGGCATTTTTGACCCAGACACCCTCAGATATAAATTTTAGCGGCCGGTTGGGCCATACACCCAAAATTTTTCGGGATGTGAGGGGGGAGGGGGGCATCAAGAATCAAAATAACTAACAGTCTCACCAAAATTAAGCTCATGGCTACTTATTTTCTGGTCTGTGGGTAGCATTTACATATCTGACTGACATTTTGTTGGTACAAGCATTACAAAGAAAGAGAAAACGAACTCTGTTGGAATATTTTATTCTTACTTATGTAAGATGTCAATTATACCACTTATTCATAGTATCACATGACATGACTGACAAAAACTGTTCTCACTCTTGACTTAATAAAAATTCAGAATCTGAAAGTCTTTCAATCTGAAAGAATTTACTTTAAAATCCTGCAATTTTCATGATAATACATATTAAACTGTTAATTTATGTCGTCATCTTTTGATAGAGAATAAAAATAAGCACTTGTTTATTCATCTTTGAAGAGAAATTATCAAATCCACACAAATTAATAGCTGAAGACAACATTCATCTGATTCAAGAAAAATTAGAAAGGAAAAGTACCTAAATAATAAATCTTGCCGAATTTGACTTCGTCAATAAGACAAGATTTATCATTAGGACACAGTCATCAATCTCCTACAATTTGGATTTGACGGGATTTATCATGTGGACATAGCCATCAGAATATCAATCAGCAGGCAACAAAAAATATCCTCTGGGAGGAATATAAGAATCTTATTATGGGTGTGAGGGGTGGATGGAAAAATCCGTCCCGAGGGTCACTGTCCGGCATCACGAGGCTTGCCGAGTGATGCCGGACAGTGATCCCGAGAGACGGATTTTTCTATCCACCCCTCACACCCATATAGGATTCTTTTTCTTGCACACCTTCCATTTCTATTGCGAATTGTTAATGCTGCTGTCACTTCGGTTACCGACGTCCGCCATTTTGTGATGACACAACAGGAATGTTTAGTGACGTCACGCGTGACGACGCCGCGCATGAGGTTGTAATCAACCAGTGCATTTATCAAACACGCGATGGTATTCAATTTGGGGTCGGAACACTAGGGTCAGAACATAAATTTCTATCCCAGGGTAAAATCACGGATTTGCTTGTCTGGTGTGCAAGAATAAACATTTCTTGGTCTCCCTGAGATTCAGAGGTGTGTTTAGTATTAATTTTAGGCACAACTGTGATTTTTCTGTAAACATACTCATTCTTCATCCAGGTACAAAAGAAATGCTACAATGCGAGATGTATGAAACTTAAAATAAAGATTCAGAGACTATGAATGTACTATGGCACTATATGTGCTAAGTTTTCTTGTTCTGGAAATTGTGTGTGAATCATAGCAACTTCAAGCATGTCCCACAAAAGTATTTTCAGAAGGCATTTTTAACCCTTAGCGCACCAAGCTTTATACTGGAGCACAGAAATGATAAACTATTGTTTCTTTTCTCTGAAAATTAGGCTTGACATTTCACGTACAGATGATTCACATGAAATTCCATGGTTTTTATTGTTTCCTTTTTCAATACAATATGTGGCATTTGCATGTTAAGGGTTAATATAATGGTTCAAAATGATATGAAATTAGGGACAGGGGTTATTAGTTCACAATTTTCTTTGCATTTTTTGTTATGTTTGTTTTTTTTGTTTTTTTTTTTGTTTTGTTTTTTTTTTTGTTGGGGGGGGGGGGGGGGGGGGGGGGGAGGTTGTTGTTGTTTTTGTATTTTTTCTCTTTCATTTTTTTTCTTTCATTTCTCTGAATTTACTTGTGATTAGATCAAGTCATGTAGCATTTCTTCTGTAAACAAATGCACATATCATACATGTATATGCAGACTGCAACATTTAACATTAAAAGTACACTTTAGAATATCTGCAACTGATAATAAATCTTTGTGCAGTCACACTCCCACGTCATTTATTGTGACATACATTACACAAACATGCCTATTCAGATATATGAGTACTATTTTACCACCAAAAAAATGAAATTTTTCAGATAAAATACCTAATATTTTCATATTACTAAAAACTTAAATTGTGCATACTCGCTAGAACTGCAGTTCTAATGAGTAACCACAGTCTATGTTTTATGCCTCACTGAGGCAGTTCTAATGAGTACCCAACAGTCTATGTTTTTGAGCAGAAATAAGAAAATTCATGTATTCCCCTGCAAACCAAAGTTTTGCTGCATAAGGTTTAAGTGGGTCAAAATTATATAGGCATTTTTGTGTGATGTCTGTGAGGCTTTCAAGGTTTGTTCAGCTAGTATTCGCAATATGTTTTATCCAATGAGGACCCTACAAAATATATTTAGAGCAAGCACCATACAAACTTGATCTATCAGATTTTGTACTGATGCTAAACCGTAACACTCCTTAATTTGCTTTAGATCAAAATAAGTTACTCATGAAAACAAAATGTTAATTGCATAATATCAAAGCATAGCCTTGCTTTCTAAATAAAGTATAGCAAGTGAGCAATAATCTGGATTTCTTCTCTGACAGAATTTTTCCTTAAAATTCTTGAGTGAATTTAAAATTTAAATGAAATTAAAAACAAATCCTGCAATGGCACAAAATTGTTAAAAATAGAAATGACTTAAAAGGTATGATTATCCGTATTTATCCGTAACACGAGTTATTGAGTATGAATTTATATACAGACCCTATCAAAAAAAACAAAAAAACTACCACACTAGGTTGAGTTAGAATCATACACACAATTGTTTTATATTGTAAGCAAATATTTCTGTACAGTTTCTGTCCATTTTACACACTGGCTGTAGCTTTTGAAGCCATGGAACCCTATCATAGTCAATCGTCTTATCCCAGGCAACACTCCCCACCTGAAAGAAAACCATATGCTGTAAACAGGCTGGAATATGGGACAGAAAACATCTTTTTACAGAAAAGAAACTTAACCCTCACCATGCTAAATATTTCAATATGTTACACTCCTCCCCAATTTTCAGCCATTTGTGTTGCATAATCTCAGTTTTTAACCATCATGTGAACAAGTCTGTGAAATCAACACCCCTCTAAACCCAACTTTATATAGAGAAAATTCGGGTTTACGCAGGTATACGTTATTTTCCTTATTTCTGCTCCAAGACATAGGTTGTGGGTACTCGTTAGAACCGCCTCATTGAGTCGGTTCTAACGAGCACCCACAACCTATGTTTTTAGTATAAATAAGAAAAATATCACTGATTTTTATCAGAAAAGAAGCCATTTTGGAGATGTGAAAAAATGCAATAGGTCGCACGGGTGTTGTGTTTCATGTTCTAAATTTTTAATCATGGATTCAGAAGCAGACGGAAAAACAGTAAGGGTCCTCATAGCCTGGCTTCTGAGAAGCCAGCTGATCAGGATTTTACTGTTTTCAAAAAGAGGCTGTATCTGGGTTCAGCATGGTGAAGGTTACCACTACAAGTCTATGAACGGTAGTATTTACAAGGTGAAGCAATGAATTTTCATTTACTTAATTACACACTTTTTTAATTACATGCATACGATGTAATTCATCATGATCTGGATCTAAACTGTTTTCAAAAGAGGATTTATCCCGACTCAACATGGTTAGGGCAACACTGACAGTCAACGAAAGGTAGTATTTACAAGGTGAAGCAATGAAATTTTCATTTACTAAATTACATACTTTTTAATCATACTTCAACATTAATCATGTTACTTTGGAATCTGAACAACTTACCTAAAATTTGAATGTAATGACCTTTTTGCTAGCCAACGATGTCTGATACTGGTCAGTGTATTAAAGTAATTTGCATTTGGAACAGTTTATGACCTGACCAGACTGTAAAAAAACAAGTTATCTAGTCAGGGTCTGTTACTAAGCAAATAATGCACATCCTTGAAAATCCTGTTTTCCCTACATAAAGTGGGATTTACCAGATTCATTATCATGAAGTGGTTCTTTCAGTTGCTTTAAATTTCTAATTTAACCCTTATCTTGCTGTTCACGACAACCCCTATCTTTGCAAACAGTGTAGATCCAGATCAGATGGCTTCTGAAGCCATCTGATCAGGATCTACACTGTTTGACATTAAATTCATGAATTTTCAGCAATAAATCACATTAAGTAATTTGATTGGTTGATAGACAGAAATGGGTGTGGCTTAAATGAATAGTCAGAAAGATAAGGGTTAAAATACAGTGAATTCCGCTATTAAGACCAGCGAAAATAAAGACTAATTCTTCCTGTAAAACATTTAAAAGGCTTCAGTTTTTCTGTCATTGTGTTTTTACACCAACAGTCTTCTGGTCATAGACCACCTTTGGGATCTTTAATATGTGGTCTTGTAGACCACTTTTGAACAGTCCCAAAAGTGGTCTTAACATAGGAATTTTACAGTGCATGACTCAATAGTACACTGGTAAAAATACCAATCCACAAGGAAGTTAGGCATTTAAGTGAAGAAAACAAAAAATATGACAAAACTTTCAAAAATACATTATCTAACTTCTAGGCACATATCGAAAAGAACATATAACAGAATACACTCTGAACACATTTAGCTAGGTTACCTTCTGAGTAGCATAAATTAATTGAAGCTAGTCTAAGCAAAAAGGCAAAAGCAGTGAAGCACTTCATTAATAATAAAGTACCTGAAAAAAGGCCCAGTTGTTCAAAACTAACGATGTCATTAGTTAGCATAACTTGGAAATTTCGATCATTTGATATGGCAAACAAACTAGGATTTTTGCTGAAGAAAAAATGTGAGTAGCTTTGCATTTGCAAAATCTACTCACATATATCAGAGTATTAGATATTGTACTTGCTACAACAGTTAACCCTTGTCCTGCTGAATATTTAAATATGTCACACCCACTATTCATTATCAGCCAATCAGAATATTTGATACAAATAATTGCAACAAATTCATTAACTGGATGGCAAACAATGAAGATCCTGATCAGATGGCTTCTTCAGAAGCCATCTGATCTGGGTCTACATTGTTTCAAAGACAAGAAAAATGCCTGATGGCATTATGGACGGGTTTTTGTGGAGGTGGGGAGGTGGGGGGTTGGGGTTGGGTTGATTTGTTTATTATGTGTTTTATGAAGAAAAAAAAAGAAGTTTTTTTCTATTTTTAGCTCTAGTGGCCACTGATTTTAGCAATTTTGAAAAAGGGTCACCTAATGAACATTTCTGTAAATAATTTTGAAATTGGGCCATTATCCCAGGAGGAGATGTCGTTTAAAGAAATTGTTGATGGACGACGGACATCAACTCACCTTGAGCACTTCATGCTCAGGTGAGCTAAAAAAGAACGAAAAAAAAAAAAAAGAAAAAGAAAATTCCATGCCTGTGGATGCATGTATGTATTATTACTAGCAACTATCAGGGGAGGAAGATAATAATTGTTCATATGTGTTTATGGAGAAGAAAAGAAAAATAAAGAAAAAAAAGAATGAAAAAAGAAAAAAAAAAAAAAAGAACAAAAAAAAAAAAGTGTCTCCACCGGGGTTTGAACTCAGGCCCCTCAGATTCATAGTCAACAATAGGATTCGTAGTCCAGCACTCTATCCACTACACTGGCATTTGAAAAAAGGTTAACCAAAAGGTAAACCTGAAAAACACAAGTTTGGAAAAAAGACAATTTCCGCCAAAATTTTAGTCTTTTGCCCCATTTATGGATAATACATGAAAGCGGTACCTCCACTTATGCATCAGCCCTGATATTAAAACAATCTGCTACAGAATAGATGAAAAATATCACTTTGAAAAAAAGGTTAACCAAAAGGTAAACCTGGGACGACGCCCGCCCGCCCGCAGGACGCCCGCCCGCCCGCCCGGACATCGCTATTTTAAAGGACGGATTTTTTTTAAAAACCCGTCCAAAAAGGCACATCCGGGCTCCGCAGGACAAGAGTTTAACATTTCGGCCACTGACAACCTCATTAACATTAAATGATTGCATGCAGGCTGGAAATCCCAAAGAGGGTACCTTGACAAACAGTTCAGTCCCAGATCAGACGTCACAGAACACAGCGTCTGATCAGAACCTGCACTATTTGCTAACAGAATTTTGTGTCAAAACAAGAATAAAAACGAAAAAAGGCCATTCCACCCCTTATATGACAAATGGACTTGTCCAACATATAGCAATGGAAGAGTCCACTAGTATACATACAATGGGTTAATGCTTTGAACAACTAGATCCAGTTGTTCAAAGTTTCATTAGCTTAACCAACTTGCTAGTAACCAAAACATTAACTGTTTCACTATCCTATACAGTTGGTTTGTCAAGGTCTAGAGTGTAGGTTGGGCCCACAGAATCGATTTAAACTCCCCAGGAGTTCTCACTACTGACCGGTGATGCCAATGTTGTTTACTTTAAATGTATCTTTGTCAGATTTTCTAATGGGGCTCTTCATGTTGTATGAGGGCTGATTAAACGGGCCTCCGTGGCCTAGTGGATAAGAGCGCTGACTCTTAGTCATTAGGTCTCTCACCGCCGTAGGTTCGAGCCTCGCTCGGGCCACGTGTGAGACGCCAAGTTCTGCAACGGAAGGTCATGTGGTTTTTCTCCGGGTACTCCGGTTTTCGCCCACCTCTGATAAACGATCGGCTCGATATGAGTGAAATAATCTTGAAAGGGCCGTAAAACCCAAACCAAAAAAAAAAAAAAATGAGGGCTGATTGATATGTTGTGAGCCTCGTATTGACGGAGGTTAGGGCTGGCTAATCTGAGCTGAAAAGATAATTGATTAGAAGTCCTGCCATTGTGATCGATAATCGATTAGTAATCTCTAAGGTTTTTGTCATTATTTTGCCTGTCTAGCTTTCTGTCTGAGCATGACTCTTACCATATGTTGCACTTTACATTATGTTTCTTTGAACAGACAGGCCTGAGCAAACAGTGTAGACCCAGATGAGACGCCGCATAATGCGGCGTCTCATCAGGGTCTGCACTGTTTGCCATTCATCCAGCTATTTTAGGCATATCTTTGGCTAGTAAATTGTACCTATCAAGTAATCGATTAAAAGCAAATCAGAAATGATAATCATTTTTGTGGAATTTATCGATCGATTAATCTTAACCTTTTTGAGGAAGATCCTGCCAACTTTCCTCAGAGATTTGTCACTATGGGTGTAACATGGATCCATCATTTTACCCCAGAGGCCAATCAAGAATTGAAACAATGGAAGAACCCTGGCTCACCCCCGCCAAAGAAGGCAAAGACTGTTCCATCAGCTGGGAAGGTTATGACTTCGGTTTTCTGGGATGCAGATGATATTCTGCACATACTATGCTTCAAATCTGACGCAGTTACGGCAAAATATTAAACTTAAGCGCCACGGAAAGCTCACTAAAGGTGTGTTGTTCCATCAGGACAACGCTCCTGTATTGCTATGGCAGTCATTGATGATTGTGGCTTGTGTAAATGGAGTGAGCATCTGCCTTATAATATTCACCTGATCTTGCTCCATCAGGTTTTTGGTGTCTCTGATGGGAGCTGTGGGTTGATTGTAACGATTCCTGATCACTGCCTCCACTTCTATTTTTCATTTATTTCCAAACCTAAAAACGGCTAATCAGGCACCCACTTTCATCATATATGCAGTGGATGACTTTTTGAACAGCCAAGAAAAGGAGTTTTATAAAAGTTGCATTGTGGCCCTTAAACACCGCTGGCAAAAGTGTATTTATACTGAAGGGGAATATGTCCGACAAAATTCAAATTCTTCAATATGAGGCTCACAAATATCAATCAGCCCTCATATGTGCTTATGGGTGTGTATTATTATTTATTTAACCCTTGTCCTGCTGAGCCCGGATATGCATTATTTTCCAAACAATGAAGATCCAGATCAGATGGCTTCTGACGAAGCCATCTGATCAGGATCTACATTGTTTGCCATTCAGATTGTGAATTTGTTGCAATAATTTGCATCCAATAATCTGATTGGTTGAAAATCGGTAGTGGGTGTGGCATATATGAATATTCAGCAGGACAAGGGTTAATTTTCATTCATTGTGCCTGCTGCACCTTGATCACCACTTGGTGGGATGAGGGAGCTGGTTGCTGTGCTGTTTGTTATTGTTTTTGTTTGTTTGTTTGTTTTTTTGTGTGTTTTTTGTTGTTGTTTTTTGTTAGTAACTCTTCCTCTTGGTGCCATTGGTAGGCTGTAATCTTTGATTGTGGCTTTCCCTGGGCATGTACAGTAGAACTTCGATGGCTCGAACACCGATGACTCGTTTACCATGGATGAGTCGAACACATTCTTGAGCACCTAGCAAAATCCTCTACATAAGAAATAGTGGGGAAAAATTAAGGAGATTTTAGTCTTTTATCTTGCAAATGTATGCTGTGTGTACTCATTAGATTCTTTCTAGAACACCAAAAAGATGTTCAAAGTATTTCGTTATGCCTCCTGACAGTAACCTCAGTGGCTCGAACTACCCCTGTCTCGAACAGATTTTCGAGGTCCCAAAGGTGTTCGAGCCAATGAAGTTCAACTGTATTTTTTTTCTTTTAAAACCTTTTCACATTTAAAATGTCATTCATACTAAATTGTTGAAGTTTCAACATAATCCTAGCTAATGGCTTCATAATCATTGGACAATTGGGCCCAGTTCTGAAGATATTAACTTATAACAGATAATGTATATCGGAACTCTTCAATTAAGGGACAACTGTCTTCAAAAATGTCATTTTGGGCAGTAAATTGGTGATTTTACAGTCACAATGTCTGTTTCATTGCTCTGCTGATAAAATGGCCTTGAAAGAAGTTTTACAACCTATGTAGATAATGTTATATTTTCCTTACTGTATTTTTCAGAAAATAATAGGCTCAACTGTTTGCCCAGCAGAAGTTACACATCTAATGTCAAGCCTTTTTTCTCTGACATACAATAAGACAAGAATGCTGCAGAAGGCTATGACAAGCCTCTGATTTTAGTTCTTTAGTTCCTGTATAGTGCCATGCTTAACACATTTTGTAGCGGAAACCCCTAAAGTGGTATCTTGGCAAACAGTGCAGGCCCAGATCAGATGCAGCAGAATGCGGCGTCTGATCAGGGCCTACACTGTTTGCAAAAAGTTAAGCCATTTCCAAAGATAAATTTTGAAAACACAACCTGACACCCCTAAGTTTCGAAATGCACTCCTGCCATATATAAGGAGGAAGATTCCATTTGGTGCAAAAGGTGTTAAAAAATGATAAGCAAAACTAAATACAGTAAAATTCCTATATTAAGACCACCTTTGGGACTGTTCAAAAGTGGTCTTAAGACCACTTTTGAACAGTCCCAAAGGTAGTCAATGATTAGGATGCACAGGGTGTAGTTGCACCCGCCCATCGGGGCTTGAAGAAATAGATGGGCTGCATGATGCTTCCACGCAGAGCTAAAACCAACCCGCACATGAGTACTGGTAAACAGCTTAGAGGAGCTTAGCCTGCCCAAGGAAGCGGTGCAGGTCGGCCCGTTCATGCTTATAAACCCTATTGGTTTCATTGGGCGGCAGGGCTTAAGATGGCATTTCATCTCAATGTCGGGTAAAAGTCACACAAAATTGGAAGCGACGTCTCCAAAATGACCTTTACAGTGTTGACGGAGACATTAAACCTCAAATCAAACGAAAATACAAAGAAAGAATAACTGAAACCTTCTCAGTGAGCTTTTAACAGCAGATTTAGTCTTAATTTTAGGTGGTCTTAATAGCGGAATTTACTTTACTTTGAAAGAGCCATCTGCTTGTCATAATTAGCTCTTGAAGGGTAAGGCTCACATAAATCCTTGACACAAACACAAGGATAATACAAAAAATACTGGGTAAGCAATCAAGCCTGCTAAAGCCGAAGCAGAAAGCTGAAAATGAAGACTTCCAAACAAACAAGTGCTGTAAACAGCAAGTCTGCAGAAGCAAAGCAGTAAGATAAAAATCAAGAATCTTGAACACATACAAATACATGTAAAGTGAGAGATGCCAAATTCAACCCATTTACGGTGTACGCTTTATAAGAAGAAGCCAAGAGAATTTCCAGGAAAGTTAACAATGTCACCTTCTGAAGGTCAACATGGCTTTTAAACTTTGTCTGACAACCACATTGTATTTTGTCTAACATACACACTTCATACTTGTTTTGGTGTGTTTCATGGAAATTTGATTAAAGTGCATGAAATGTTGGTGATTACCACGTTTTTTGACAAGACCATAAATACCAATTGTGCGACTGTAAGATCAAATTCAAACAAAGCATTCTTTCGGAACCCAGGAAGGGACATTCATGTATTTTTTTTAATATGTTTTGAAAACAAGATATTAAGTTGTGCGAACAAGATATCTTGTACGCACAAGATAATATGTTGTGTGCACAAGATATCTTGTGCGGACAATATAATATGTCTTGTGCCCACAAGATATTATCTTGTGCTCACAAGATTATATCTTGTTTGCACAACTTAAAAGCTTGTGTGGATAAGATATGATCTTGTTCGCACAACATATCTTGTTTGCACAACGAAGATCTTGGGTGGACAACATAATTTCTTATGTGTCTGATTAAAATGTGCAAACAAGATAATATGTTGACAGGCCTCATACTGACCAGGCTTTTCCATACCTGAAAGACCCAATTTTACAGCCTTTAACCCTTATCCTGCTGATCATGGCAAACCCTACCTTTGCAAACAATGTAGATCCAGAAGCATCTGATCAGGATCTACACTGTTTGTAATACAGTTTGTGAACTGAAGAAATACATTATAGGAAGAAAAATCCAAATCTAAAAGAATGAAAATAGGAAAAAATCAAGCTCTAAAAGCCTGAAATCCCGCAAATGCCTGAAAAATATGAGGCCTGTGTTGACCGAACAAGATAATAAGTTGTGCAAACAGGATAATATCTTGTGTGCACAGGATATTATGTTGTCTGCACAATATCTTAAGTTGTGCGAACAAGATAATATCTTATGTGCAAAAGATATTATGCTGTCTGCACAAGTTTTGTTTGTTTTGTTTGATTTGAGGTTTAACATCCCCGTCAACACTGTAAAGGTCATTTTGGAGACGTTGCTTCCAATTTTGTGGGACTTTTACCCGACATTGAGATGAAATGACATCTCAAGCCCTGTCGCCCAATGAAACCAATAGGGAAATAAGGGTTTATTGCATGGACTGTCCGCCTCGCACCGCGGTTCCTGGACAGGCTTAGATCCTCTAAGCGGTTTACCAGTACTAGTGTGCAGGCCGGATTAGGCTCTGCGTGGAAGCATCGTGCAGCCCATATATTTCTGCACAAGATCTATGTTGTGCTAACAAGATATGTCATGCGAACAAGATAATATGTTGTGCGAACAAGGTATCAACTTGTGCGCACAAGATAATGCACAAGATATTATGTTGTGCAAACAAAATAAGTTGTGCCCACAAGATATTATGTTGTCCATACAAGCTCTATGTTGTGCAAACAAGATAATATCTTGTGCGCACAAGATATTCAGTTGTGCAAACAAGATTTTTAGGCGAGGTAATTTAATTTTTATGGTCCAACTAATTCCTTGAGAAATTCTTTTAACACCAAAACACAGGGCTATGTTATATTAATTACCAAAAAAAAGTCCTCAAAAAATATCCGTGCCAGTTCTGAGAAAATTAGGAGTTAATCCGCACAAAAAGCAATAAATAAGTAATGACCAGATAGCAGCACCATACACTGTTTTACCGGCTGTAAGCTCCTCACGCGCAAACAAATGACGTCATCAAAAACAAAACTTACCTCAGAAATTGATAAAGTGCAGTCTTTCTACATTCTATTTTTTTCAAGACATGCCATTTATATTTTCCTTGTATGCTATTGATAAACAAGATCTATGTTCAAGTTGTAAAAATAAACTTTTTTTTTTTTGGTCGAAAAAAAACATTTGTCAATGTCTCATGACAAAATTATCATGTATGGAAGCACATTCGTGCCATCAGAATCAAATGAATTAATATCATAAATATCTGCATACGGTGTATTCCGGTAACATGGCGCACGTAGGATTTTGATAGCTATGTGTGACTTTGTGGAAGCAACCACTCAAAAATCACAATCAGAACAATTGCAACACTGTCCTATCTACTTACTGCAATAGAAATTGGCCGCTGACGTTTTAACAGGCAGGAAAAATAACAGGGGTGTACCCCGTTGAAATTGATTTACAAATTTTGTCTCCCAACATTGCGCACAATAACTGTTTTGAGCTGACTGAACACAAAGGTTGACTCAAACAACCTTAAAAGGGGCAAAATCCGGATGAGAAAATTTGCCATGAGGAATCCATATATGAAATTTCAAAACCCTGGCATACAAGGTTCTATAGTTTTGCTATGCATCACAAAGCATAGGCCTACAATGTACTCAAAGTGACAAAGGGCCATTAGCCACAAAGTGTTTTTCGGAACTTAGTCAAAAGTTTATCAGGACATCTACTCATCACCAACTTACAAGGCTCTAGCTCCAATAGATTTTGAGATATTTTGCTGACAAGATTTTATAAAAAAAAAAATTCAAAGGGCAATAACTTTTGAAAGGGGCATAATCCAGATAAGAAAAAAATGTGCGTTAACTAATTTTCCATGAAGAATCGATACATGAAATTTCAAAACCCTAGCATGCACGTTTCTTGCGTTATGCTATGCATCAAAGGCGTAAAGGAAAGTCGAATGGACGAACCAGAAGCAATATGCCCCTCCAACTTTTTTAAAGTTCGGGTCATAAAAAACATAACGAAAACACGCATATTCAAATCTATTGGAAGATTTGATCACCCCCTAAAAATACAGAGAAAAATTCTGAGTTTTTTTTTTATTCATCACGAAAACAAGACGTAGCTTCCAAGTTTGTGGGACTTTGACCTGACATTGAGATAAAATGACATCTCAGTCCCTGCCGCCCAATGAATCCAAAAGGGTTTACATGCATGGACAGGCTGACTCGCAGCAACTTTTCTGGATATTCTCAGCGCTTTAGCAGTACTCATATGCGCTCGGTATCAGTTCTGTGCGGAAGCATTAGCAGCCCAATCTATTACTCCAAGCCAAGATGGGTGGGGTCAAAAAACACGCCTATATAATTTTGACCCCTCGAACCCCACGTTTATATAGTACAGGGATAAATATTAAATTTCTTATATCAGCTCAAAAACATAGATTGTGGGTACGCGGTAGAACCGTCAAGTTCAGGCGGTTCTGTCGAGCTCCGCAATCTATGTTTTGAGCAGAAATAAGAAAAACATCATTTTTTTTTTTATCTTAAAATTCCATTTTTGGGCTGAACAATTGACAATGTTTTTTGTTTAGGCGTGTTTCGTAATGTCTGCTCAAAAGCATAGATTGGGGTACTCGATAGAAACCCCCTCCTACTGGAGTTTTAGTTTATGCTAATTTATTTTAATTCGATTGCGATGAAAGCCTCAAGCTTAATTAATCGCTCTCGAACACTCATTCCGGATGTTTTCACGCGCACGAGGGAGAGGCAGTTGACTTTTACACCACTGCTACCCATTTTCACCTGGGTGGGTGGAGCAGTGGGGAGTTTAAGGGGGTGTACATGTACATTATTTTTCTTATTTCTGCTAAAAGAAGCCTCCATGTTGTAGTGGATAAGCTACTAGCCTCATGAACCAGGAGTCGTGGGTTCGATCTAAGGGCTTCGCCAGACTCTCAGATTAGTCTTTAAACCGAGGTCCGGTCTCCGTATGCAGGGTTTTCATCAAAAGAAGGGTAGTGGGGATTTTCCCGTTTACTTAGACATTATTCCCCTGCTACGCTTGATCAATTTGTAAGGGCTTTATTCAGATAACATTGAAAATCACACTCCTATCTTTCCTTGAAATCTAGTTGCCAAAATGTTTTTTGAAACCACTGCATATGACATTTGCTGTTGACGGGATGTAAACCTCAAACACACCCACTCACTTATTTCTGATGAGGCAGTTCTATTGAGTATCAACATAGATGAGGCAGTTCTATTGAGTATCAACAATAACCCCTAAACCCCAAGTTTTTCAAGTATATAGATAAAAGTGGGTAAGTGGGGGTCAAAATTATATAGGCATGTTTTCGTGATGTGTTTGCGCTTGATTTTCCTTTTTTCCCCTTCCGCTTCCCAACCCCATCTCTCTCTCTCTCCCCCCCCCCCCCCCCCCCCCCCAAAAAAAAAAAAAAAAAAAAAAAATAATAATATCTTTTGGTGTACCAATAACTTATCATTTATTTTGGCGCACAGAAACTATCATTTTTTAATGATTTCTTGAAGTTAAGTACCGATATGGATTTACTTTTAAGATAAATGTCAGTGATATTAATTTTTTCTTGTTTTAAGCGACTTTCCTTTATTGTCTACGCCCACGGGTGTAGACAATCTTTACAATAGCTTTTGCTCCGGAAGTATTTAATGAAAGGTCATGACTGGTATTTCTGTTGACTGGTTCTACTTTTCATTTTCCATCTGGTTACCCCAGGACATCCCAAGTCTGGTCATACTGGAACGCCCACTTGCATATTGAAACCCAGCAATTACCTGAAAGCTGCCTAAAGTTTATCACATGGCTATGCACGATTGCTCTCACACTTGGAAAATTAACATATATTTGCCCGTATCTAGTTCTTCCCACATCCAATTCTTAATGTTTTCATTTCTAGACGGCAATCTTGGCAGATTGTTTTTCCATGACGTTAACCTAGAATGTAAAATGAAAGTTTAAACTAGAATGCGAAATGAAGGCACCGTAAATGTAGGCATGTTGTACAATTAGTTGTAATTGATAGTGAAAAAAAAATCGGAAATTTTGTTTTATGTGACATTGGTGATAAGATTTGTAAATCCTCATTTGATATCTGTGACTTTTTTACACTTTGTGGTAACTGGCACATTTTAGTTCTACACAAATAATGTGTGCTTAGCATAGACTCAAGCTTTATATAAAAGCTAATGCTTGTTTTTCGAAATTTCACCAAAAAATATACAAAAAAAAAAACAAAAAAAAAGAAAACTTTTATCTTCAGAATTTTTAGTATTTTTCCCCTGATAGAAATATTCATTTTGGATGATTTAATGAAGTCAAGTATTAATTGCTTAACATATGCCTGGTTTTTGTGATTTTTCTTCATTTTTCGTTTTTTTTTTTTCACCCCACAAAAATAAACTTTCCCCACAGATTTTTTTGAGGACTTTTTTTCTATAAATCAGGACACCTTCCTGATACTAAAACTGCTGATAACATTTCTCAAGGAATTAGTTGTGGGTCAAGGGTCATTTCCGGCTAAATGTACTGGCCTATTTATCTTGTGCACACAAGATATTATGCTGTTTGCACAAGATAATATCTTGTTCGCACAACATATTAAAAAAATTTGTATGTCCCTTCCTGGGTTCCGTACATTCTAGATGCAATTCTAAAAAGTTGAGCACACTCTGTGGTAAATGGGTCGAATATACGAATGTTATAAGCTGAAAATCATGTCTACTAAAGCAAGCTGTAAGCTGAAGATCAAAACTCCTGAAAAAGTTATAGCAAGTGCTGAAACAAGCTGAAAATAAAGCAAAGCCGTCGAGTTAAATTTAAAACTCCTTAACCCATTTTGTACGGTAACCCCCCCAAATGGGACACTGACAAACAGTACAGGCACAGGGCAGATGCCGCAGAATGCGGCATCTGCCCTGTGCCTGTACTGTTTGCAAGAGGTCCAGCCATTTATTGAAAACATATACCCACAACTTGACACCCCTAAATTTCAACATACGCTATGATAGATCTCTTCGGTACAAAATGGGTTCATGCTTAAGCAAGCATCAACACACACAAACAACAGCAAGAATGAGCTGAGAAAGATCAGGCAGAAGCAGAATGTTTGCATGAAAAAGCTCAAAACTTCAACTGATGAAAGGCAATTCTCCGGCTGAAGCCCTGGGGCCAGTTGTTCAAAGAATCGTTAGCTTAACGAGCTTGTTAGTGGTCATATTGTTAACTCTTCTAGCAAGTACATTTAATATCGAAAATCTTTGTATTTTTGCTGAAAAAATGTAAGCTGCTCACATTTTTTTCAGCAAAAAATTCAGCATATTTGCCATATTTACTGATCAAAATTTTAACAATAAGTTAACTAACGACGTCATTAGTTTTGAACAACTGGCCCCTGATAAGCACTAAGCTGACATTACAGAAGACTATACAAAATCAAACCAATATGACAGCATACAAGCAAAAAGCTTTACCGTATTCAGGCGTGTATTACCTGCAGTTTTTTTCCCTCAAATTACAGGCCCAAGTTCAGGGTGCGGGTAATCCGCCCGAATTATTTTTGGACCATTTTATTTTTACTTTTGTCAGCTGAAAATACGATGCATCTCGCGTTATGCTCTATCCTTTTACGATTCCCGACATAAAAAAATGTTTAATTGTCCACTCAGTTTTACTTACACATGAGTAATACAACAATCTCCATTACTCTAGCAAGCCCGATTTTGTGACTATTATTCCTAAAACTTTAAACGAAATAAACAAGCAAGTTTAATGCGAACATCAAAGTTTTCAGGCATCAAAACCGCCGCCCACAAACCACCGCTACAGTTTTTTTTTTCTGCTCGCGATCGGTAAATGACGTCATCGGACCCCGGCAACCCCACACGTGTCTATTGTTTTATTTTAATGGGGCGTATCTCTCTCAGAAAAAAATGTTTGGAAACGGTAAAAAAATTCTCGATAGCAAAACGGTTGTGGAAAACAGCGTTTTCCGTAAGCTCCGTGTCAATACCAACAACAGCATACAGATGTGTTAACACAAATTAAAGTGTTCAACTTTTTTCGCCAAGCGTATGCTATTTGGCGCCAAAACATAACCATTTACGAGATAGTAGAATAGTCGTAGCAACTCGTCTTTTGAGTAATTAAATAATTTTCACATTGATTGCGGATTAAATTTTATGATTGGGGAATAAACGCAAATTAGAGACATTACTTAACCATATTTTCACATCTTATCGACACGCACCGCAGGGTGGCAATTATATAACAGGGATTAACAATAGTGCCATAACTGAACCATTATAAATCATCAAACAGTGTAAATCCAAATCAGACGTCTGCGGCGTCTTTCTGAGGTGTCTGATCTGGGACTGCACTGTTTGCCGATGTCCAAAAAAAGAGACGTCTGCGGCGTCTTTCTGAGGTGTCTGATCTGGGACGGCACTGTTTGCCGATGACCCAATAAAGGGCCGCGGGCATATGTGGGTTAATAAATAAATTACAATGGTGAACAGGTAAAGTTTTTCAACATTTTAATGCAAAATAATGCTTTCTGGTGATTCTCGCACACACGTGCATTTTCCCGCCTTTTGAAGACGATCGCGCGTTCCGTTGTGTGTTACAAAAACTGGCCAAATTCTTACTTTTTCTCACTTACGCATCCACCAAAATTTCAGCAAATGTTCCATGCGGGTAATACAACAGAATAACAGTTTTCCCCCAGATTTTGGCAAAAAAAGGGGGGTGCGGGTAGTACGCAAATGCGGGTAATACACACCCGAATACGGTAGTTCCATGGCCTGCAAAAGGTGATCACATATATTATTAGCTCTTATCTTGCTGTTCACGACAACCCCTATCTTTGGAAACAGTGTAGATCCAGATCAGATGGCTTCTGAAGAAGCCATCTGATCAGGATCTACACTGTTTGACATTCAATTTATGAATTTGTAGGAATAAATTACATCAAGTAATCTGATTGGTTCAAAGTCAGAAATGGGTGTGGTTAATCTGAATATTCAGCAAGAGAAGGGTTAGGATCTTAGAAAATGAGTCTATCTGACAGCTTGTGCATTTTTTCGGACAAAGCTCCAGATAAGAGGTTCATGGTAAGGAGCAGCCAGGAGAATAACTTAGGAATAATTGGTGATACAGAAGGATAATCTGCCTTATTTCACCATACTTGATATAATGTTTTTCTTGGCTTCACAAACTGCATGACAAACAGTGTAGATCCTGATCTGATATGGATCTTCACTGTTAGCATAGGTAGGTGTTGTCGTGTTAAGCTTTGTTTATTTGTTTGATTTGAGGTTTCGCATCCCCGTCAACACCATACAGGTCATTTTGGAGACTTTGCTTCCAATTTTGCCCGACATTGAGATGAAACGACATCTCAAGCCCTGTCGCCCAATGAAACCAATAGGGTTTATAAGCATGGATGGGCCAACTCGCACTGCTTTGCCTGGGCAGGCTTAGATCCTCTAAGCAGTTTTCCAGTATTCATGTGCGGTCGGTTTCAGCTCTGCATGGCAGCATCATGCAGTCCATCTATTTTTTTCAAGCCGCTATGGGCGGGGGCCGTGTTAGGAAGGACATGGACTAAATGGAGGTCCCCTCCCAGAGCAGATGTCTATTAATATTAACCCTTGTTCTGCTGAATATTTATATATGCCACACCCACTACTGATTAACAACCAATCAGATTACTTGATGCAAATTATTGCAACAAATTCACAATCTGAATGACAAACAATGTAGATCCTGATCAGATGGCTTCTTCAGAAGCCATCTGATCTGGATCTCCATTGTTTGAAAAATAAGGCATATCCGGGCTCAGCAGGACAAGGGTTAATAAACTTCTTATGTTAGGGAAATAATATATGTGATCCAGTTCCTTTATGCATGCAATGACCGATATCATTAGTTACTACATGTATAAGCGAATGTGCAATGACATTTCCATACACAACGTCATCCACTTAGAATTTTTTTGATGGTGACTGAGGAGAAACTGGCGTGAATTTCTCTATATCCTTATTTGACTGGTAGAACCAACCAAAAAATCCCTGCAAAAGAATGTATCAAGAATTATCATTTATCATATGACATCACTGTAAACTTTTTTATGGAAAATACCATGTCATAAAAAAGAATATGACCACAAATGTAATATTATCAGTTAAATCCCCTATATTAATTGCATTGTAACATACTGACCTGATAAAGATATGCTACCTCAGGACAAGTGAGCTATATCAGGTCAACAGGATATTGCACTTTTATGAATTGTACTGGGAAAAAAATGGCAAAACTGTAAGAGTGTACAAGGGGATTGACTGATAAATTGAATACCAGATTCATGTCATTTGATTACAAGTTAATCAGGCTTGGCTTCGAGAACGCATGTAGAATTGCTCGGCAAGCCTCGCGATTCTACAAGTGTTCTCAAAGCCTTGCCTGATTAACTAAATATCAAATGACATGAACCTGATATTCTCTATATGTGTGGTTACTGGCATGTAACATGATGATGCTGATAGTGAAAATCTTATGTTTTCTAAAGAAATTCTTTCCGCAATTCTTTTGGAAAAAAAAATCAAAATTAACTAGAAATGCGTCCATAGGACACGGATGCCCCCGCCTGAAAAAATGTCTGTTCGTATTCATCAATAGAAAGTTATTGACCGTGTTTTGGACCCTTTTTTACATTTGACCTCTAAGTATGACCTTGACCTTGTAGGTAAGGACCTTGGTTTTGTGTGAGGCAGATTGTCTCATGATGGCCAACATTTCTGCCAAATAATTTCAAAATCAATCCAGAGATAAGAAAGTTATTGACCGACCATTTTTTTTACCTTGGACCTCTAAGTATGACCTTGACCTTGGAGCTATGGATCTGGGTTTGCACATGACACATCGTCTCATGATGGTTAATAATAATTCAAAGTAATTTTAAAATCAATCCAGAAATAAGTAAGTTATTGACTGCGTTTAAGTTTCGGACCCTTTTTTTGACCTTTGACCTCTAAGTATGACCTTGACCTTGGAGGTACGGATCTGGGTTTGCACGTGACACATCATCTCATGATGGTCAACACTTCTTCAAAGTTATTTCAAAATCCATCCAGAAATAAGTAAGTTATTGACTGCGTTTAAGTTTCGGACCCTTTTTTTGGCCTTTGACCTCTAAGTATGACCTTGACCTTGGAGGTACCAACCTGGATTTTGCACATGACACATCGTCTCATGATGGTTAACATGTCTACAAAGTAATTTCAAAATCCATCCAGAAATAAGAAAGTTATTGACTGCGTTTAAGTTTCGGACCCTTTTTTTTACCTTTGACCTCTAAGTATGACCTTGACCTTGGAGGTACGGACCTGGGTTTTGCACGTGACACGTCGTCTCATGATGGTTAACATTTCTGCTGAGTAATTTTAAAATCCATCAAAAAATAAGGAAGTTATTGACTGCGTTTAAGTTTCGGACGCACGGACGCACGGACACACGGACGCACGGACACACGGATGCACGGACGGACAGACAGGGGCAACGCTATATGCCCTTTCCACCATTCTTCGAATGGCGGGGGGCATAAAAATCTTTATAACATAATCTTACACTTTTGGTCATTCCATAAGAAATTTAACCAACAAGCCTGTTGTTTCATAAAGATCATATGAAATGATCAGAAATGTTAGATCCTCTATTTACTTCTAAATTCATTTGTTTTTGTTTGAATCGATGTTTTATGTTCCTGTCAACATTATCTAGGTCATTTGAGACATTGCTTCCAATTCTGTGGGAATTTTATCCGACATTGACATGAAACAACATCTCAAGATCTACTGTCCAAACAAACCAATAGGGTTTATATGCAAGAATGGACCAACTTGCACCACTTTGCCTTTTAATTGGTTTATCAGTACTCATGTGCAGTCAGTTTCAGCTCTGAGTGGAAGCATCATGCAGCCAAATCTATTTTTCCAAACCCCGAAGGGCTGGGGTCTTGTTCTAAATTCATAACTGATGGTATAATAAATGAAATAAAGTACCTCCTAAATTAGCAAGTTCTGCGGTGAGGAAAATCTGATCCCTTCTGGACAAGTTACTTCTTCCTGGAAATGCCTAGTTTATTGTTTCGTATAATTTCATATCATATGAGCTGTGTCTATTTATAAATGTGTGTAACAAAGACTCAGATCAACCTGGTAACCCACTAAGTTAGAACACAATCTTTCCAATTTAACCCATTGTATACTAGTGGACTCTTCCATTGCTATGTGTTGGACAAGTCCATTTGTCATATAAGGGGTATCAGGCCTACTTCCTTGTTTTTATTCTATTTTTGACGGAATCTTCTGTTAGCAAATAGTGCAGGCTCTGATCAGATGCTGCATTCTGCGGCATCTGATCTGGGCCTGCACTAAGGCTGACACAATTAATCGGACAATTGATTAAGCGATCGATATATTCCATAAAATTGGTTATCATTACTGATTTTCTTGTAATCTATTATTTAATATTTACAATTCGCAACCCAAAGTTGTGCCTAAAATAGCTGGATGAGTGGCAACAGTGCAGCCCCATATGAGACGCCGCGTTCTGCGGCGTCTCAACTGGGTCTACACTGTTTGCTCATGCGTGTCTTTTCAAATACATATGTTAAAATACAACATATGGTATGAGTTATGCTCAGACAGAAAGCCAGACAGGTAAAATTATGATAAAAACCTCAGCGATTACTAATCGATTATCGATCGCAATGACAGGACTGATATAATCGATTATCTTTTCAGCTACGATTAGCCAGCCCTACTGATCTGGGTCTGCACTGTTTGCCAAGGTACCCCTTTAGGGATTTCCCCACATACAATGGGTTAAGAAGCTTTGGGTCAATGACCAACAATTACGAAAACACGCCTATACAAATACATTGCCAATTTTTTGGCCAAAAATTAGAAATTTTAAGATGAACAAGATGTGTTTGTGAAACACTGATGCCCCCGGACAGCGCCAATGTTAATGTTTTTAAAAATTTTGAAAAAAATAGGTCAAAGGTCAAGTTCAAGGTCACGAGATCAAAAATTATGGTACCACTGGAAAGGTCTTGTGATAAGGTATACACATGTGAAATATGAATGCTCTATCTATTACCATTCAAAAGTTATGCCCAATGTTAAAGTTTTTGCAGACGGACAAACGGACAAACAGACGGACAGACCAAAAACTATATGCCCCCGAATCTCTTAGATTCCGGGGGCATAAAAATTGTGATATTTTTCTTATTTCTGCTCAAAACATAGATTGTGGGGACTATATAGAACCGCCTTGATGAGGCGGTTCTATCGAGCACCCACAATCTATGTTTTTGAGCGGAAATAAGAAATATAATGTATACTCCCTTAAACCCCAGTTTTATTATATTAAATTGGGGTATGAGAGGGTCAAATTTATATAGGCGTGTTCTCGTAATGCAAATCTCGCATAGTAAAGAATCAGGGGCCAGTTGTTCAAGACTAACAATTTTGTTAATTAGCATATCGTTAAAACTTTTTTCATATAATATAGCAACAATTTGCTAATGCAGGGTTCATAAAGGCAAGGCCAAGTCAAATTCAAGGACTTTTCAAGGACATTCCAAGGACCGGGACTTTAATCTTAAACCGGCCCCGATAGCTCAGTTGGTAGAGTGTCCGCTCCGGGGAAAGGGAGGTCTCGGGTTCGATCCCGGGCCGCGACATACCAAAGTGGTTAAAAATGGTACTAGCTGCTCTTCGCTTGGCACTCAGATTTACGGGGTAGAGCTAGGACTGGTCGATCCAGTGTCAGGATAATGTGACTGGGTGTGGTATCATGTAATGTGTCTGGGACATGATACTTCAGTGAGGCAGCACTATAAACGTGAGCATTGAGCTCCCTGTCGCAACCAGACACCGTCGTGATATGACTGAAAAATTGTTGAAAGCGACGTTAAACCCGAATTCACACACACACACTTTAATCTTAAATTAATGACCCTCTCCCTTTGCATGTGATTGCAACGCTTTCACCCATCTGTGCCACATCAATGTCCTTCCAACATGTTAAGACAGTGTGCCCTATAATCTACTATTGTGTTGGCCACTGTCTGCTGAAAACACTTTTACCAATTGCGATAAAAAAAACATTTCAGGCTCCTGAAAAAAACTTGAGACACCAGTTTGATACGTCAGATTTATCCCCTAGAACTTCAGTTAAACAAGGCAAATTCCTCTGATACTGGGCCCCCTTTTTGGATTTACATTTATCTATTGTAGATGGATTTGTTTCTTGCAAAATTTATGATAAACGTGATGATTTTGATTTCGAGATTGTAAATTTTCCTTTTTTGGACAGTGATGTTCCTCGTGCAACATCGTACGGGGTTTATATTTCGCAGTTAATTCGATTCGCTAGAGTGTCTAGTCATGTATCCATCTTCAACAATCGTAATAAATTATTAACCGCTAAACTTCTTAATCAGGGGTATCGGTATCATAAACTATGTAAAGCCTTTTCAAAGTTTTATAGACGTCATTCAGATTTGGTTTCTAAATTCAATGTTGGACTTAAAACACTTCTGCAACAAGGCCTATCGGAACCCGAATTCTATGGTGACATAGTATATAAATTTAGAAAAAATACATGCCTGTAATGACTTTAGTACCCAATTTCGTAAAACCGTTCGTCGATATATAAAGATTTGGTACAACATAAATGTTATAAAACAGACTGCATGCATGGTGGTTAACCCAATCACGGTTGGCAACTTTGCTTCCCTCTTTGATTGCACACCGGTGGGTCGGGCTTAAGACTATATGACGGTTCCAGCGTAAAAACATAATTGGAATTTTATTTTATTTTAGTATTCTTTATGTTGGTTGACGCCAGATGCTCCGTCTTTGGTCGGGCCCCTCGGAGTCTAACTGTTGGTTTTCTTTTGCTCCAGCATTTCTGTTGTTGTATGCTGTCGAGTCCTCAACCATGTTTCATCTCTGTAGTTTTTGATTTGTATGTTCTCAGAGATGTTACACTGATGAGTTAGGAAGCCTTCATGCGGACTAAACAAAATTAGTGTATACCGCGACAGAGGTAAGGGCAAGGATTATGGCCATGTAAAATCTATTTAAGCCCCCCCCCCCCCCAGTGGAGTTCTTTCCCCTGACCGTTCCAAGGCGGTTCTTCTGTTGCAGTTTATTTATGTTGTTGTTTGTTACTTACTGTGTGTATCACTTGTGTCTTTTTATTTTGGATGGCCATTTTGTGGGAAAGTAACTGTCCTTATGGCCTTCCTTTGTTTAGGTTTCCATTACGGTCTGGTCGCTTCATGTTTGTGTTTCTTTCCCTTTGGTGTCTTTGATGGGTGGAGTAAGTTAATTGTATCCATGCCTGATCTTTGTTTTTCTTCTACTTTGTATTCCTTAGCCTGGTTATAGAAATAGATTTTATTTGCCAATAAAATTGTTAAAATTAATTGGTACCAGTTTGCAATGGAGATAAACCAAAAATCAAAGTACAAAACATTCGCATCCAGTCTGTTCGCACCAAGCACATTCAACCTTTTTATACAATTGTGTTCTGACATAGCTGCAATGGCTCAAAAATTGCCAATTTTCTTCTAGAATCTTTACTTATGATTATCAGGGAGATTAAGGTTGTCAAGAATAAAAGTACTCTTTTCAAGGTTTATGGACAGTTTTCAAGCACTTTTCAAGAGAAATTTCATTTTCAAGGACTTTTTAAGGCAGCCCTTCATTTTCAAGTACTTTTCAAGTCTGTGTGAACTCAGTAATATTAGCATATTTTTTGCTAAAAAAATGGGAGCACCTTTCGCATATGCAAAAGCTGCTCTCATTGTTTCAGCAAAAATAATCATTACGAAAACACGCCTATACAAATACATTGCAAATGTTACTGTCGAAAAAAAACACGAAAATTTTAAGATGAAAAATTGTGATATTTTCTTATTTCTGCTCAAAATATTAGACTGTGGGTACTCGTTAGTACCTCCAAGTATGACCTTGTCCTTGGAGGTACAGACCTGGGTTTTGCATGTGACACATCGTCTCCTGATGTTTAACATTTCTACAAAGTAATTTCAAAATCCATCCAGAAATAAGGAAGTTATTGACTGCGTTTAAGTTTCGGACGGACGAACGAATGAACGGATGGACAGGGGCAACACTATATGCCCTTCCACCATTCTTCGAATGGCGGGGGCATAATAAAATATACATGTATCAAGTAAACTGAATGGTTGAAAGCCAGAAATAGGTGTGACTAAATTAGTTCATTCAGCAGGACCAAGGTTAACGAAGGTGTTATTTCTTTTCTTCCTGAGACAACCAAACAAGAACTCAAGTACTGACCTTTCCGATTTTCTCATCTGGTTCATTTGACTGTTCAATGACCATCCTGGAAATAATATATCAAATATATTATTATTTATTAAATAACATTAACTACCATAATACTGAACATTGTCAGCAATAATGACTCATCAGAAAGGTTTGTTTTGAAAGTGATATAGGAAAATAAAACAAGAGGGCCATGATGGCCCTGGATTGCTCACCTGATCCACAGGGTTACAAGTGGGCTCCTGGGAGAGCCATAATTGGCCCCGGCCTATAATTTGATTGGCAGTGGTCTAAAAGGTCAAGCTTCATACCAAATATATCAGACAAGAAGATTTTTAAAGGTTTTCCTTATGTAAGTCAATATAAAACTTGGGTTTCCCGGGGCGTGGCCATTTTTGGTCCCAGGGCTATAATATGAACAATCTTGGTAGAAATCTACAAGACCAAGCTTCAAACCAAATATCAAAGACCTTGACCTTCTGCTTTTAGACAAGAAGATTTTCAAAGGTTTTCATTGCCTTGACTTCTATTTCCTAATATAAGTCTATGTAAAACATGTGGGCCCCTGGGTGGGCCCATTTTTGGCCCCAGGGCTATAATTTGAACAATTTTGGTAGAGGTCCACTACATGAAGCTTCATACCAAATATCAAAATACCTTGGCCTTCTGGTTTCAGACAAGAACATTTTCAATGGTTTTCCCAATATAAGTCTATGTAAAACCAGTGAGCACCAGGGTGGGCCCATTTTTGGTCCCAGGGCTATAATTTGAACAATCTTGGTAGATATCTTTCAGACAAAGCTTCATATCAAATATCAAAGACCTCAGCCTTCTGATTTCAGACAAGAAGATTTTTTAAGGTTTTCCCTTTATAAGTCTATGTAAAACCAGTGGGACCTGGGGCAGAGCCATTTGTGGCCCCAGGGCTATAATTTGATCAATCTTGGTGGAGGTCCACTAGAAAAAGCATCATACCAAGTATCATAGAACTGAGCCTTCTGGTTTCAGACAAGAAGATTTATAAAGATTTTCCCCATATAAGTCGGTGTAAAGACAAGGGCCCCATGGCGGGGACATTTTTGACCCTACGGCTATTTTTGAATGATCTTGAATCAGGTCATTTACCTGAAGCTTTACACCAAATATCAAAGACCTGGGCCTTGCAGTTTCAGAGAAGAAGATTTTTAAAGACCCCTATATAAGTCTATGTAAAACCAAAGGGCCCCGAGGCGAGGCATTTTTGGCCCAAGGGCTATAATTTGAACAATCTTGGTAGAGGTTCACTAGATGAAGCTTCATACCAAATATCAAAGACCTGGGCCTTGCGGTTTCAGAGTAGAAGATTTTTTAAGATTTTTCCTATATACATGTAGGAAAGTCTATGTAAAAACCTAAGGGCCCCAGGGCGGGGGCATTTTTGGCCACAGGGCTATAATTAGAACAATCTTGATAGAGGTCCACTAGATGAAGCTTCACACCAAATATCAAAGAACTGGGCCATGTGGTTTCAGAGAGGAGATTTTTAAAGATTTTCCCTTCATAAGCCTATGTAAAACCAAAGGCCCCTTGGGCGGGGGCATTTTTGGGCCCAGGGCTATAATTTGAACAATCTTGATAGAGGTCCACTAGATGAAGCTTCATACCAAATATCAAAGATCTGGGCCATGCCATTTCAGAGAAGTAGATTTTTAAAGATTTTCCCTAAATAAGTCCATGTAAAACCAAAGGGTCCCGGGGCGGGGGCATTTTTGGTCCAAGGGCTATAATTTGAACAATCTTTGTAGTAGAAGATATTTAAAGGTTTTACGGATTTGAGCTTATGAAAAACCAAAGGGCCCCACGGCGGGGGCATTTTTGGCCCTAGGGCTATAATTTGAACAATCTGTATAAAGGTCAACAAGATAAAGTTTCACACCAAATATCAAAGACCTGGGCCTTGCGGTTTCAGAGAAGAAGATTTTTAAAGATTTTCCCTATATAAATCTGTGTAAACACCAAAGGGCCTCAGGGCTATAATTTGAACAATCTTGGAAGAGGTCCACTAGATGAAGCTTCATACCAAATATCAAAGACCTGGGCCTTGCGGTTTCAGAGATGAAGATTTTTAAAGATGTTCCCTATATAAGTCTATGTAAAACCCATAGGGCCCCGGGGCGGGGGCATTTTTGGCCCCATGGCTATAATTTGAACAATCTTGGTAGAGGTCCACTAGATGAAGCTTCATACCAAATATCAAAGACCTGGGCCTTGTGGTTTCAGAGAAGAAGATTTTTTAAAGATTTTCCCTATATAAAGTAGAAGTAAAACAAAGATCAGGAATTGATACAATTAACTTACTCCACCCATCAAAGACACCAAAGGGAAAGAAACACAAACATTAAGCGACCAGACCATAATGGAAACCTAAACAAAGGAAGGCCATAAGGACAGTTACTTTCCCACAAAATGGCCATATGGCCATCCAAAATAAAAAGACACAAGTGATACACACAGTAAGTAACAAACAACACCATAAATAAACCGCCACATAAGAACCGCCTTGGAACGGTCAGTGGAATGATTTCCACTGGGGGGCTTAAATCAATTTTACGTGGCCACAATCCTCGCCCTTACTTCCGTTGCGATTTAGACAAATAATTTGTTCAGTCCGCATGAAGGCCTCCTAACTCATCAGTGCAACATCTCCGTGAACACAAAAAATCAAAGAACCACTGAGGTGTAACAACAGTGAGGACTCGACAGCAAGAAACCACTGAAATGCTGGAGCAAAGAAAACCAACAGTTAGACTCCAATGGGCCCGACCAGAGACAGAGCATCAGGCACCAACCAACATAACCTTGAATTAGATCTCCCTAATTCTCAATAAGCCTTTTACATTGGAGCCGTCATAGAATATGAGGCCTGACCCACCAGCGTGCAATTAAAGAGGGAAGCAAAGTTGCCAACCGTGATTGGGTTAACTACCATGCATGCAGTCTGTCGTATAACATCCATGTTGTGCCCAATCTTTTTATATCGAAGAATGATTTTACTGAAGTTCTGGGGGGTAAATCTGACTGATCAAACAATCGAAATAGGTATTATCAATATTTAATAAATCATCTAAATATCTAGAAATGGAGCTAAAAGCTTCAATAATTTCAGATTGGTTATCAATGGAAAGCGACAACATGAAGTCTCTTTCATAACAATACAAGAACAGATCAGCCACAAGAGGTGCACAATTCGTACCCATCGGAATACCCACAATTTGTCTAAATAACTTAGTACCGAATCTAATATAAATATTGTCAAGTAGAAAGGTGAGGGCATCACACACTTTCTGACATGACCAAAGTGTATAATTCTTATGCTCTTTAGAAGTGAAAAATGCATTTCTGACATTACATGCAAGATAGAGAGAATCTTCTCTGTGAAAAGCCCATTCAATTACATCATTAAGCTTTTCTTTTATAAGATTATGAGGAAGTGTAGTGTAAAGAGTGAAACAAGAGGGCCCAGAGGGCCCTGGTTCGCTCACCTGATCCAATGTATAACAAGTGGGCCCCGGGCAAGGTCAATTTTGGTCCCAGGGCTATAATTGGAACAATCTTGGTAGAGGTCCACAAGATGAAGCTTCATATCGAATATGAAAGACCTGGGCTTTATGGTTTCAGAGAAGAAGATTTTAAAGATTTACCCTGCATATAGAAGTCTATGTAAAACAAGGTTTTCCCTATATAAGTCTATGTTAAACCAAAGGGCCCCGGAGCAGGGGCATTTTTGGCCCCAGGGCTATAATTTGAACAATCTTGGTAGAGGTCCACTAGCTGAAGCTTCATAACAAATATCAAAGACCTAAGCCTGGTGTTTCAGAGAAGAAGATTTTTAAAGATTTTCCCTATATAGGTCTATGTAAAACCAAAGGGCCACATGGCGGGGGCATTTTTGGTCTCAGGGCTTTAATTTGAACAATCTTTATAGAGGTCCACTAGCTGAAGCTTCATAATAAATACCGAAGACCTAAGCCTTGTGGTTTCAGAGAATAAGACTTTTCAAGATTTTCCCTATATAAGTCTATGTAAAACCAAAGGGCCCCAGAGCAGGGGCATTTTTGGCCCCAGGGCTATAATTTGAACAATCTTGGTAGAGGTCTACAAGATGAAGCTTCATACCAAATATCAAAGACCTGGGCCTTGCAGTTTCAGACAAGAAGATTTTTCAAGATTTTTCCAATATAAGCCTATGTAAAACAAAAAGGGCCCTGGTGCGGGGGCATTTTTGGCCCCAGCACTATAATTTGAACAATCTTGGTAGGGGTCCACTAGATGAAGCTTCATACCAAATATCGAAGACCTTGGCCTTGTGGTTTCAGAGGAGAAGAAGATTTTTCAAGATATTCCCTATATAAAACCATGTAAAACCAAAGGGCCCCCGTGGGGGGGGGGGGGGGGGGGGGGGGGGCATTTTTAGCTCCAGCACTATAATTTGAACAATCTTGGTAGGGGTCCACTAGATGAAGCTTCATACCAAATATCAAAGACCTGGGCCTTGCGGTTTCATAGAAAAAGATTTTTAAAGATTTTCCCTATATAAGCCTATGTAAAACAAAAGGGCCCTGGTGCGGGGGCAATTTTGGCCCCAGCACTATAATTTGAACAGTCTTAGTAGGGGTCCACTAGATGAAGCTTCATACCAAATATCAAAGACCTGGGCCTTGTGGTTTCAGAGAAGATTTTTCAAGATTTTCCCTATAAAGCCCATGTAAAACCAAAGGGCCCCCGTGCGGGGGCATTTTTAGCTCCAGCACTATAATTTGAACAATCTTGGTAGGGGTCCACTAGATAAAGCTTCATACCAAATATCAAAGACCTGGGCCTTGTGGTTTCAGAGAAGATTTTTAAAGATTTTCCCTATATAAGCCCATGTAAAACCAAAGGGCCCCCGTGCGGGGGCATTTTTGGCCCCAGCACTATAATTTGAACAATCTTGGTAGGGGTCCACTAGATGAAGCTTCATACCAAATATCAAAGACCTGGGCCTTGCGGTTTCAGAGAAGAAGATTTTTCTAGATTTTCCCTATATAAGCCCATGTAAAACTAAAGGGCCCCCGTGCGGGGGCATTTTTAGCTCCAGCACTAGCTCCAGCACTATAATTTGAACAATCTTGGTAGGGGTCCACTAGATGAAGCTTCATACCAAATATCAAACACCTGGGCCTTGCGGTTTCAGAGAAGAAGAATTTTAAAGATTTTCCCTATATAAGCCCATGTAAAACCAAAGGGCCCCCGTGCGGGGGCATTTTTGGCCTCAGCACTATAATTTGAACAATCTTGGTAGGGGTCCACTAGATGAAGCTTCATACCAAATATCAAAGACCTGTGCCTTGCGGTTTCAGAGAAGAAGATTTTTAAAGATTTTCCCTATATAAGCCCATGTAAAACCAAAGGGCCCCCGTGCGGGGGCATTTTTGGCCCCAGCACTATAATTTGAACAATCTTGGTAGGGGTCCACTAGATGAAGCTTCATACCAAACATCAAAGACCTGGGCCTTGTGGTTTCAGAGAAGAAGATTTTTCAAGATTTTCCCTATATAAGCCCATGTAAAACCAAAGGGCCCCCGTGCGGGGGCATTTTTAGCTCCAGCACTATAATTTGAACAATCTTGGTAGGGGTCCACTAGATGAAGCTTCATACCAAATATCAAACACCTGGGCCTTGCGGTTTCAGAGAAGAAGATTTTTAAAGATTTTCCCTATATAAGCCCATGTAAAACCAAAGGGCCCCCGTGCGGGGGCATTTTTGGCCCCAGCACTATAATTTGAACAATCTTGGTAGGGGTCCACTAGATGAAGCTTCATACCAAATATCAAAGACCTGGGCCTTGCGGTTTCAGAGAAGAAGATTTTTTAAGTTTTCGGTGAAAAAAATCTATTTTTGGCTACTGTGACCTATATGTGCAACGGACCGGAACCATTTGAACAACTTTGAAAGGGGACCACCAAAGGATCATTCCTGTGAAGTTTGGTCAAAATCCGATCAGTGGTTTAGGAGGAGATGTCATTTGAAGAAAAAGTTTACGCACACACGCACGCACGCACGCACGCACACACGCACACACGCACGACGGACGACGGACAAAAAGTGATCCCAAAAGCTCACCTCGTCACTACGTGACAGGTGAGCTAAAAATCGTAAGTAGACAGACTTGAAGCACGAAAATGTCTGGATTTCAATTTATTTAAATACTCATTCGAATTTTTTATAGACCAAAACAGATTTCTTCCTGATCTTTCAAAGACTTTATCACAATATTTAATCACATGCGTTTTAATAGCAGTAAGACAGGAAGTTAATAATTTAGAAAGTTCAGTGGTAGTGCAAGAGGTAGAATTTGCAATAAACCGTGCTTTGTAAGGTCTTTTATGAAGTTTTGGTAACCAGTATAGCGTATGAAGCTTGTCTTGGCCTTCGTTAACACACACAGCAAACTTGGTGGCTGAATGACAAACACGTTTATCTACTATAGCTCTCTCTTCAGCTAAAGGCTGAAGTTCATAGGCCTTAGTACCACCAAGCTCCTGCTTAAGCGTGTTAACATAGTGGAGCCGTCACACAACGACGACCTTGTTAGCGGCCTTGTCTGCAGGGGCCAAAACAAACTTCTTATGAAATTCTTGAATACCTAGTTTAAGATGACGTAAAGACGTCTTGGGCTTAGGAGGTAATAAGTTAGTATTTTGAGAATAGAAAGAAATGCGTTTATTCACTAGTTTTAAAATGCTAAGTTTCAATTCCTTAAGGGCTTTATGCTCAACATACTCTCGCTTACACCATCGATTACCGAATTCATTCAAGGAAGTAGCGATTTCATCTCTACATTTACTGAAATCAATGTTAGAAGGAAACCGATATTTGGGTCCTTTAGAAATTATATTCCTTATCCTAGAATCAGGAATAATTTTCAAATTGCCAGTAATTACATGACCATAAGCCTATGAAAAACCAAAGGGCCCCTAGGTTGGGGCATTTTTGGCCCTAGGGCTATAATTTGAATAATCTTGATAGAGGTTCACTAGATGAAGCTTCACACCAAATATCAAAGACTTGGGCCTTGCGGTTTCAGAGAAGAAGATTTTTAAAGATTTTCCCTATATAAGCCTGTGTAAAAACCAAAGGGCCCCAGGGCTGTAATTTGAACAATCTTGGTAGAGGTCCATTAGATGAAGCTTCATACCAAATATCAAAGACCTGGGCCATGCTGTTTCAGAGAAGAAGAATTTTAAAGATTTTCCTTATATAAGCCTATCCAAAGGCCCCCGGAGTGGGGCATTTTTGCCAAAGGGCTAAAACTTGAACAATCTTGGTAGAGGTCCACTAGATGAAGCTTCATCCAAATATCAAAGACCTGGACCATGCAGTTTCAGAGAAGAAATTTTTTTAAGTTTTCAGTAAAATAATCTTTTTTTAGCTCCAGTGACCTAGATGTGCAATGGACTGGAAGCCGTTGAACAAATTTGAAAGGGGACCACCTAAGCACCATTCCTGTGAAGTTTGGTCAAAATCTGATCAGTGGTTTAGGAGGAGATGTCATTTGAAGAAAAAGTTTACGTAGGCACGGACGCACGCACGACGGAATACGGACAAAAAGTGATCCCAAAAGCTCACCTCGTCACTATGTGACAGGTGAGCTAAATAAATATGCATGTTTCGTATTTTCCGACTCTATCTATTTTTTTTTTTTTTGTGAAGCCTACAATTTTTCAAATTTTCAGGGAAAAAAAAGTTTGAATTATACTTTTTGTGGTACATTTGGACTCTTTTGCACCATTTTTCTTTTCTTTACTTTTTTTCTTCTTTCTTTCTCTTATTTCTACATAGCTCCAGATAAGGAGAACTGAGATGTTTCCTATTTTTACATCAAAACATGTCACTGTTACATGTTTTGTCATTATATGAAATGTCAATATATAGAGGATCATACATGAGTGTTGATGTAGTATTGACTTTATTAAACAAGTTGAGGAAAAAAGGATAAAATGCGAGGCTTTTAATAAATTCAAGAATATGTGAGCATGAATGCAATATTCTATTTATCATATGACATTTAAAATGCATTTTATTCACGACTTGTTAACAAAAATGTCAATATTCCGCCATTAGTAAATGTGACGTCGTTAAGGACATCATACAAGTTACGGGGTGTTTCTAACTAATTTGCATATTTAATCCACTAGTGGATTATCAAATTTATTACATGGCGTTATTACACTCTCAGACGCAAACTTAATATGATAAAATGATTATGTGTATACTTCTCCTTATCAGAGATTTGGTTCAACATCCATGTTTATCCTGCTCCTTTTCTTAAGAAATATTTCAACTCCTTTGTTTACACTTTCTTTATCTGGAGATCTGTTTAATCTTAAGTATAAGGGCAATGAACTTATTTTGGTTTGAGCCCAAATATGTACACTAAAACCTCTTTATAACACTATTAATGGGGTCCAAAGCAGAAACTGTGTTAGTTAAACAACCGTGTTATATCCAAACAAAAATGTATAGATTATATAGAAAAATGACCATTTATGGTCATTTTTCTATATAATCTATACATTTTTGGGATCCACCTTGAAACCGTGTTACATCCACGAACCATGCTATAATGAGGTTGTGGTGTACTTATTTTACTATTTTCTTTTTCTTGAGATATAGTTCAACTCCTTTGTTTCTTTTTGACCTCAACTACCCAATCAACACTGTTTAGGTTATGTCGAGCAAGTCAATAAACCCAACCACATACATGTAGTTTCTGAACAAACTTAATACAGTGAAATTCCGCTATTAAGACCAGCTAAAATTAAGGCAAATTCTTCTTTTTAAAAAAATCTGAAAAGTTTCAGTTTCTCTTTTTTGTGCCGGCCTTGGTAGCTCAGTCGGATGGGCGTCTGACTGGGGATCAGGAGGATGCGGGTTCGATACCTGCCGGGGTCGGCAACATTCTCTCGTGGAGATTGATCATGATCAGTCACTCCCTTCTGCTGATTCAAGAAGGGCAGTTGTCAGTTTCAGGCGAAAGAATGTCCACTGTACTGGTTAACAGCTTATGTATAAGCCTGCCCTGGAAAAGTGTGGATACGTTAACTGACCAGCACAAAAATGACCTAAATAGTGTTGACTAGGCCATTTAACTCCAATACAAACAAATTCTCTTTCCTTGTGTTTTCCAAACCAGATGTTCTCTGATAAAAGACCACCTTTGGGATTGTTCAAAAGTGGTGAACACTTTTGAACAGTGCCAAGGGTGGTCTTAACCCTTGTTCTGCTGAGCCCGGATATGCCTTTTCTTTGAAACAATGTAGATCCAGATCAGATGGCTTCTGAAGAAGCCATCTGATCAGCATCTACATTGTTTGTCATTCAGATTGTGAATTTGTTGTAATAATTTGCTACAGGTAATCTGATTGGTTGATAATCGGTAGAAGGTGTGGCATTTATGAATATTCAGCAGGACAAGGGTTAATACAGGACTTTTACAGTAGTTAAGTTAGTGTTAAATATCAAAGTACAATGCATATTCTTTTGCTAGTGACTGACATCTTTCTTGAATTAGAGGAAGGGAGAGAACGACCATAGAAGAGTTCCCGATCAGATTTATCCAACTTTCACGAAGTCAGTGAACCATGAAATGCAGGTCAAGGTCAAATATGGATGCTTGCATTAAACTTATCATCGCAAATTTTCACAAAATCAGTGAACCGTGAAATGTAGGTCAATGCCAAATATGGATGCTTCCATTAAACTTGCCATCCCTAGATATAAGTTTGTACTAACATTAATCAAGCTCTAATCATTATTGAGAAATTAACTTGACCATTCGGGTGAAGGCTAGGGTGGTTCCAAATTTTCACAGAGTCAGTGAAACATGAAATGTAGGTCAAGGTCAAATATGGATGCTTGCACCAATGTTGGTATCCCTAGATATAAGTTTGTACCAAGTATCACTAATGAAGCTCTAATACATAAATTCTTGAGAAATAAACTTGACCATTTGGGTGAACGCTAGGGTGGTTGCAAATGTTGACGGTTTGATGAATGGACGGACAAACAGACAGAAATTCAGACTCCTATATCGTGCCATACTAAAAGCAGGTGTGACAATAACATCACTGATATTTAAATTATTTACATTACTTTCAACCCTTATCCTGCTGATCACTGCAATCCCTACCTTTGCAAACAGTGTATATCCTGATTAGATGGGTCTACACTGTCATGCAAATTGTGACTTGAACAAATACACTATGTCAAGGAATTTGATTGACTGAGAGTCAGAAATGGAAATAGCCAAATTAATTTATTCAGCCGGATATGGGTAAATTACTTAACCTTTGTCCTGCTGAATATTCATATATGCCACACCCACTACCGATTATCGGCCAATCAGATTACCTGTAGCAAATTATTACAACAAATTCACAATCTGAATGACAAACAATGTAGATCCTTATCAGATGGCTTCTTCAGAAGCCATCTGATCTGGATCTACATTGTTTCAAAGAAAAGGCATATCCGGGCTCAGCAGGACAAGGGTTAACATTAGGGCTGGCTAATCGGTGCTGAAAAGATAATTGATTATCAGTGATGACATTGTGATCAATAATCGATTAGTAATCACTGAAGATTGTATCATAATTTTACCTATCTGGCTTTCTGCCTGAGCATGACTCTCACCATATGTAATACTGTAGTGTATGTTTTCGGACAATCAGGCCTGAGCAAACAGTGTAGACCAAGATGGGATGCCTCAGAACACGGCATCTCATCAGGGTCTGCAATGTTTGCCACTCACCCAGCTATTTTAGACACAATACTGGGAAGTAAAGTGTACATGTACCTATCAAATAATCGTTTACTAGCAAACTAGTAACGATAATTATTTTTCTGGAATCCAATACTCGATTAATCGATTATACGATTAATCATGCCAGCCTTAACTTACATGTCTTTTGGGTTCACAGTCACATAAATATACCACGCACATATCACAGCTCCAACACTGAAACACCCCAACAGAGGCAGCAACTGAAACAGAAATAAAGGATATGAGCCGGCACATGACAAAACCTACAAGACCAGTGCAACCAGTAGACTCAATTCAACCTGTGCACCCATCCACTACGACAAGACATTTTGCTTATGTCACTTTGCATAGATATTTGCCTATAGTAAGTACATGCGATCAGCAAAGACTGATCAGACTGCGCAAATGTGCAGGCTGATCTGAGTCTTCACTGGTCCTTAACCATTAGGGTGAACCCTAGTGTGGTTGCAATATTTTACAAAGTCAGTGAACCATAAAATGTATGTGAAAGTCAAATATGGATGCTTGCATTTAAGTTTCCATCTCCAGATACAAGTTTGTACCAAGTATCATTAATGAAGCTCTTATAATTCTTGAGAAATTAACTTAACAATTTAGGTGAACGCTAGGGTGGATGCAATATTTTACAAAGTCAGTGAACAATAAAATGTAGGTCAAGGTCAAATATGGATGCTTGCATTTAAGTTGCCATACTGAGATACAAGTTTGTACCAAGTATCATTAATGAAGCTCTTATAGTTCTTGACAAATAGACGCCCATAGGGGCTTGAAGAAATATATGGGCTGCATGATGCTTCCACGCAGAGCTGAATCCGGCCCGCACACTAAGTACTGGTAAACCGCTTAGAGGATCTAGGCCTGTCAAGGAACTGCGGTGCAAGGCGGACCGTCCATGCTAATAAACCCTATTCGTTTCATTGGGCGACAGGGCTTGAGATGTCATTTCATCTCAATGTCGGGTAAAAGTCCCACAAAATTGGAAGCAACGTCTCCAAAATGACCTTTACAGTGTTGACGGGGATGTTAAACCTCAAATCAAACAAACAAAAACTTGACAAATAAACTTGACCATTAGGGTGAATGCTAGGGTGGTCGCAATATTTCACAAAGTCAGTGGACCATGAAATTTGGGTCAAGGTCAAATACTGATGGTTGCATTTAAGTTGCCATCCTCAGATTCAAGTTTGTACCAAATATCACTAATGAAGCTCTTATAGTTCTTGAGAAATAAACTTGACCATTAGGGTGAACGCTAGGGTGGTCGCAATATTTTACAAAGTCAGTGAACCATAAAATGTAGGTCAAGGTCAAATAGGGATGCTTGCATTTAAGCTGCCATCCCCAGATACAAGTTTGTACCCAGTATCATTAATGAAGCTCTTATTAGTTCTTGAGAAATAAACTTAAACCTCAGGGTGAACGCTAGGGTGGTCGCAAATGTTGACGCCTTGACAAATGGACGGACATGCGAACGAACCAACGGACGGAAAACCGGGCCCCTATATCGTGCCATGCTAATAGCAGGCACGACGAAAAACCAGGGTGCCAAGACTCATGGTTATTGCACACGACACGCCTGTACCAAGCAGAGCTCTCGGAAATGCAGGATTCTGCGTAATTGACATCAACTTATTGCTGTTTTACGCGTAAAATTCACTGTCAGCGATTCATATGTACGCATGTATGCATGTTGCGTCCAAATTACAGAAGCGGTAATTCAGAAGCATATTTAGGCCGCTTACGCAATAGCAGTAAAAGATCAAATGCGGCGCCGCTTTTTGTGTTGAAAGCACACATGCCACAAATCAGTAGTCGTGTTCTATACCAGCCAATGGGAGAGACGGTATTGGAAAGTGGTCGCACGTGTAACTGATTGTACCTTTTTAATCTCGCCGCGCTAATCCTCGTGTTATTACGGATTACAATTCATAAGTTTACTGATTGGCGTAAGCATGAATCATCAACGGATTAACATTAGTCGGTAAAATATCACATTTAGTTAAACCAGGGTTTCCCAATGTGAAAATATCTTATACGTATCTTTTCACAATGTGAAAAAATCACTTTTATTAGTTTCAGATATATGAATTGATTTCACTGCTAAATTAGTACTAAGTATGTATAAAATTAAAGCACTGACAGCGCTGGTTGGTCTATTGTCTGTGAGTGAGGGCTGGAAAAATGGTCATGCATGGCAACTTTGGCCACTTTGTTTTACAGTTTATGGGGTACTTTACTTTAAATTTCTGTACTGTAAGCAAACAGTGTAGATGGTTACATTGATCAGATGCTGCATTGATCTGGGTCTTCACTGTTTGCCAAATACAACACATGCCTCAAGATAACCTTCTTCTAATGCTACACGCTGATCTCACAGCGCTAAGATTAGAATGGCTCTTTTATATAAATAACTGTTGCCTGGATTTCTTCACGAAAACACGCCTATATAATTTTGACCCCCTTGAGCCCCACTCTTATATAGTAAAACTGGGGTTTACAGGGTAAACCTTATTTTTCTTATTTCTACTCTAAAATATAGATTGTGGGTATTTGTTAGAACCGCCTCAATGAGTAACGAGTACCTACAATCTATATTTTGAGCAAAAATAAGAAAACTATCACAATTTTTCATCTGAAATTGTGCGTTTTTTCGGCGGTAAAGTTTACAATGCATTTGTTTTGGTAATGCCTACAAATCTGTGATAGTCACAGATAGTCACCTGGACATCAACATTGAAAAGCTACTGTGCTAAGTAACTCTGGGTCAACTGACACTATTGATCGGGTGTCCTAAACTCAGAAGAAAACTTCAGAGATGTGTCAGTTTTTGTAGAAGGGTTCTGAAATGCCAATTATTTTATTAAGCGTTGACTTTTGTCTAATTGGGGGTTATAAGGTCATCTGTTGGAATGCTTTTAGTACCCTTATACATGTACCTTTGCATAATAGTATAAGCCACTCTGCCTCATCTCCTTTTCTTGAGAGACTCCTATCTTAATTTTTAGGGATTATAAGAATCTGATATGGGGTTCTGTTGTAGATGAGCGTTTCCAACCCGAGGGATGACCGTGCTGAGCGGAACCGAGGCTAAGCCGAGGTTCCGCTCAGCACGGTCATCCCGAGGGTTGGAAACGCCCATCTACAACAGAACCCATATTGGATTCTTTTTCTTGCACAACACCTCCGGTTAGTTTTTGACAGCTCGCACATGTATATTATTTACAAAATAAAAGTAGTGCGAAAGTAGTTCCGGCAGTTGAATAGAATTGAAGCGCATTTATGTTAGTTGCCTGGGTCGGAACACCAGGGTCAGAACATAAATTTCTATCCCAGGGTAAAATCACGGATTCCCTTGTCTGGTGTGCAAGAATATGTAGTTCTAGAAATACTACAAAAACTGGACACGCTTACGATATAAATGGACACATCCTCATTTGTTTTTTTAGCATGAATGCCCCATGCTTCAGTTCTGGCCAACTGCTGGTTGATTATGTGTACTTAACCCTTTTTGTACCAAATTGAATCTTCTTCCTTATATATAGCAGGAGTCAATATCAAAATTTAGGGATGCCGGGCTTTGTTTTCTTCAAAATCTGTTTGGAAAATTAATGAGCTTTTAGCAAACAGTGTAGACCCTGACCAGACGCCGCATTCTATGGCGTCTGATCTTGGCCTACACTGTTTGCCAATTACCCATTTTGGGGGTTTCTGGTACAAAATGGGTTTGTTTGTTTGAACTTTAATTTGAGGTTTAACTTCCCCGTCAACACTGTAAAGGTCATTTTGGAGACATTGCTTCCACTTTTGTGGGACTTTTACCCGACATTGAGATGAAATGACATCTCAAGCCCTGTCGCCGAATGAAACCAATAGGGTTTATTAGCATGGATGGTCTGCCTCGCACCGCGGTTCCTGGACAGGCTTAGATCCTCTAAGCGGTTTACCAGTACTAGTGTGCAGGCCAGATTCAGCTTTGCGTGGAAGCATCATGCAGCCCATATATTTCTTCAAGCCCCTATGGGCGGGGGCAATTACAAAATGGGTTAAGTGGTGAGATACAAATATGATGTCAACAATCTCTTATCAATAGACATGGGAGTTTAATTATCTCTGTTCAAATTTTCACCTTGGAAACTTAAAGAATGACACTTTTTTAAAGGTGAATGTATTGCAATTGTGAACTACTTTAGCAAAGACAATGAAAAAGATGACCTTGTTTTTGAATCTGTCCGGCATAAGGAAAATGACTACAGTTGTTTTTGGCCAAATTTTATGAGAAAGTTCAAACAAATCTATTCTAAAAGGAAAGCATTTGCCTCTCAGGAGACATAATCAATCCATGTTGGATGTTATCATGCTGTGAGACAATATACATGTAGTTTAACCCTTTTTGTACCAAATGGAATCTTCCTCCTTATATATAGCTGGAGTCCATTTCTTAATTTAGGGGTGTCAGGTTGTGTTATCTTCAAAATTGATTTTGAAAATGGCTGAACTTCCTGCAAATAGTGTAGGCCCTGATGATACACTGCATTCTGCGGCGTCTCATCTGGGCCTGCACTGTTTGCCAAGGTACCCCTTTTGGGGTTTCCGGTACTAAATGGGTTAATTATGAGACAATATTATGAATGTACCGGTGCATTTACTCCTAGTGGAGCCGGCAACTGTAGCTCAGTCGGATACGCGTCTGACTGGTGATCAGGATGCGGATTTGATACCTGCCAGGGCCAGCAACATTCTTTCATGGAGATTGACCATGAAATTGTTTCTAACAGTCATTCTCTCTCTTCCACTGATTCAAGGGCAGTTGTCAGTTTCTGGCGAAAGAATGTGCACTGTACTGGTTTACCGCTTAAGTTAACCCAGGAAAAGTGTGGATAGGTAAACTGACCGGCTCAAAAATGACCTAAAATAGTGTTGACTGGGCCATTAAATCCAGTACAAACAAAACAAAGAAGCCTCCGTGGTGTAGTGGTTACGCTACTCGCCTTGTAAACCAGGGATCGCAGGATCGATCCCGGGCTTCTCCAGACTTTCGGATGAGTCTTTAAACCGAGGTCCCGTCTCCTTATGACCTTAGCTGTTGGTGGGACGTAAAACTGAAACACTCACTCACTCACAAACAAAACAAAATGCCCATGTGCCACTAAGCTCACCAGAGGTCATGTGGTTTATACCATATACAGGCATGGTGCCCAGCTTGGTCATGTGTGACAACAAAAGGCCACCATGCAATCAGTAAAATCCACTGTCTTGCCTTTTTTCCATACAATTGTCTATGTGACCAAATTTGACTGTGACATAAAAACAGGTCAAGGTCAACCAAAGGTCATCATTTGAACAAAAAATCGGTAGGGTCCGAGCCCTCGATGCTGCATACCAAGTTCCAAGGTCATCGGCCATTTGGTTCCTGAGAAGAAATTTTTTTAAGGTTTTTACCATATATGGGCATGGCAGCCATATTGGTCATGTGACCTAGTCCTCACGAACAAACTTTCATTCCCCCGTTCCATAGAAGCTCCAAATGTAATTTGGTTTCAATCAACCTAGCAGTTTGACTAGAGAAGCAGATTAAAATACTGAATCTCAGCCATCCAGGACAAAGGTCAGCAAATGACCTTGACCTTTGGAGTTGGAAAACTTCCATTCAGTTGATTGCAAATATCATTTCTGATGCAACAGAATACCATGCATTTTAAGCCCCCGCCCATAGGGGCTTGAAGAAATATATGGGCTGCATGATGCTTCCACGCAGAGCTGAATCCGGCCCGCACACTAGTACTGGTAGACCGCTTAGAGGATCCAAGCCTGTCCAGGAACAGCGGTGTGGTTTCATTGGGCGACAAGGCTTGAGATGTCATTTCATCTCAATGTCGGGTAAAAGTCCCACAAAATTGGAAGCAACGTCTCCAAAATGACCTTTACAGTGTTGACGGGGACGTTAAACCTCAAATCAAACAAAACAAAGAATACCATGCAATCAGAAAAATCCACTGTTTTGCCCTTTTTCCATACATATGTCTAAGTGACCATATTTGACCTTGAGGTAAAATAGGTCAAGGTCAAAAGTCATCATTTGAACAAACTTGGTAGGGCCCAAGTCACTGATGCTGCATACCAAGTTTCAAGGTCATCGGCCATTTGGTTCCTGAGAAGAAGATTTTTAAAGGTTTTTACCATATATGAGCATGGCAGCCATAATGGTCATGTGCCCCAGTCCTCATCATAAAACTTTCGTTCCCTCTTCCTATAGAGGCTCCACATGTAATTTGGTTTCAATCAACCCAGCAGTTTAAATTGGGAAGAAGATAAAAATACTGAATCTGAGCCTCCCGGACAAAGGTCCGAAAATGACCTTGGCCTTCAGAACTGACAAAATTCCATTCAGCTGAGTGCAAATATCATTTCCGATGCCACTAGCTACCATGCAATCAGAAAAATCAACTTGTGCCTTTTTACCATACAAATGTCTAAGTGAGCATATTTGACCTTGACGTAAAACAGGTCAAGGTCAACCAAAGGTCATCATTTGAACAAGCTTGGTAGGGCCCAATTCCCTGATGCTGCATATCTAGTTTCAAGAACATCAGCCACTGGGTTCTTGCGAAGAAGATTTATAAAGGTTTTTACCATATATTAGCATTGCAGCCATATTGGTCATGTGACCCAGTCCTCACGAACAAACATTCGTTCCCCCTTCCCACAGAGGCCCCACTTGTAATTTGGTTTCAATCCACCCAGCAGTTTAAGTTGGGAAGAAGATAAAAATACTGAATCAGAGCCTTACCGGACAAAGGTCAGTAAATGACATTGACCTTCGGAACTGACAAAATTCCATTCAGCTGAGTGCAAATATCATTTCTGATGCCACTAGCTACCATGCAATCAGAAAAATCAACTGTTTTGCCTTTTTCCATGCAAATGTCTAAGTGACCATATTTGAACTTGACGTAAAACAGGTCAAAGTCAACCAAAGGTCATCATTTGAGCAAACTTGGCAGGGCCTGAGTCCCTGATGCTGCATACCAAGTTTCAAGAACATCGGCCATTCGGTTCTTGAGAAGAAGATTTTTAAAGGTTTTTACCATATATGGGCATGGCAGCCATATTGGTCATGTGACCCAGTCCTCACAAGTAAACTTTCGTTCCCCCTTCCCATAGAGGCTCCACATGTAATTTGGTTTCAATCGTCTCAGCAGTTTAAGTTGAGAAGAAGATAAACTGAATCTGAGCCTTCCTGGACAAAGGTCAGTAAATGACCTTGACCTTCAGAACTGACAAAATTCCATTCAGCTGAGTGTAAATATCATTTCTGATGCCACTAGCAACCATACAATCAGAAAATCCACAGTTTTGCCTTTTTTCTATACAAATGTCTAAGTGACCATATTTGACCTTGACGTAAAACAGGTAAAGGTCAACCAAAAGTCATCATTTGAACAAACTTGGTAGGGCCCGAGACCCTGAAGCAGCATACCAAGTTTCAAGAACATCGGCCATTCGGTTCTTGAGAAGAAGATTTTTAAAGGTTTTTACCATATATGGGCATGGCGGCCATATTGGTCAGTGACTTAGTCCTCACGAACAAACTTTCGTTCCCCTTCCCACAGAGGCTCACCATGTAATTTGGTTTCAATTGGCCAAGTAGTTTCAGAGGAGATGTTGTTTGAAAATGTTAATGAAGCAGACGACACAGACGACGGCGGACCATTGCCTATACTATAAGCTCCCCCAGGGCCTTCGGCTCTGGTGAGCTAAAAAAAAAAACAAAAAAAAAAACAGTGGAAGCAACCCCAAGAGGAGAAAGAAAACAACAACATACTCTAGTTATCTCTCCTGAAAGTGCACTGATTCACCTTAATGTCTGTCCCTTTGATTTCTTTGAAAAGGTGGGGGACAAACAGTGTTGACTTGGCCATTAAAATTCAAAACAGGCATATCATTGCAGACAAATAATTGATAATATTATATCCACGATCTATTCAATGAATGCATCCTTGAATACTACTGCATTTGGTGCATTTAACCCATAAAATGTCAATCATGACAACTGTCATCTGCTTTGCCGTCTGTTGTTTCCCTTACAAGTATTTTTTTTGCAAACAGTGCTCCTGTAGGAGCAGTCTGATCTGGGCCTGTTTTTGCCTGTACGCAAACATATTTTTCAAAAGTTTGAAAAAAAAATCAGCAGACGACAATTTTTAATCCCACACCACCAAGCTGATTGGGGATTATAGGAATGGCCTTCATCTGTCCGTCCGTAACACTTTCTTGTCCGCTCCATAATCTCCTGCACCCTTTGATAGATTTTCATTAATTTTTGGTCAATTATTTGTCTCAGTGAGCCGATGTGCAGAACTTGGAATTTTGTGTCCGTTCCATATCTCTGTTACCCTTGGAAGGATTTTCATCAAACTTTAGTCAATTATTCTTTTCAGTGAGCTGATGTACAGAACCCATAAATGAACCATGCCGACTCAAGGTCATGGTCACATCTGAAGATCAAGAGTTTGAAACTTGGAATTTTGTGAACGTTCCATATCTCCTTTACCCCTGGGAGGATTCTCATTTAAGTTTGGTCAATTATCCCCCTCAGTGAGCTGATGTGCAGAACCCTTTAATTGAACCATGCTGACTCAAGGTCAAGGTCACATTTGAAGGTCACAAGTTTAAAACTTTGAATTTTGTGTCCGTTCCATATCTCCTTTAACCCTCAAAGGATTTTCATTAAACTTTGGTCAATTATCCCCCCAAGTGAGCTCATGTGCAGAGCCCATAAATGAATTATGCCGACTTAAGGTCAAGGTCACAATGGAAGGTCATGAGTTTGAAACTTTGAATTTTGTGTTTGTTCCATATCTCCTTTACCCTTCAAACTTTGGTCAACTGTCCCCACCAGTGAGCTGATGTGCAAAAAACATAAATAAACCATGCTGACTCAAGGTCAAGGCCACACTTGAAGGTCACGAGTTTGAAACATTGTATTTTGTGTCTGTTCCATATCACCTTTACCCCTGGAAGGATTTTCATTAAAATTTTATCAAATATCCCCCTCAGTGAGCTGATGTGCAGAATCATAAATAAACCTTGCCAACCCAAGGTCAAGGTCACAGGTGAAGGTCACGAGTTTGAAACTTGGAATTTTGTGTCTGTTCCATATCTCCTTTAACCTGGAAGGATTTTCATTAAACTTTTTTGAAATATACCCCTCAGTGAGCTGATGTGCAGAACCCATAAATGAACCATGCCGATTCAAGGTTAAGGTCACAGTTGAAGGTCAAAAACTTTTTGAAATATACCCCTTAGAGAGCTGATGTGCAGTACCCATAAATAAACCATGCCAACTCAAGGTCAAGGTCACAAGGTTGAGCCATGATACAAAGTGCGGCGGGGGATTGGGCTGTCCCTCAGACTGCTTTCTTGATGTAGTTTTCTCTGCGTCTTAAGAGTTAAGAGAAAGACAGATGGGTAGAGACAAACAGGGATTCCATTCCCAGTGCCAAGAGAGAAAGCATTGCATTGGTGTGACTGTCAGTCCTACAAAAGAAGCAGGTACATGTACCCATATGTATTTATCGCCCATGCAATCAGCTAAGGTTCAGACCAGCCAGCATTAGAGCTGGCTAATCGGAGCTGAGAAGACAATCAACTAGAGCTGCCGCCTAACGGGCGCCAATTATACCCCCGCATGCGTTGTCAGACAAATTTTTACAAGTATTTGACCTCGAGGAAGGTCAACGTAAAGGTCAAGGTCAGGTTTGTGTATATCAATCTTAAGTACTAGTGGCAAGGTGTGTGGTGTGTGAATATTAAAGAAATCGGTCAAAGAATAAGGAAGTTATGAGCAATGTTAAAGTTTTTTGTAACGGACCGACGACAGACGACAAGCTGACTCCTATATACCCCCTTCAAACTTCGTTTGCGGGGGTATAATTATCAGTCATGTCATTGTGGTCAATAATCGATTAGTAATAACTGAAGATTTGGTCATAGTTTTAAATGTCTGGCTTTTTAAATTGATCAACCGTCAAAGATGTTAATTATCGATTGAGTGGAAGAAAAGGTGCAAAATACATGTGTGAGTAAATGGTTTAAGTGGGCAATAAGTTGAATAACCAGGGATGGGACTTTCTTTTTCTTTTGTCTTTTTTTTCTTTGCCGTTAGTTTTCGCCAAATGACACAGATTTGCGCCAGATTTTCTTTTCGCATTTGGCGCCTTCCGCACCTTGCCCTGTATAGTGGTTGGGGTATACATTTTGTAAGCATGACACGGGCAGACTTTACCGCCCATTATGAGGGTAATATCACACACCTTCCACAGATCATGCTATCAAGTTTTCAATATACATGTAACATGCAGACACATTGTCCAAGTTAGAGAAAACTGAGTGTGTGTTCAGACAAAAAGGCTGTCCTTTCATTCACCTCAAACACAATTATTTTCTTTCTTTCCATTACATTCCAGGTTGCAGGGTTGAAAGCCTACACAGCAGCCATGTAATCAAGGTTGGGCGGTCAAAACCAGAGGCAGTTTTAACCGGGGGTTTTAACCGGTTAAATCGGTCCAGGCAAATACTCCGGGAGTGGTCAATACTGGTCGATTGAAATATTGAGCGGTCAACTGAATAATTGTAGAATTCAAAAGGCAAAGCTATTGAAACTATTTTGAAGTTTTGGTCTCTTTGCTGGAGGCTGATCATTTGATAGAGTTTCAGGTTCAGATGTTATTTCTTCAAGTGGCCTCTTAGCAATACTTTCTGGCTTTTTTAACCCTAGGCATTTTTGTCTATGACTCATCAGTCTTAAGAACATAGCACTAACTTCAATAGTGCAGTTTTTGCACCTTGCACTGTTTTTTTGTTTTTTTTGTTATCTTTCAAAATTGTAAGGAAGTTCCTAATTGGGTCTTTAGGTTTCATTCATTTTTTACACCTTCAGTAATAGCTTGATGGTAAGATACTATAGATTTCATATAAATCAAAACTTCACACATTAGGAATAAAGCCTGGTGTCAGTTGTATGATATCCCTATTAGGGAAATGTAATTGGTCAATTTGGCAATTACATCTTTGCCACACCCACTGCAGTGGCATGGGTTAGTCTGTTTTAACAGCAATTTACAGGTGTTGCAGATACTTTTAAATATACAAAGACATCAGTGAATCTTCAAACATTGTTTGGTTAATAAATTACAGCCTTTTACAGATGAACTACTTCACAGGCCTTAAGATTAATGACAGGTGTATTTCACACGTTTGTCAATATATGTATGCGAAAGTTTCTGCAATAACATCAAAATTATATGTGAACTGCTTTAACATTTTATGATCAAAGATTATGTAAAATAATTGATAAAGGGAAGAAGATTTGTGTGTGCGTGTGTGTGGAGGGGAGAGGGGGGAAGAGGGGTGAGGGGGAGAGGGGAAGAGGGGAAGAGAGGTAAGTGGGTCAATCTGGTACAACAATTTTTGTTGTCTGTGTCAAACAAAATAGGACCTTTCATAAATCCTTCAAAATCCTTGAAACAGTCAGTTTATCCTTATTCCTGTAAATCAAAATATGGACAATCAATCTAACCTATAAAGGAAAAAAGAATAATTAAAAAGATTGTTTGATTGAAAAGAACAGGCCTCTTCATTTGACCTGCAATAATGTCTTTTGACTTTTGATCAAATAAAAAAAACCTCAAATAATTACTGTTATCAATAAAAACTATTTTGTCTTGTTCAGTGATGAAAATATAGTCTAACAACATGTACATGATGTAGGGGAAAAGCTTTTAAGACCAGTTTAGCAACAGGACAGAGGCATATACTCCAGTAATTTAATCGACCACCAATCGACCAGTAATGACCGGATAAAACTGGTTTTAACCACCGGCCCGGTCAGTACTCATATTGACCGGCTTTTTTGCCAACCTTGCATGCAATTATAGTAGGGATCTTTAACCTGCAAAGGAGATGACTCTTCCTGCACAGGGGGCCACCAGTCAACGTCCCGTTCCGAAGGATGGTGCACTTTTTGGCATTCATCTCTGTAAATGATGCCAATTCGTGATTTTCGTTATCCGGGCACTTTGCTCATTCGGATTACTTCGGAAGTTCGGATGTTCATCCGGATTTCTTCGCGCATAGCAACCAATCATTCCGGTGACAACAAAAACAGTCCACTGACCTGTGTTAACATGCTTGTTTTGTTGGTTTCACAAAGAAAACATTTTAAAAAGAAGATGCCTAAAAGTTGTTGTTCGGTTGGATGTACGAATCACATCATGATGAATCCATTGAAAGTGACATTTCACCTGTTTCCAGCTGATCCGGTACGACTTGAACATTGGGTAAATGCCTGCAATAGAGTCAACCAACCAAGACGGCACAAAATCGGAACCCGACAAACACACAGTATTGTGTTCTGTACGATTTTTGTCAGTTTTTCGCCTGGTATTTTTTTTGTTTGTCCTGAATAAATCATTTTGCTACACCCATGTGTAACTGTAAACAATGCATTACTCGACAGATCTTGGGTATTTATTCATTTCACAAACTATTTTATTTTGTTAGCTTTGGAGTTTTACAGCCAAGTCAACACTATTTAGGTCATTTGATCTGATAAATTTAACTATCCACACTTCCTGGTCAGGCTAATACGTAAGTGGTTAACCAGTACAGTGCACATTAGCCAGAAACTAATAGGTATGGAAACGGCATCCTGATCACCAGTTAGGACATCAGACTGAGTCGCCCCTGCCCATCGGGGCTTGAAGAAATAGATGGGCTGCATGATGCTTCCACACAGAACTGAAACCCCGACCGCACACGAGTACTGGTTAACCGCTTAGAGGATCTAAACCTGCCCAGGCAATGCAGTGTGAGTCAGTCCGTCCATGCTTATAAATCCTATTGGTTTCCTTGGGCGACAGGGCTTGCGATGTCATTTCATCATAATGTCGGGTAAAAGTCCCACAAACTTGGAAGCAATATCTCCGAAATTACCTTTACAGTGTTGACGGGGACGTTAAACCTCAAATCAAACAAACATCAGACTGAGCTACTGATGGCGGCTTCACAAACTGAATATCTGTGCACAAGATATTTCTAGTGGTTATAAGCAGCAATAAAATGTATTATGGATATACAGCAACAACAAACTGAATGCCAAGATCCTGATCAGAATGTCTTTATAAGAAGCCATCTGATCTGGACCTACACTGTTTGCAAAGGACAGGTTTTTGTTTTCAGCAAGGGTCCAGTTATTCTTCCAAAAATCTTTTGTAGGATTGTATCAGTATCTATAGGACTAAATGCATATGTGTGGTCAGAATATTAATTTCTTTACTAAGACTTTTCTTTACTAAGACACATGTTGTCCGACAGGCTAAAAGTTTTTTTGCAGGACGAAGTGAAAAAATGGCTGAGGTTTAACATCCATGTCAACAGCACGTCATTCCGAGGCGCTGCTTCCAATTTTGTGGGGCTTTATCTTGTCACTAAAATGAATGACATCTCCAGTCCTGTCGTCCAGTGGCAGACTTAAACATACTAAGTAGCTTACCAGTACTCGTGCAGCTCTGCTTGGAAGACTTTCATGACATTTGGTTGAAGACCACTTGGTTTGTTTTGTTTAATTTGAGGTTTAACACTGCAAAGGTCATTTTGGAGACGTTGCTTCCCATTTTGTGGGACTTTTACCCGACATTTTGATGAAATGACTTCTCAAGCCCTGTCGCCCAATGAAACCAATGGGTTTATTAACATGGGCGGTCCGACTCCAACCACTTTGCCTGGGCATGCTTAGTTCCTCCAAGTGGTTTACCAGTACTCGTGTGCAGGTCGGTTTCAGCTCTGCGCGGACGCATCATCCAGCCCATCTATTTCTTTAAGCCCCAATGGGCGGGGGCCGTAAGACCACTTTGTTGAATTATCTTTCCATTAAATGATGCTGTTCGTCAAACCAGTTTTTGGTCGAATTTTCATCGAACAAGAGGGCCATGATGGCCCTGGATCGCTCATCTGATCCATATTGTACAAATGAAATTGTAGGTAACATATGGTAGAGTAGATGGTTTGAGCAATTTTGGTTGACCCAAGGAGGTTTTTATAATTTTAGCCATCTTGTTCATCCAAGCACAATGGGTTGAGCAATTTTGGAAGAGGGTCACCCAAGGAATATTCCTGTGACATCATGTGAACAAGTCCATGAAATGAAGACCCCCTAAACCCCACTCCATATAGTTAGAACTGGGGTATAAGGGGGTATACATTATTTTTCTTATTTCTACTCCAAGACATACATTGTGGGTACTCATCAGGACGGCCTCAATGAGGCCGTACTTATGAGCACCAACAACCTGTTTTGAGCATTGATAAGAAAAATATCATGGATTTTCATCAGAAAAGTTGCCATTTTGGAGATATGAAAAATGCTCTATGTCACACCGGTGTGTTATCATGAAATTAATTTGAAATCCATCCACTGGTTATTACCGTTAAGCAGTAGAAATTATTTAAAAGTTTTTAGTTTTTCTATTATTAGCTCCAGCAGCCACCTTTTTCATCCCAGCAGAATTGTTTGAACAATTTGAATAGAGGGTCACCCATGAAACATTCTTGTGAAATTTTATCGAAACCCATCCACTGGTTATGGACCAGAAGTGGTTTAAAGTTTTTTTTTTTCTTTTTTTTAGCCCTGGTGGCAATCTTGTTCATCCGAGTAGAGCAATTTGAGCAATTTTGGTAGAGGGTCCAACATGATCATTCTTGTGCAGTTATTTCAAAATCCATCCAATAGTTAAGGAAGAGAAGACTTTTAAAGATTTTTTATATTTTTAGCTCTGGCGGCCATCTTGTTCATCGGAGCAGGACAGTTTGAGCAATTTTGATTGAGGGTCACCCAAGGAATATTCCTGTAAAATTAATTTGAAATACATTCACTGGTTAAGGAGAAGAAGTCGTTTAAAGGTTTTTTTTCTATTTTTAGCTCTGGTGGCCATCTTGTATTTCCAAGCGTAACAGTTTGAGCAATTTTGGTAGAGGGTCACCAAAGGAACCTTCCAGTGAAAATATTTCAAACTCCATGCACTGGCTAAGGAGGAGAAGTCGTTTAAAGGTTTTTCTATTTTTAGCTCTGGTGGCCATCTTGTTCATCCGAGCAGAACGATTTGAGCAATTTTGGTAGAGGGTCACCCAAGGAACATTCCTATGAAATTATTTTAAAATCCATTCACTGGTTAAGGAGAAGAAGTCATTTAAAGGTTTTCTATTTTTAGCTCTGGTAACCATCTTGTTCATCTCAGCGGAACGGTTTGAGCAACTTTGGAAGAGTCACCCAAAGATCCTTCCTGTGAATTTTTTTTCAAAATCCATGAACTGGTTAAGGAGGAGAAGTCGTTTAAAGGTTTTTTCTATTTTTAGCTCTAGCAGCAATCTTGTTCATCCGAGCGTAGAGGGTCACCCAAGGAACATTCCTGTGAAATTATTTTGAAATCCATCCACTTGTTAAGGAGGAGAAGTCTTTAAAAGGATTTTTCTATTTTTAGCTCTGGCGACCATCTTGTTCATCCAAGTGTAAGGATTTGAGCAATTTTGGTAGAGGGTCACCCAAAGAACATTCCTTTGAAATTATTTTGAAATCCATTCACTGGTTAAGGAGAAGAAGTCCTTTAAAGGTTTTTCTATTTTTAGCTCTGGTGGCCATCTTGTTCATCCAAGTGGAACGGTTTGAGCAAATTTGGTAGAGTCACCCAAGGAACCCTCCTGTGAATTTTTTTCAAAATCCATGAACTGGTTAAGGAGGAGAAGTCGTTTAAAGGTTATTCTATTTTTAGCTCTGGCGGCCATCTTGTTCATCCGGGCGTAATGATTTGAGCAATTTAGGTAGAGGCTCACCCAAGGAACATTCTTGTGAAATTATTTTGAAATCCATTCACTGGCTAAGGATAAGAAGTCATTTAAAGGTTTTTATATTTTTAGCTCTGGTGGCCATCTTGTTCACCCGAGCGGAACGATTTGAGCAATTTTGGTTGAGGGTCACCCAAAGAACATTCCTGTGGAATTATTTCAAAATCTGTTCAGCAGTTTTGGAGAAGAAGTCGTTTAAAGCAAAAGTTGACGACGGACGCACGCACGACGGACGACAGACAAAGACCGATCATAAAAGCTCACCTTGAGGAGTTCGTGCTCAGGTGAGCTAAAAAATCATCAAATTGACGTTTAGTCACAATTTGTCGAACTTTCGTCGAAAAACTGAAAGGAGTTAAAAGAGGGTAAAGTGCAGTAGGTGTAATCATTTGTGCATGCAAGCCTGACACAGGTTGTGGGTACTAATTGGGGCGGTTCTAACTAGTACCCACAATCTATGTCTTGGGACACAGATAAAAAAAATTTGTATTCCCCCACATCTTTTATTACATCATGAAAAACATGCCTTTATAAATTTTACCCCCTGAAACCCCACAATTAAATAGAGGGAAATAAATGGGGCATAGAGAAGCGTACATTTCTTTTTTCTATTGCTGCTCCAAACGTACATTGTGGGTACTCGTTAGAACCTAAAAACAGTTTGTTTCTTTTTCAAGTTTTCAGTGAGTGAGTGAGTTTTAGTTTTTACGTCCCACCAACAGCTAAGGTCATACGGAGACGGGACCTCGGTTTAAAGTAGAAGTAAAACAAAGATCAGGAATTGATACAATTAACTTACTCCACCCATAAAAGACACCAAAGGGAAAGAAATACAAACATTAAGCGACCAGACCATAATGGAAACCTAAACAAAGGAAGGCCATAAGGACAGTTACTTTCCCACAAAATGGCCATATGGCCATCCAAAACCAAAAGACACAAGTGATACACACAGTAAGTAACAAACAACAACATAAATAAATCGCCACAGAAGAGCCGCCTTGGAACGGTCAGTGGAAGATTTCCACTGGGGGGCTTAAATCGATTTTACGTGGCCACAATCCTCGCCCTTACTTCCGTCGCGATTTAGACAAATAATTTGTTCAGTCCGCATGAAGGCCTCCTAACTCATCAGTGCAACATCTCCGTGAACACAAAAATCAAAGAACCACAGAGGTGAGACAACGGTGAGGACTCGACAGCAAGAAACCACTGAAATGCTGGAGCAAAAGAAAACCAACAGTTAGACTCCGATGAGCCCGACCAGAGACAGAGCATCAGGCACCAACCGACATTAAAGACTCATCCGAAAGTCTGGAGAAGCCCGGGATCGATCCTGCGATCCCTGGTTTACAAGGCGAGTAGCGTAACCACTGTACCACGGAGGCTTCTTTCAAGTTTTCAGTATTTGGTGGTAAAAATTTCAACATATTTGAATGGGCGTGTGAAAAAAGATAAAGTACTTTAGTGCAGATCAACAATTAAATCATTAAATAACATGTATATTGTCTGTATTAAATTCACAATGTCAGAAAAATCTATGTTTTTTTTGTTTTTTTTTTAAACTTATCTGGCGGGGTTTTGCTACAGAATTCTGAACAACAACACTCTATAAAAGCATCTTCTTCCTTAAATTAACTAAATTTTTAAAGTATGAAATTAATTTCATTTTGCTGGTGAATCAATAAGGTACGTATACAAATCACCCTATATCCTTTCCACTACCATAGCGTATTTTTGCGTAATTGCTGCCAAAAACTTTTTGAACGACCCTCATTCTTTCCCATATTCAACCATACTTTTGATAAGGGTGTTTTTGAATAGGGTATTCCAATAACTGTTTGCAACATGCATATCAATCCTCTAAGAGATACTGGAACAGGACCAGAGGCTTCCAAACCTGGCAAAAAGTCGAAAAAAATAGCCTCTGAAATTGCCATTCTGCCCCATGTTCTTTGAGACGGCTTGCTGTCTGTACGAAACAAGTGCGGCCAAAACAAAGACATGTCGAGAATAGGTACAAAAGAGTGAAACGTACATAAGGTAAAATGATAGAAAACGAGAGGAAAATTAGGTTGAGAAAAACGCAAAAAAAAAAAAAAAAAAAAAAAAAAAAAGAAGTCCGTGAGCATGTTTTAGCATAGCGTGACCCCTGCGCCATGACCTATGACGTCATCAGAAAGTTTGTTTTCACATACCGAACAGTACATTTTGTCTTCTATTGAAAACGGGCTAGACAAGACTATATGAACCAAAAGATCGGGTTCTAGGGCGAAATGTTCTCCCCTACCCCCATTTTAGTCATGGTTTCAAAAATGCCCGGCAGTCCTAAGGATATGGTGAAAAAGTGAAAATCCCTGTAAATTGCCCCGATTTCCTCATATTTCAACAAAATATGTCGAAAAATAAAGATTTCAAGTTTAAAACGGCTAGTTCCGCTGTTCTAAATAACTTCACCATATCCTTTCCACTACCATAGCGTATTTTTGCGTAATTGCTGCCAAAAACTTTTTGAACGACCCTCATTCTTTCCCATATTCAACCATACTTTTGATAAGGGTGTTTTTGAATAGGGTATTCCAATAACTGTTTGCAACATGCATATCAATCCTCTAAGAGATACTGGAACAGGACCAGAGGCTTCCAAACCTGGCAAAAAGTCGAAAAAATTAGCCTCTGAAATTGCCATTCTGCCCCATGTTCTTTGAGACGGCTTGCTGTCTGTACGAAACAAGTGCGGCCAAAACAAAGACATGTCGAGAATAGGTACAAAAGAGTGAAACGTACATAAGGTAAAATGATAGAAAACGAGAGGAAAATTAGGTTGAGAAAAACGCAAAAAAAAAAAAAAAAAAAAAAAAAAAAGAAGTCCGTGAGCATGTTTTAGCATAGCGTGACCCCTGCGCCATGACCTATGACGTCATCAGAAAGTTTGTTTTCACATACCGAACAGTACATTTTGTCTTCTATTGAAAACGGGCTAGACAAGACTATATGAACCAAAAGATCGGGTTCTAGGGCGAAATGTTCTCCCCTACCCCCATTTTAGTCATGGTTTCAAAAATGCCCGGCAGTCCTAAGGATATGGTGAAAAAGTGAAAATCCCTGTAAATTGCCCCGATTTCCTCATATTTCAACAAAATATGTCGAAAAATAAAGATTTCAAGTTTAAAACGGCTAGTTCCGCTGTTCTAAATAACTTCACCATATCCTTTCCACTACCATAGCGTATTTTTGCGTAATTGCTGCCAAAAACTTTTTGAACGACCCTCATTCTTTCCCATATTCAACCATACTTTTGATAAGGGTGTTTTTGAATAGGGTATTCCAATAACTGTTTGCAACATGCATATCAATCCTCTAAGAGATACTGGAACAGGACCAGAGGCTTCCAAACCTGGCAAAAAGTCGAAAAAATTAGCCTCTGAAATTGCCATTCTGCCCCATGTTCTTTGAGACGGCTTGCTGTCTGTACGAAACAAGTGCGGCCAAAACAAAGACATGTCGAGAATAGGTACAAAAGAGTGAAACGTACATAAGGTAAAATGATAGAAAACGAGAGGAAAATTAGGTTGAGAAAAACGCAAAAAAAAAAAAAAAAAAAAAAAAAAAAGAAGTCCGTGAGCATGTTTTAGCATAGCGTGACCCCTGCGCCATGACCTATGACGTCATCAGAAAGTTTGTTTTCACATACCGAACAGTACATTTTGTCTTCTATTGAAAACGGGCTAGACAAGACTATATGAACCAAAAGATCGGGTTCTAGGGCGAAATGTTCTCCCCTACCCCCATTTTAGTCATGGTTTCAAAAATGCCCGGCAGTCCTAAGGATATGGTGAAAAAGTGAAAATCCCTGTAAATTGCCCCGATTTCCTCATATTTCAACAAAATATGTCGAAAAATAAAGATTTCAAGTTTAAAACGGCTAGTTCCGCTGTTCTAAATAACTTCACCATATCCTTTCCACTACCATAGCGTATTTTTGCGTAATTGCTGCCAAAAACTTTTTGAACGACCCTCATTCTTTCCCATATTCAACCATACTTTTGATAAGGGTGTTTTTGAATAGGGTATTCCAATAACTGTTTGCAACATGCATATCAATCCTCTAAGAGATACTGGAACAGGACCAGAGGCTTCCAAACCTGGCAAAAAGTCGAAAAAATTAGCCTCTGAAATTGCCATTCTGCCCCATGTTCTTTGAGACGGCTTGCTGTCTGTACGAAACAAGTGCGGCCAAAACAAAGACATGTCGAGAATAGGTACAAAAGAGTGAAACGTACATAAGGTAAAATGATAGAAAACGAGAGGAAAATTAGGTTGAGAAAAACGCAAAAAAAAAAAAAAAAAAAAAAAAAAAGAAGTCCGTGAGCATGTTTTAGCATAGCGTGACCCCTGCGCCATGACCTATGACGTCATCAGAAAGTTTGTTTTCACATACCGAACAGTACATTTTGTCTTCTATTGAAAACGGGCTAGACAAGACTATATGAACCAAAAGATCGGGTTCTAGGGCGAAATGTTCTCCCCTACCCCCATTTTAGTCATGGTTTCAAAAATGCCCGGCAGTCCTAAGGATATTCAACCTCAGGCCATTGCGTCGGATTGTTAATCCATGCGCCAGCAGGTAGCCTGTTTGGACATTCATTCATGTTAATTGCCTCCAATTTACGATCATAACAGGCTTTTGCTACATCGGGCAAATGGTCATAATACTCGTACAACATGTTAATACAAGTTACATACATGTAAATGAGCTTTCATGGTCAATTACACTTTGCTTTGTATGGCCGCTATGGACGGGCATTCAGTGAGTTAGGCGTTGCTAAGCGGAAGTAGAACCGAAATTCATTGGATATGACATAGGACAATAAACCCGAATGGAGCGTGTCCGGACACAGAAATAATCACCGCCTCCTGGGATCGAACAGGGGACCTCTAGCATCAAAGGCGCTTTAGTGCAGTGGTAGAGCATCGGATTAGTGATTCAGAGGTTGCGGATTCGAGCCTCACGCTGACCAAAGTGTTGTCTATATCTACATCAATACTGCAGCACCCCCTCGCGGGGATTACGTGCAGGTGCGCGTCAGTGCCATGTTAGTAGAACAGTGTTTTTTTCACATTTTTGGGACTGGTACCGGTACCGGTGGAATTGGGAAAATTTTCTTCTCAAATTGGGAAAAATAGCGCTAAAGGTGGTTTCCAGACGGAAGAGTTACATATTGGACTTACCTACGACTTTGAACTTAGCCGAATTTCGGCAAATCGTTGCAATAGTACGCGAATGATGTCAATAGCCGTTTCTTCAAAGGGACGTTACTTCGGATTTCCGGAAGGTAAACAATACGAGCGATTAAACAACCGATTTCTCGCGACGAAAAAGAGAGAGAAAAAAAAGGATGCTGCATCATGATTTTGGGAATTTTTAACCTTTGAATTGGGAAAAAAACATACTTTTGGCGATTGGGAACGGGTCCGTTTTCCGGACCCGGTTTTATAGGGAAAAAAAACACTGTAGAAGAAGTTAAAAATTAAAAAGTTTCCATAAGAACTGTTAGAGAAGGTGGAATAAAAATGATAGGGTTAAAATGTTAATAGACAGTGAAACCTAAAAGATAAAAACAGTGCGCTGGCATTTATGGCATTGGGTAGCTAACCATGCATACTGCCCTTTTGAAAGATTCGAAAGTGGGCAGTAATGCGACGTTGGATGGCAGCCGGTTCCATTGCACGATTGCGAGGGGGTAGAACGAATACTTGTAATAATCAACTCTGGTCTGGATTTGTCGATAAACCAGTGGGTGAGAGTTTTTATGGGAAATCCTGGTCGGGTGCACAACATACTGTGGTAGGTCTATAGCTACAAGTCCGTGGACAATTTTGTAGAACAGGCAGAGCCGGGAATCATTTCTTCTCTGTTCCAGAGAACGCCAGCCAAGGTGGTCTAACATGTCTGTAACACTCGCCTGTCTGTAGTAGTTGTCAAGTGTCCACCTGGATGCCTTACGTTGGATCATCTCGATTTTATAGATGTTGTTTTGGGTGTAAGGGCTTCAGACATAGGAGGAGTACTCTACTAGGGGGCGTACCAGTGTCTTGTATGCCATTTCGCGGATGGCTGGTGACTTTGTCCTGATGTTTCGCCTTATGAACCCTAATGATCGGCTAGCTGTTGTGCAAGTCTTTTGGATGTGGTTGTTGAAAGATAGGTTGCTGCTGATTTCAACGCCCAGATACTTGGAGCCTTCAACCGATTCAAGAATCTGACCGTGCAGTAGGTATTCACTCGGGACTAGAGTTCGTGCTCGTGTCACGTGTATGACAACACACTTGGATTGAACTCCATATCCCATTGCAGTTCCCACTCATGAAGACAGTCAAGATCCTTCTGCAGTACTGGAGACTGCCAGTTAGATGGCCGTATCATCAGCAAACAACCATACCTTAGATCTGGTTCTGTCCGGTAGGTCGTTGATGTAAATCAAGAAAAGTATTAGGCCCAGGACGGAACCCTGAGGGACCCCAGATGTTACAGGCACCGTTTCTGACTGTTCGTTTTCGAGAACAACAGTTTGTGTTCGGCCGGAAAGAATGCCTGTATCCACTTCAAGCTGAGACCTCTGAATGCCTGTATCCACTTCAAGCTGAGACCTTGAGCAAGGTACTTCACCCACATTGCTTAAGTACTGGTTACCACCCAGGAAATCATGCTCGTAATGCTCAGATGTGAGCAAGTAGCAGTAATAGGTGGAAAAAAAAAGGGGGGGGGGGGGGGGGGGGGGGGGGCAAGTGCACTAACCACTGAGCTATCACGCTCCTTGGTTGTAACAGTGGGCAGCTGACAGAGCTAGGAATGACCCATTCATTCACATATTAGAATAAAAATAGAAAATAATATTTCTATAATCACTAAGTTATAACATATGACTCATAATTTGCTTTAGAGTATTTTAGTATACAATTTTTTAAATGCTATAAATAATTTTACTGTACGCATATTTTGTTGCAGTATGTGTTTTTATCTGTTGTTGATATACTAAAGAGATAATAAAAATAGTTTCAGCGCCTTGTGTTATTTTATATCCTTACACTGTACCATCTATATACAGAAAATACTATTTTTCTGCCTGGGTTAAGAGTACAAACTAAGCTACGGTAATTTAACACAAGTTTTCTAGCATTGTGAAATGTTTGCTAAAACTGTCAGATATGCACAAGGATAAAGCAAGTTTCAACTTTCATTTTCAGTGGGAAAAAATTTTCTACGCCACTTCCTCTTCACTCAATAAATGTTTAATTTTGACAACCCTTATTCACGTAACGTCTGTCAACTGCAGAACGAAATATTAATTTGGAAATTTTAGACTGCTTATGATTGATAAAGGTTTTTTTTATTCTTAATGCAACACCAGCTTCATATCTTTAGATAAATAGAGCCTAACTCAAATAAGTGCAACAACTTTGGAAATAATCACGATTCAGTTTGCTTACCTGGATGTCTGTCAATATTTCAATGTTACGTGCATTGGTGAACTTTTAACCCTATTTCCTCATGCTGGCTAGCAAACTCAACAAATCGATGTAACATTAATTTACATGTATACCGGCAATATCTGAGTGAAAACAAATATCCCGCTGTCGATTCATTGATCCGTAATTTTAAATAACATACTGTCTGTCCGAAAATTACGTGAAATGGTAAGTTACGTGAACTTACTGTATTTTCTATCAATCTGATAGTATTTGGTTTCGTTGCAACAAATTAATGTACTAATAAACCGGAAATATGTTGCAAAATAATGTGCTTTAAAACCCGGTGAAGTTTGTGAGAGTTTTGACCAGTTTCTTTTGCGAACTTCGGAAATCGGACAGACGTTTGTTCAAATGTGCACGTAACAAGACAGATGGGTTATTTTGCATCAAGGATTAATATTACTCAAATAAAACAAGGTGGCTATATTTTTAGCTCACTGCCGTTACAGCCAAACCGTTTGTTAAATTTACTCAACACGTTTTTTAAAAGTAGATTCATGCTCACGACTTTATCGGACTTTTCTTGTAGCACGTAACATGACAGACACATCGTCTGTCCTTGTTACGTGAATTTAAGTTCATTGTCTGTCCTGGTTACGTGAGAGTTTTCAATCGTCCGTCCTAGTTAGTTGATTTATCTACATGATAGATGCATGAATGTATATGACGACAGACAGGGGCTGATAATTCCATTGCCCGGCCGCCCGGGACAAGTCCTAAATCGCGGCGGGCAGGTGCACTTTGACATTACGATGCCCGGTCGGGCAAGTGCAAAAGGATCATCTACAACTGCCAGTCGTTTGATTCCTTAAATACGGTAAAATTGGGCCAGTAAGTAAATGACAATAACTGCAACACTGGTCCGCTTTATCGGCGATAAAGAGACAAACCACCCATATATTTATAACGGTTCAATTATGACACCATTGTTAATCCAGGTCATATAATTGCCAATTAAAACAGAATTACCCGGCGGTGCGTGTCTTTCATTTCTGGTGTAGTGTGTACCTCCGGCGCTATCAGTAAGCTTTCAATGTTCCGCATGACAAGGTGTGAAAATAAGGTAACGTTATGTCTATTCAATCATAAAAATTTATCCAAAATCAATGGGAAAATAATTTAATCGCTTCTTAGACGATTAGCTACATCTAACGGTGGATGTTTGCCTAATAAAACGGATTATTCTACTATCTTGTTAATGGTTATGTTTTGGCGCAAAATAGCAGACGCTTGCCGGAAAAAGTCGAACGCTTTGTGTAAAGACATCTGTTTGCTGTTGTTGGTGATTAACAAGGCACTTCCGGGGATAAGTCGGGAGTCATGCAGAGCAACGTTTTCTATCCACTTCCATCCACGACCGTTTTGCAATAGAGAAAATATGTTTACCGGTTCCAAACATTTTTATGAAAGAAATACGCCGCCTGATCAGGGCTGAAATATTTGCTAACATGATTTTCCGTCAAACATAGAATTAATTGGCCTAATTGGCCGAAACTAGCTAGTCTGGCCCAGAAAACATGTACACCCCATATTTTTCAGCTCTGTGGTGTATTCCTTGCTTCCAAAGGATAACCCTTTTATATAACATATTAAACTAAATAATACACTCCTTAATGACAAATGACCCAGTGGAAGAGTCCAAAAATGTCAGATGATTATTAATCTTTTTAAACATATGTTGAAGTGGAGAGAAGTAAGCATTACGTTAACAAGCCCCTACAAAATTTGGCCACCTTTCATGACTTGAGACATGTCCTTTTTCGTAGTAAAAATTGAACTAGCTTTTCTTTTTTATGCTCCGAACATAGGCTTTTGCATGGACTCGTTAAACTTCTCCAACCGAGCAATTTAATCTATCATCTCAGAAAAATAAAGCAAAAGATAGCCAGGACAAGCCACAGTCCGATAGACTTAAGACCCTTACCTGAGACCGGGAGAAAAACAAGCCGGGACAAGCCACAATCAGCCATCTGCCCTGCAACAACCCCCCCCCCCCCTCTTGTTGATTCTATTCACATCTCCAGATCATGAAAATTCGTGTGTTTTTTAATACATCAAACACAGATAATTGGCCCCCGTCCATCGGGGCTTGAAAAAATAGATGGGCTAAATGATGCTTCCATGCAGAGCTGAACACCCAGTATGTTGGCAATTGGAGGCAGGTTGTTCTGAAATGTATCCTTTATTTGAAACATAAGCAAAAACGGAAGTATAGTGGGCAGCTAATATTCAGGTGGCAATATTGCTGAAGACAATATGCACATGGAGATAGCAAATGTAACATTGAGGAAACACAACATAAGTATCGCCTTGAAACGGTCAGTAATAGATAACTGTTTTCCCTTTTTAAATACTGGCCGACCTAACGCGGTGGTTCTGATGTTTGTTGTTTTTTTTTGTGGATTTTTGTTTTGTTTGTTTTGCGGTTTAACATCCCCGTCAACACTCTTCTAGGTCATTTTGGAGCCGCTGCTTCCCAGTGAAACCAAAAGGCTTATATTGAACAGTTTGAGTCCTACCACTTTGCCTGGGCAGTGTCATTCTAAGCGGTTTAGCAGTACTTATGCGTGGTTAGTTTTAGCTCTGCGTGGATGCATCATGCCGCCCATTCTATATCCCCAAGCCCCAATGGTCGGGAAGAAAAGCGGGACTTTCCTTGTATATGCTAATAAATGATATAAACTACCTACCTGCTTCTTTCTCTGTGTGTGTGTGTGTGTGTGATGAACAACCACAGGCACCAATGGCTGCAGAGGCACCAGAGGTACTACCAACAGCAGAGGTCCTTGAGGTACTACCAGCAGCAGAGTTTCACGCCACTGATATAGACCAGCCCATGGTTAACATTCGAAATTTTTGAAGACCAGTCTCTGTATGGTGATCTGAGCTCTGTAGATACAGGTAAACTACCTTGTTTTTAAGATGCCCATTTTGAAGAATATTCATAACCTGGGTCTCATTTACAGACCTGGACCACACTGTCGGATGTTTTCTGGACTGTAGATCAAAGGACATTGGACCGGTCCCTCAAGCCGGTCGTATTCTTACATGGAGACTGATATTAATTTTCAAGAAGGGTAAATGTCAGTCCCTCACGAAAACAAATTAGTCTGTCAGGGGAAGTGTAATTAGATTAATGCACCAATTTGACCTAACCAAAGCTGTTTACTGGAATGGTAAAGAACAAAATGAACAAAGAAAGAACAGTGTTCTGATTTTTTATTTTTCAAGTATTTGAACATCAAAACATTTAAACATTTGTAACCATTGTTGGTCATGAGCACAAAATACAGGTTGTCCAGAATCTATATTGTAATGCACCAGTGGTTAGGCGGAACATGAGACACTTCTATGTTTTTTTTCCTAGCCATTTCCTGTGTTTTGGTATATGTTTAACAGACTTTCAATTATACTGCTTCGTACCCATAGCACATTATTTCCCCTTTTTCAGGTATAAGCTTTGGGATGTAAAATTTTACAAGAAAGACCAAATCACATGACGCAGCCCACTCTCGACACCAAGAGGAAGAGGAAACATACACAAAACAAGAACAATTATGAGTGTCTGAAATGGAACAATCAGCCCTCTCTTCTCCACATGGGGTGATCAGACCTTTAGAAAACACTAAACAACAACTAGACATCAACTAGACATACAACAAAATAACAGCAAAAGACCAACACCAAAACTACCGCCTTAGAACGGTCAGCAGCACATGCCACTGGGGGGCTTAAACATATGTTACCGGCCGAAAGGTTAGATGCTTGTTCCCAACAATAAACATGCATAATGCTTTATTAACTCAATCAAAGCCTTGGAAATGGAGATCTATGTCAGTCTCACAACCCTTCTTGAAAGCCTGGATACAGAGTAAGTAACTCACCTTACTCAAACTATTTGGGAATTTACTTCGCATGGAAACAGTATAACTTAGATGACAACCATTCATTTGATGTAGTAGTGTACTAGAACACACACACACACACACACACAGATGTGTTTTTAAATCGTAGTGCAGCAGATGAATTTAGACTTTATGTTGCAGAGGTAGTCTAATATGTTCAAATTTGAATATACCTCAAACAACGCTGTGGAAGTACTATAACCGACTTGACATACTTGTCAATTATGACTGCAGACAAGTAGAAAAATTCAATTTACTTGCCCTGGAACAAGTATATGAAGGGTCATAAGCAAAAAATATAGTGTAAGAGCTGGAGGATGATTCTGGGATTTTTAAATGAATAGTTTTAAAGAAAACAAATGTTGTGAGTGTTTGTTAGTCATCTTATTAAGGCGACTCTAACAGATGCCCACACGTTTTGATACAAAAAAGTTATCGTCAGTAAACTCTTTGATTCTTATTTGTTTGTTCTCTACTATTCTTTCACTATTTCATGTCTGTCTTTTTTCTGGTCTAGTAGATATTTGGTTGGATAAGTTAGTTTTGTCTGTTAACATGTCTGTCCCTAGATGAGAAGAGATTTTCACAGCCTTGCTTTAAACAAAGTTCTTTCGTCATGTTTCAATTGTACATTGAAATGTTACTTTTTTATTTTTGACAGTTTGTATTATCAAAGGTGCCAGCTGCGTAGATGGGTCGTCCCGTATATTCTGTATTAGAATTTATCATCTACCTCCTATATTAATTACATTGTTACACCTCGACTTGATAAAAATATGCTATGTCAGGACAAGTCAGTTTTATCAGGCCAACATGACATTGCCTTTCTTGAACTGGACTACTGAAAAATTCGCAAAATTGTAAGAGTATTAACTGATAAGAGATATTAACTGATAAGATAATACCAGATTCGTATCCTTTGGTATCAATTTTAATAGACTCAACTTTGAGAACGCATGTAGAATCGCTTGGCGAGCCTCGCGATTCTACAAGCGTCCTCAAAGTCGAGTCTTTTAAAATAGGTATTTCTGTCGTGGTTTATTTTTGTTATGTTTGGTCTTTGTGTGTTTGTGTCCCTTATATTATATTATTTTGGATAGCCTATTGACCATTTTGTGGGAAAGTAACTGTCCTTTTGGCTTTCCGCTATTGATGTTTCCATTTAGGTCTGTTGTTTCATGTTTGTGTTTCTTTCCCTTTGGTGTTTCTGATGGGAGCTAGGGGTTGTTTGTATCGCTTCCTGATTATTGCCTCCACTTCTACCTTGCCTTGTAAACTTGATAACAAAAGAAATGAACCTGGCATTCTCTATATATGGCATCTCATATGGAATACCCAACTACGCGACAGGGACCTTTGGTTACAATATAAACAGAGAACGATATGTTAACTGACAGACATGGGGATTAAATTATTCAACTTTTTTTCTCTTGCAGGTCAAAAGGCTCTTTCCAAACAATGAAGTTATTCTTAAATAAATGGAGAAGACGGTTATGCAAGGAGAGATATTTTAATGTTGGCCACTTTTTTATGACATTTCACAGGAACGTGTAGACTCCTTTTTTTAAAAAAAAAAAGTCAGTGATCCAGTTCTGGTGGAAGAACAGAGCTCTACCAGAATTTAAATTTACAGCTTTGTCTTATATTAGAAGTCTGAAACTGTTACAGCCTTGTGTTATGAACGTTCTGTAACTTCATGAGTGGTAAAATGGTACATGTCTGTCCTGTTACGTGATAAGCATTAGGTGAAGATGCTTTTAAATGTTGAAGCAGTGACACATTAGGTTCATTTTACTGCTTTCTGTGCACACAGATATACTGCTGAAGGGTTCTTATTTGGTTCTTTGTTTAAGTGTTGATGGTGCAGTGAAGTTAAACTGTTCAGAAAAAAAAAGGTTTAAAAAAAATTCAGGTTGATGAAATGCTGTTAAGAAGTTTAAAATTTCCCTTTTGAAGTTTTCTTGATCTCAATGGTATGGGCGATGTATTTCCTTGTTTTGAGAAGTAGAGGAGTTAATAATTGTAACACAAACAATTACATGTGTTCCTGATATATACACCACTGATTTTCTCTTGAATGAATTTGATTGATTAAACATGTCTGTCCTGTTACGTGAGTTTGGACAGGTGTATTCAAGACTGAAAAAAATATAACTCATTTTTGTTGTTGTATATCTATAAGGCATTTTTTCGCTGCCTATAAACTCTGCCTATAAACTCTGCCTATAACTCAACGCTGTTGTTTTATCTCCAGTATATATTTTATTGATAATATAGATGTGTTCCTTTGGGATAAAAACAATAAACATCATCTATTTCCATTTTAAATTTTTTTCCACATTGTCCACCATTTTTAACCATAAAGCAAATTATGAGTCATATACATAAAACAAACTTAGCGTGCTCAGGTCGTACGTGACAAGTTTTCGAAATAATGAAACTGTCGAAATGGCATAATTACCGAATAGTTCTCTTTCAGTTCATGGATCGACGTGCCCGGGATCCCCGTCTTAACTTTGTCGGCGATGTTTGGGCCACCAAATTGGCGAGGCCGTGTCATCCGCATCAAATTTCGAAGGGAGAGCCGAACCATTTTGCGCAGTTTCCACGAAAATAAAGTCAACAATGACCTTCGTTTATCACTTCGGCGGTAAACACTTTTCGTCCAAATGTATTTCGGCCGAGAATGAATGGGTTGCCCTAAATAGCGAAAGCATTTGGAGCGCTTTGGTGCAGTGGTAACAGGAGAAGAGTTTATGTGCATATTTGTTTGATTTACAGTGTTAACGTCCCCGTCAACACTGTAAAGGTCATTTTGGAGACGTTGCTTCCAATTTTGTGGGATTTTTACCCGACATTGAGATGCAATGACATCTCAAGCCCTGTCGCCCAATGAAACCAATAGGGTTTATTAGCATGGACGGTCCGCCTCGCACCGCGGTTCCTGGAAAGGCTTAGCTCCTCTAAGCGGTTTACCAGTACTAGTGTGCGGGCCGGATTCAGCTCTGCGTGGAAGACAGATCCAATGTTTGGACACGTGATCTTGTTTACATGTCACTGCGCATGCGCAAAGTTACTTTTCCTTTTGATAACGATCTTTCGTGGTTGGCAAAAAGCCCAATGTTCCATAGGGTTCGCCGGCGTGACGTCACTGCCCGTAGCAACCGATAGGTCGCCATTTTTGAGGTGAAAACAATAACAGAGCGACCGGCAATTACCCTTTAGATCGCTATCAATTACATTGAATAAAATCGTTTTTTAACCTGAAAATGCATGTTACTGTAGGTAAAAATGATTAAAAGTAAAGAATAACGAGGCGGGAAATTTCCATTTCGTGAAGGCAGTGGCTAGCCGTCCGGTACCGGACGACCAGCCTACGAGTCTGCCCGTCCGGTACCGGACGACCAGCCAATGAGTCTGCTCGTCCGGTACCGGACGGCTAGCCAACCCACGTAGGAATGGCTAGCCGTCCGGTAGTAAATTTTAGTCTCTCATTTCATATAGGGTATGAATGCTGAATAGCACTTGTACCATTTTCTGGAATACTGGATGCTAAATAGTTCCTACTTTGAAACTATTTAAATGTCATTGAGATCATTTTAAAAATAAAGCAAATAAGCACAGCAGTATCGGTAATGCACGATTGTCGTAACAATTATACCTGCAATAATAAAAGCTATAGTCGTGATTGCTTATTTCTAATATTTATTATTATTACTATTAATATTTTCATATGTAACGACCAATCGGTAATATAACTTAATATTTTTTATAAGTTTATATATTTTACTTTTCCTTTCCCTATGTAAATGCGGCTTGAAGGTACTAAAACATTTGATCCAAGCGTCGCGAAAAACAACTAATAACAACTGACCAGTACAGTAAAAATCCTAAGAAATAAGGATCTTGATGACTTGCAGATATTCTCCTAAATTTTTAACAAATTCCAGCAAAGAGTCCAGACGATTGGCCACTGCCTTCAGGGTGCAGATGGCAAACAGTGTAGACCCTGCTTCAAGAGCAGTCTGACCTGGGACTGCATTATTTGTCGAAGCCTATCTGTCCCAATTCATAGGATCATTACGGTGATTGCTATACTAATGGAGTTTTGGATCGTTGCATTTATGTGTGCCCTGCTAACAAGATAATTACCCATAATTGATATTTATTTGTACCTACCATATTGAACTGATAGGTTAAATAAATATGCTCCCCAAATTTAATGTTAATCTATCACAATTAATATCAAACTCAACATCGGACAAACATTTGCTGATTTTAACAATAACAATATAAAAATAGAATTTATAACATTTACATAATAATAATAATAATAATAATAATAATAATAATAATAATAATAATAATAACCGTCACAGTGCCCGGACAAGGCTTTGGGTACAGCAGTCTATTGCATCAATTACAATTATTCCCTTACTGAAATTTTGTGAAAATGGCGACAAACAGGTGATAGGAATAAGTTAGAGTAAATTAGAAATATTTTTATTACACCATAAAGTAGATAATATTATTTGAAACGCGCGCATGCATTAATACCCTATATAAAATGATATACTACCGGACGACTAGCCATTCCTACGTGGGCTGGCTAGCCGTCCGGTACCGGACCAGCAGACTCGTTGGCTGGTCGTCCGGTACCGGACGGGCAGACTCGTAGGCTGGTCGTCCGGTACCGGACGGCTAGCCACTGCCTTTAGGGCAGGTGATAGCAACGAGATAGCAACGAGCACGCGGGTGAATACAAACGCCATTTTGAATAAGCAAATAGTGTAAATAAAACCCAAGTCACTAGCATATTTCTTACAATTTTGATAAAACATGCCAAAAATCTGTAGTGCAGGTGGTCAAAATAACACAGATCAGATTGCTAAGAGGAGCTGTCTGATCTGAGTCCACACTGTTTGTCTGTAAAAAATCGTTGACTGCCGGTAGCTTTAAGTCGTTTCTGCAAACAGTGTGGACCCAGATCAGACTGCTCATCTGATCTGGGTCCATACTGTTTGCATGTCATATGTCATTTCTGCAAATAGTGTGAACCCAGATCCGAGGTTATGCCAAGGCTAGGGGGACAGGCTGGTTTGTTAGTTCATTTACAAGGCACGCATTCTAAAGATCTTGTTGTTGTTTTGACCTTTAGATCAGAGGCATTCATTTTAGGACCCCTGTTCATCTTCTTTAGCACACCCAGTAAGGAGGTTTTTTTTTTTCTACACTTTAAAGTTAATTACAATCAATTTCTAAATTTAGTCACCCATCCAACACCTGTGGTGATGTTCCAAGGGATCGCCTCGGTAAGTGCAGAAATGTTGTTGAAAGGGAGAAATACGAGCACTAGAGAGAAATCAACAGACAATTTTACCAATAGAAAGGACAATTTCAGTTCATTATCAACAAAGCATGGCCCAAAGAATAATGTATTGTGAATCAATTACCTGTTATAAAATGTTCACTGCACATGTAAACATATTTTGATGTAGGAATCCAGTCTGAACCATCAGCGTTCTGGCGACTGCAGGCCCTTATCCATCGAGACCGTCTCTCTGGATGTTTTTCTCCATTTGGGAACTGATAGAACGATAGCTTTTTTATCCAGTTGTAAATGATGATTTGTACAACCACCTGCACTACAGATTTTTGGCATGTTTTATCAAAATTGTAAGAAATATGCTAGTGACTTGGGTTTTATTTACACTATTTGCTTATTCAAAATGGCGTTTGTATTCACCCGCGTGCTCGTTGCTATCACGTGACAAACGAAAGTACCCGGATGACCGGCGAACCCTATATAAACACATAGTAAAACGGTTTAATATTACGGGCAAATTTTAGTTGACTGTCGCAGAAAATCGATCGAATTACACTTTAAATGAGAAGATAAATATATTTTAGAGTTCATTCATGCATCTTCCGCGTTTAGTCATTAGTTTTGCGCATTTTATTACAAATAATTAAGACCGTCCCGCCTCGTTACCTGCATAAGTTTAACAGGTAATTCAATCATCAAAACATCCTAAAATCTTCTAGAAACCAATAATTACAAGCTAAGACATGTCTATTATAAAAGTTTAAAGATCAATTTTGTCGTTTCGATTCCAAACAAAATACAAGTTTAGAGAAAATAACATCGCATTTACAATGGCGATAAACGGCCAAAGACTTTTTTGCCAACCACCGGTAAGTCCCGGCAAATAGTATTATTGAGCGATGACGTAGTGTTTGGATGTGTCTATATGGTTGGCAGAAAACGTCTTTGGCCGTTTATCGCCATTGTAAATGCGATGTAATTTTCTCTTAACTTTTATTTTGTTTGGAATCGAAATGACAAAATTGACCTTTAAACTTTTAGAATAGACATGTCTTGGCTAGTAATTATTGGTTTCTAGAAGATTTGAGGATGTTTCGATGATTAAATTACCTGTTAAACTTATACCTGTTATACAGGTAACGAGGCGGGACGGTCTTAATTATTTGTAATAAAAATGCGCAAAACGAATGACTAAACGCGGAAGATGCATGGATGAGCTCTAAAATATATTTATCTACTCATTTTAAGTATAATTCGATCGATTTTCTGTGACAGTCAACTAAAATATGCCCGTAATATTGAACCTATTTACAATGTGTTTATATGGAACCAGGGCCTTTTTGCCAACCACGAAAGATTGTAATCAAAAGGAAAAGTAATTTTGCGCATGCGCAATGACAGGTAAACAAGGTCACGTGTCAAAACATTGGACCCGTCTATAATAAACCTCTTTATGTACTCCTACGTGGGCCGAAAATTCGCAATAAAATTCTTGTATCTTGTATCTTGGTAACGCATCGGATTTGTGATCGAGAGGTTGCGGGTTTGAGCCTCACGCTGACCAAAGTGTTGTGTCCTTGAGCAAGACACTTCATCCACATTGCTTAAATAATAATAAAAAATAGCCATCGGAAAAGATATGGCAAATCCCCCGACCAAAAGCCAATATGGCCTTCAGAAGATTGTTCACCAATAGAAAGTGCACCGGAATTAAACCAGCAACATATCACAAAAGTATTGCAGTTATGACCATCAAAAGATTATACTGTCAGGGGAGATAATTAAAAAACCATGGCACCCAGAAATGTGTTTCTTGTGCATGACATGCCTGCTTAAGCTCATGTATTTCTGTACAAAGTACCATCAATATGTCTCAAAAGGTATTGGAGATATGGTGATCAGAAGCTGGTCATACTGTTATATTGGAAGGGTAGATAACTCAAATACCACAGCACCAACAGTTGTGGTTCTTGCACATGACATCCCTTCTGTACCTTGTATACAATTGTGCCAAGTTCCTTCAATATATCTCAAAGTGTGTTGGAGTTATGGCCATCACAAGGTTATATTGCCAGGGGAGATAACTAAAAAACCAGAACACCCACAGTTGTAATTCTTGAGCATGACACACCTGCTTAACCTCATGTACATCTGCATCAAGTACCACCAATATGTCTCAAAGGGTATTGGAGGTACGATGATCACAAGGTTGTCATACTGTTATATTGGAAGGGGAGATAACTCAAATATCATAGCACCCAGAGTTGTGGTTCTTAGGCATGAAGCTCTGTCTCAATGTTGTGTACAACTGTGCCAAGTACCATCAATATATCTCAAAGGGTATTGGAGTTATGGCCATCACAAGGTTATATTGTCAGGGGAGATAATTAAAACCAGGGCACCCAGAGTTGTGGTTCTTGCACATGACACACCTGCTTAACCTCATGTACAACTGTACCAAGTATCATCAATATGCCTCAAAGAGTGCTGGAGATGTGGCCATCACAAGGTAGTGATTCTATATTATTGGAAGGGGAGATAACTAAAAAACCATGGCACCCAGAGTTGTGGTTCTCGTGCATGACACACCGTCTCTGGCTTGCGAACAACTGTGCCAGGTATCATCAATAAATCTTAAAGGGTATTGGAAATATGTCCATCACAAGGTTGTCACTCTATATTATTGGAAGGGGAGATAACTCCAAAATCATGGCAACCAAAGTTGTGGTTCTTGTGCATGGCATGCCGTCTCAGCCTTGTGAACAACTGTGCCAGGTACCATCAATATATCTCTAAGGGTATTGGAGTTATGGCCATCACAAAGTAGTCATTCTATTTCATCAAAAGGGAAGATAACTAAAAAAGTATGGCGTCCAGAGTTCTGGTTCTTGCGCATGACACACCGTCTCAGCCTTGTGAACAATTGTGCCAAGAACCATCAATGAATCTCAAAGGGTATAGGAGTTATGGCCATCACAAGGTTGTCACTCTATTTTATTGGAAGGGGAGATAACTCCAAAACCATGGCAACCAGAGTTGTGGTTCTTGTGCATGACACGCCGTCTCAGCCTTGTGAACAACTGTGCCAGGTACCATCAATATATCTCAAAGGGTATTGAAGTTATGGCCATCACAAAGTAGTCATTCTCTTTTATTAAAAGGGGAGATAACCAAAAAAGTATGACATCCAGAGTTCTGGTTCTTGCGCATGACACGCCGTCTCGGCCTTGTGAACAATTGTGCCAAGAACCATCAATGAATCTCAAAGGGTATAGGAGTTATGGCCATCACAAGGTTGTCACTCTATTTTATTGGAAGGGGAGATTACTCCAAAACCATGGCAACCAGAGTTGTGGTTCTTGTGCATGACACACCGTCTCAGCCTTGTGAACAACTGTGCCAGGTACCATCAATATATCTCAAAGGGTATTGGAGTTATGGCCATCACAAAGTAGTCATTCTATTTTATCAAAAGGGGAGATAACTAAAAAAGTATGGCATCCAGAGTTCTGGTTCTTGCGCATGACACGCCGTCTCAGCCTTGTGAACAATTGTGCCAAGAACCATCAATGAATCTCAAAGGGTACTGGAGTTATGGCCATCACAAGGTTGCGTCTACGGACGGACGGACGGACAGACGGACGGACGCCAGGCTGATCGCTATATCCCCCGAACCTATTCGGTCGGGGGATAAAAAAGTGCTGGTTTAACCGTTACCACACAGGAAACCCTGCTCGTAATGCTCAGATGTGAGCAAGTAGCAGTAATAGGAGAAAAACCTGGTAGTTACCTCCCCTCGCTCGCTTTGATTAGGTTATACAGTGTGGGACTGGTCCAGCTATTGCCACTGTATGGCTTATCGCCAAGAACATCACAAGTACGGCGTACAAGCGATGTACCTTAATACATTAATGTGGCGTAATGATGCGTAATGTAGCGTAATGATGCCTAAAGAGACATAATGATGCGAAATGTAGCCTATTCGATGAATTTATATTTACTCCAGAACAGATAAAACTTTTTTCCTGCATCCTGATGCTCACAGTCAGTATCCACAACTACTAAACTCCCAGTGAAGTTTTCGCGATCCATGATGGAGATCAACTGTACAGAATGTGGGATGCTTAAATGCGTTAAGAGCCTAATTATTATGAAAATTAATCTTCTATCTTCAAATACAAAGCCGGTCATCTTCTAGAGTTTTTTTTTTTTTTTGTAAAAATGGTCAGAGCTGCATGCCATATGGACCTGTGCCTGCGTGAAGAATGGGGCACATTTAAAATAAATACATTACGTGTAATATATCCACATCAGATTGTTCATCAGTTCGGAACAATACACTACCATTCATGGCTCAGTTCCTGTCTTATTTGTTTGATTTTAGGTTAAACTTTCCAATCAACTCTATTTAGGTCATTTTGCCGCCCAATGATACCTAGGTAGGCTTATATCTTCTAAGAGGATTACCATACAATTTTTTTATTTTGTTATTTGTTTTACGGCCCTTTCATGATTATTGCACTTTTATCGAGTCGATGGTTAATCAGAGGTGGGCGAAAACCGGAGTACTGCAGTCAACTGCAAATAGCTGAAAAACGTTAAAATGCCTATTTGCAGGCAACTTCAGACAACCAAAATATGTTAAAATGGTTATTTGCAGTCACCTGCAAACAGACAAAAAACGCTGAACCATTTAAACAGTCTCTCTATATACATGTACATCCAACTTATATTTAAATATATGCTCCCATCGAAGACTTGGATCAGCCTGCGCGCATCCACGCAGTCTATTCATAGTCTTCGCTGTGTGCTCTTAAGCGTGTTGAAAGCACATGAAATCTTTTGGACCACCATCAAAAACAGCCATTGGTTTGAATTAAAAGTAGTTTGACGTAAAAGTAGTTAAACAAAACAAGTACATGGTATCCTAACAAAGCATTGTCCAAGAACTAGATAAAATGAAACAGAAGTGTTGGAGATTACCGAGAGTCAACTGTATAAGACTGTCTGTACTTTACTTATTCACTTGTTCTGGATGATGAAAAGTGCAGTTATCTCTTGTTGCGGCTCTGTTTTTCTTGTTTGTATTGGGAATTAACGGCCTAGTGAACGATAGTTCGCTCATATCGAGACGGTCATTTTACCTGGCCGCACTTAGAACTGACATTTGCCCTTCTTGAGACCTCATGATTTCGTGATCAGTTTAACTCGCCGTGTTTTACCGTTTTAATAAGTAAATTGTAAATAATAATAACACACGTCGGGTAAAAGTCCCACAAAGTTGGAAGCAACGTCTCCAAAATGACTTATACAGTGTTGACCGGGACGTTAAACCTCAAATCAAACAAACAAATGCATATATGATAACACACACAAGAAAATTTGTTACATTCAGATACATGTGTACGGGTTTCTTACTTGTACATGGAACACGAAAAAGACCTCTTTATCTTCGTTTGCTTTTGTTTGATTTGAGGTTCAACATCTCCGTCATCACTATTTAGGTCATTTTGGAGATAATGCTTCCAATTTTGTGGGACTTTTACCCGACACTGAGAGCAAAAGACATATCAAGCCCTGCCGCCCAATGAAACCAATAGGGTGCATATGCATGGACGGTCCTACTCGCACCACTTTGCCTGGGCAGGCTTAGACTTAGCTTCTAAGCGGTTTACCAGTACTCATGTGCGGTCGGTTTTAGCTCTGCGTGCAATCATCAGGCAGCCCAATCTATTTCTCCAAGCCCCGATAGGCGGGGGCCAAATCTTCGTTTGCACTGTTGATACAAGTTTATTCTTGAAAATCCGGTATACAGTCATGTAATTATGTGCAGCTTACATGTACGTCAAGCGAAGACTCGGATCAGTTCTCAATGGCCGTCGAAAAGAATCCATGTCTCAAACACGTTTAAGACCGCATGCATAATGCAGGAAAATAGAATGACTATTATGCATGTAGCCATTTTGACTGCAAATAGCCATTTTAACGTATTTTGCCTATCCGCAGTTGGCTGCAAATAGCAATTTTAACATTTTTTGGCTATTTGCAGTTGACTGCAAGTAGCCTCTTCCTTTTAATTATTTCTGTTCCAAACACCTGGCGCACAGGTGTGATTATTGTGCACTGGACCCATATTCCACATTTGACAAAATTATTTATGAACTAGAGCATGCACAATGTTGTAAAAGATGGAAATGGTGTGTATTTTATACAAATATCCTAAAAATAAAGTAGAAACCGGGGAGTGAGGTGATTTAAACCCATATTATTTAAAAACAAATACAGGTCTTATAGACATTTTGGTCTCTTCTTGGAGTAGCAAGTCGGTAACAAAGATAGATGGTCGTTTCCAGGCATAAATTGTTCATCTTTACGCTACATTACGCATCATTACGCTACATTATATGCATCATTACGCTACATTACGCATCATTACTGTTTTAAGGCAGATCCGCGTACAAGCACTCCTTTTTCCCTCTGGCAAAAGTCTAGAGGAATGCCCACCCCGAGTCGGTTGAATGTTTATCAAAATAAGAAAGTTCTTACACTGCATGGTTTTCTATTCAAATATATATGCAATACAGTACAGACTAGACTCATTCATTCCTGGTGTATGAACGTCATTTGATGTGTCACTAGTAACAATTCTGATTCTTAAGAGAAACGTTCAGGAACTGACACAACCCTTGATGCGTTCAAGGAAGCAGTTGGTAAGCTGATCCAATCTAGACCGTAGATCCAAACATGGTATTTTAATTGTTTTTTAACCCCTCTACTCACCCTAACTTTTCATCTTTGCTCACCTCACTTTCCCATCTTGTACTCATTACTCATACTATTTTCGGCACTAACAACGCACGCCTGTCAAGAATGTGCGCGAAAGCGTGTGACAGTATATGAAAATAGAGGTCACTCCTTTTTCGGAAAAGGAATTTTTACGAACAGCGCCTAGATTAGTAATATTAATGACTTATTTTATATAAAGTACTTCAGTCTTGTTAGATAATATACAAAATGTATTTGGAATTTTGTCAAGTTCTTACACTGCATGATATTCTATTCAAATATATATGCGATACGTCCCAGACTAGGCTCAGAAATACGCAAGAGATATGACGACCTCAGCTGGGGTACCCACATAGATAACATCGCAAAGAAAGGCAACCAAACACCGGGGTTTCTAAAACGGAACATCAGAGTGCATAACCAGACACTAAAATAAACAGCTTACAAGACACTCCGTAGACCACAGTTGGAATATGCCTCCATTGTTTGGTCACCACACACAGCCACTGACACTGACATTTACAAATTAGAATCTGTGCAGCGCAGGGCTGCCAGATGGGTCTCTCGTGACTACAGGTATACATCTAATGTTACCGATATGCTAAACAACCTTAAGTGGCGCCCATTAGACCAGAGACGCATAGACAGCCGACACACTATGCTATACAAGGTTACATATGACCTTGTTGCCATTCCTGCAACAGAATACCTCATTCCACATACCAGGAGGGACTCTAGACAAAACCACCCTCTGGCATACAGACTCATCACTACCCCTACAAACTACTACAAATTTTCATTCTTTCCCAGAACCATTTTTCATTGGAATGCTCTACCCCGCCAAATAGTTATGCTCCCCACCCTGGCACAGTTTAGTGATGCTGTGTGCCGGGTGGTGCATGTGTCTCCCTAGTCACTGGCCTCTGTTTTTATTACTTTTAACTATACTAACACTCTCCTCGCACTGTACAAACTCATTTCACCTGCTATACTTATCTTTTATTCCAATTAACCCCCTTCAGTACTTGGTATACTGGAACCCCTTCTGAAAGTCCTCCTAGGAGGTTAAGAAGTATTGGCAGATAGAAATAGAAAAAGAAAAAGAAATGACCAGGAATCGATTCAAGTAGCCTGCACCTCCCATCAGAGACACCAAAGGGAAAGAGACACAAACATGAAACAGCTAGACCCTAATGGAAACACCAATAGCGGAAAGCCAAAATGACAGTTACTTTCCCAAAAATGGCCAATTGGCTATCCAAATCAAAACGTTTTCAGCGATTCACACATTCAAAGCCTAACTATAACTAAAAAAAATCGCGACAGAAGAACCGCCTTGGAACGGTCAGTGAAAAGTTTTTCACTGCGGGGTGGGGGTGGCTTTAATCGCTTTTACGCGGCCGCAGTCCTCGCCCTTATTCCCATCGCAATTTAGACAGCTAATTTGTTCAGTCCGCATGAAGGCTTTCTAACTCATCAGGGCATCATGTTCATCTTAGCCTTTTTGACCCTCAAAGTCGAACTTACTCGAGATATTATTATACCCAACATTTCTGTGAAGTTGTATAAAAAATCCTTTGAAAAATGTCGGCACTAGTGATGATTTTTTTTTCTTTTTCTGAAAAAGTCACAGTTACGAGCAGGACTTCCTCGGTGGTAACCAGTACTTTTTTAAAGCAATGTGGGTGAAGTGCCTTGCTCAAGAACACAACACTTTGGTCAGCGTGAGGCTCGAACCCGCAACCTCTCGATCACAAATCCGATGCGCTACAACTGCACCAAAGCGCCCCTTGCACACAGAACCGTGAAAGTCTAACTTGCCCGAGATATTATCATACCCAACGTTTGTGTGAAGTAACATCAAACTCCATCAATAAATGCAGGGGCTAGAGTGAAGACCAATTTTTTCTAAAATAGCCAAAAGATCCTTGACTTTGACCCCAACACCCTGAAAGTCTGAATTGCTTGGAATACTATTATACTGAACATTTGTGTGAAGTTATATTAAAACCCATCAATAAATGAAGGCACTAGAGCCATTATGAAGTTTTTTCTCTAAAATTAGCTACAGTGACCTTGACATTGAGCCTAGCACGTTGAAAGTCGATCTTGACCTTCATCCCGGGAATCTGAAATTCGCTCGATATATTATCACACCAAACATTGTGTGAAGTTATATTAAAATTCATCCATAAATGTAGGCGACAGACCCATAACAGTATTTTTTTCTTTCTAAAAATAGCCACAGTGTCCTTGACCTTGGGCCCAGAACCCTGAATGTTGATATTGCTTCAGATATTATCATTTGTGTGGAGTATCATTAAAATCCATTGACAAATGTATGTGCTAGAGCCATAAAAATATTTTTTTCTCTCTCTAAAAGTAGCTACAGTGACCTTGACTTAAGCATATGACCCTGAAAGTCAAACTTACCCGATATATTATCATACCCGACATTTGTGTGAAATTACATTAACATCCACCAATAAATGAAAGCATCAGAGCCATAACGAACTTTTTTTCTAAAAATAGGTGCAGTGACCTTGATATTGAGCTTAGCAACGATATATTGTCAAGATGATAATTCTGGGCAAGTTTGATGCTGATTGGACCAAAACTGCGGCCTCTATAGTCTTCACAAGGTTTTTCTTAGATTTGACATACTGACAAACTTTTTGTCCAGACATGACCCATATCCGAACTTGACAGTGATGTTGTCATGATGATCATTCTGACCAAGTTTGATGACGATTGGACAAGAACTGTGGCCTATAGACTGTTCACAAGAAAAGTTTACACACGAACGACGCACAACGATCATAAAAGATCACCACCTTCGGTCAGGTGAGCTAAAATTAAGACTTAAAATTCAATGTTGGACTTAAATCTCTACTGCAAGAAGGTCTATCGGGACCCGAATTTTATGGTGACTTAGTATATAAATTCAGAAAAATATGCACTGATTTCATTACCCAATTTCGTAAAATCATTCTTCAATATAAAACAGATTGGGTATACGACAGGATGCATCCGTTCAACCGTGCAACCAATCAAGGTTGATAACTTTGCTTCCCTTTTTAATTGCACGCCGGTGGGTCAGGCCTCAGATTCTATGACGGCTCCAGCTTAAAGGCTTATTCACGTAATGCTGGTTGGTACCTGATGCTCTGCCTCTGGTTGGCGCCATCGTAGTCTAGCTGTTGTTTTTTTTTTTTGCTCAAGCATTTCAGTGGTTTGTTGCTGTCGAGTCATCACCTTTGTTTCATCTCTGTGGTTGGTTGTTTGTTTGATTTGTTTGATTTTAGCTTTAACGTCCCCGTCAACACTGTATAGATCATTTTGGAGACAATGCTTCCAGTTTTGTGGGACTTTTACCCAATGAAATGACATCTCAAACTTAGATCCTCTAAGCAGTTTACCAGTACTCGTGTGCGTTCGGTTTCAGTTCTATTCAATTCTGTTTCTTCAAGCCCCGATGGGCGGGGGCCGTTGTGGTTGTGTGATGGGGTGGCATACATGGTACAAAGGAACGACCCACGATGTCAGGTTCTGGTTGATTTTATTATCTCTCACTAAGCATTTGGAAGTCCTAAGCAAGGACTCCCTTGCACATCTCACATTTACTTCAGAGGTTCTCCGTGAACACCAACCATTGGCAAAGAGTAACTGCCCTCTTATTTTGTAAAATCGTAAAAAAACAACAAACAATCTGAATGCGTGCTTTTCTACCAACGACCAGACGAGAAAAAGAAAATCTCGTTACCAAAATTAAATAAATTTACATTTCTTTCCCCTTCTTCGATACCACCTAACTTTCCATCCCAATTTGATTATTTCCCACAGCAAATTATCAATTAGCTAATAGAAGTCGAAGAAATTAGTTTTTCGAAAAAAAGAAAAATATTCTTTTGAGTAACGAGATTATGTAAAGTCTAAAAAGCGGAACACGTATTCCGAACCGAACCGTATAGCATTATCACTGAATGGAACTCACCCTGTTACATTCTTCCCTGCTTAATGGTTATTTCCACATAACCAGAAATTACATAGCTACAATTAAAATAGGACATTCTGACATCTATACAACAGTTTGTGACTAGTACACATTGTTTCAAACCCTGTTGGCCACAAATTGTTTTACGAAATTTATTGCAACACATAGGTGAAAGTTGAAAAAAATTCCAATACTGAAGAGGCAAACTTGCCTACAGATACTTTATAAAGGTAAGAAAGACATAAAATCTCGACTCCGGAATAACCCTGCAACTTTCGCCCATGTGCAAAAGCAACTGACATTACATGACTGGAGTTTCGAAATGGACTAGTCTCCAATGGGTGCACATTGTTAACATATTACCATATGCAGCCAGCCACCCACGATGCACTCTCAGAGCAGATAGGCCACCCTAATAAAATCTAGTTAATGAAATCAAAATATTGTGCACACACACACAAAAACTCCCATCCAAACAATCATGAACAATATTCCCTCAAAAACAGTGATTCAAACAATGAACATGCCCTGTTGTCTGACGCCGCAGCGAAGTCAGTCTCACTAACATTGTCAGACGACAGGCCATTATCATCTTTGGTCCCCAATTTACAATAATCTTTCCAACACAACTGCAAGGTTGACAATGTACTCTCTAACTGCTTATTGGCGATTTTAGCTTGGACTTGAGATTGTTCTTGGTGAACGGAAAGGAGTACATTGGCAAAACTCTGAAAGCGTGTATCAATAGTGCCTGTGTCCTTAGTCGGCATAGACTTATTTGCAACATTACAAGCAGAAGTTGGAAGTCTATGTGGATTGGAATGTTTACCTTTTGTGCTCCTTTTCCATCTCCTTGCCTTTATATTGGTCCTTGTATCGCTTCCCTCAACCTCAATACTGTCTTCACTATCACTATTCAAGTTACCTGTCCGTTTCATCCTAGCGGAATCTGAATCGCTTTGCGTCAAACCTTCATACTGGTTCAACCCTCTAGCTTCCGAAGCATCATCTCGGGACCCCTCTTCTCCCACTGGACTTTCCTCTAAGTCGGGTAAGGTTTTGTCAATTTTCTTTGATTGATCCAAATCCTGTACTCCTGAAACGTCTGTTCTTGACCTACCTTTGACACCTGATGGGTGAACCAACCTAGGTTTGTATATGCATTTTGCTTCATTAGTTTTACCAGCGTTGGATATAGTACTGCTTTCCCTAAGCAGATTTTCATTATCTGAGTCTTTAGGAGCATCCAGCAGTGCCAACGTTGTTGGCTTCCCTGCTTTGACAGAGCCATATGCCTCAATATCTGACTCTCCGTTAGGTCCTCTAGTAAATTCAAGTATGTCAAATTCACCCAGTGAATCATCCGATTCATCCCCCACTTCTGAATCAGTGCTATCCCTAGCACTTAATATAGGTTCTTGTGGCAACGAGCTGTTGATAGTGGGGGGGCTCCTTTGGCTCCTCATTATCAACAACATCGCCAGAACCTTGTAACCTGTCACTTAAATCATAGACCTCTCTGCGACCCACTGATTTCAACGGTCCAGTGCCATCAGCCAGCTGTATAACATATACATCGTCCTGTAATTTGTTTACAACTTTGTATGGAGTACTATCCCAGTAATCCTGGATCTTGTGCCGACCCAGTGGATGGTTGCGCAACAATACTGTTGCACCCAATGGGATAGGTTTATCTGCAGCAGTTGCATTAAAATGCTAATTTCTGAGCATGCTGGCGTCCACCAGATTCTGCTTAGCAAGTGCTTGTGCATCAATTAATCGCTTCCTATGGATGCCAAGCCAGTCATCAGTGGATATGTTAGACTGATCCATGTCTAGATTTAATGTAAAATCTATCGGCAGACGGGGTTCGCGTCCATACATTAAATAGTATGGAGAATAGCCCGTACTGGCCTGTGGAGTGATGTTATAGTAGTAGACAAGTTCTTGCAGGTGATCAGGCCATTTCTTCTTCTTATCTGGTGGAAGTGTTCGAAGAAGGTTGTGCATAGTCCTGTTAAACCTTTCACATTGGCCATTCCCTTCAGGGTTATAGGGAGTAGTTCTGGACTTTTTGATGCCATATAGTTGACATAATTCCTGAATGACATGACCTTCAAAATTGCGACCCTGGTCGCTATGAATTCTATGTGGTATACCAAACCTGAAAAACCATTCGTATACTAGCAATTTTGCAACTGTTTGTGCTTTTTGATTCCTGGAAGGCAAAGCCAATGTGAACTTGGTGAAAACATCGGTGACAACCAAAACATTTTCTCTACCATCACTTGCCTTTTCAAGTTGTGTGAAATCAATGGCTACAACTTCCAAGGGTTTGAAAGCCAATAGGCTTTTAAGTTTCGGTCGTACTGTAGGCATAGGCTGCTTGGAAATAATACACCTCTCACAGTTTCTAATCCAGTTTCTGACATCACTATCAAGACCAAACCAGAAACACCGCTTACGAACCAAATAGTCCTTTCAACACCCTGGTGTCCAGAACAATTATGCAACGACTCTAAGATTTGAGCTTTCATACAATCAGGTGTGACAAACTGTCTGTCAAAATCACCTTCCGAGTCAAGATTCTTTGTTTTGTACCACAGAATGCCATCCTTCAGCTCTAATTTATCCCACCTTTTCAAGAGTTTTTTCGTCTGCGAAGATTCAGTACTAATCTGCCTGTCAGTTGGCTTTGTGCCCTTCTGAACCCATTTAATAGTCTGAGCAATGTGAAAATCAGACAACTGCTTCAATTGCAATTCATCATTAGGAATGGACGGAAATGTGGACATGACTGTTAACTCTGAAATACTTACCTGTGGTACCTTGCTTGCGATTGTCGCATCTTGCAAGACCTTGCGCATATTAAAGTCTAACATAGTAGACGCTGTGATTTCCTCAAGAACATGTGTGCCATCTACTAGGGTATTAACTTGGATATCTGGAGATACTGTGTCTTCTGAATGCGGGCTAAGATTGCGACTCAAAGCATCTGCATTTGAATTTGACTTACCAGACCTGTATTTGATTTCAAAATCAAACTGTGCGAGCTGTGCAGCCCAGCGCATTTGCGTTGCATCCAATTTTGCTGTCTTAAAATAACTGAGCGGGTTATTGTCAGTAAAAACTGTAAACCTCCTTCCCAGTAGGTAATCCCTGAACTTATCTGTGACTGCCCATTTTAATGCCAACATCTCTAACTTCATAGAGCTGTACCTGTCCATATTGCGTTCACAAGGGCGCAAGGAGCGAGAGGCATATGCAATAACTACCTTCCCCCCTTGGTCCTGAGAAAGGACAGCACCCAGCCCTTGCATACACGCATCAGTCTCCAGAACGAAAGGTTTAGAGAAGTCAGGGAAACCTAAAATAGGGCTACTAACCAGTTTAGATTTTAGAGTCTCAAAAGCTTCACTACAAGCAGGTGTCCACCTGGCTGATAAGGGCCCATCATACTTACCATTTTCAGCAACCTTAGGTACTTTCCTCTTACGTCCCTGTTTTTCCTGCTTAGTGAGCAGCCCATGCAAAGGGGCTGCTATTTTTGAAAAGCCCCGAACAAACCGGCGGTAATAACCGGCCAGACCAAGGAAGCTACGCAACTGCTTTTCAGTTTGTGGTTGTTGCCAAGCCCTTATTACCGCTGTTTTATCGGGGTCAGTGGTAACTCCCTGACCTGAAACAAGATGACCCAAAAACGTTACCTGCTTTTTGAAAAAATGACATTTGGGTAATTTCATCTTCAATCCGTGGGCTTTAAGACGTTCAAAGACAAACTCTAACCTAGAAAGATGTTCTTCCACTGATCGCGCAAAGACCAATATATCGTCAAGATAAATCAGTAAGATATCGAAATTAGCCTCTGCTAAGCACGCTTCCAACAGCCTCTGGAAAGTACCTGGACTGTTACATAACCCCATTGGCATTCTAAGGTATTCATACAAACCACCGGACCCTACGCGAAAAGCAGTTTTATGACGATCTTGTGCATCGATAGGGACCTGATAAAACCCTTGGGCCAGATCGATGGAACTGAAGTAACACGACCCATGCAGGGTATCTAGGGCTTCCTCTATCCTTGGTAATGGATAAGCATCCTTGACTGTCTTATCATTCAAACGTCTGTAATCGACGCACAACCTTAATGAGCTGTCCTTTTTTCTTACAAGGACCACTGGGGCGGCATAGGGACTGACACTGGGTTGGATAATACCCTGATGCAAAAGTTTATTAATGTGCTCACGCACTTCTGGAATTAAATTTGGGGGCACCCGACGATGCGGCAACTTAATGGGAACATCGTCCACTGTTGGGATCTTATGGGTTACTAACTCTGTGACACCTAGATTATCACTATCATCCTGATAGAAGAAGTCCCTATATCTATAGAAGAGACTAGCAACTGCTTTCTCCACCTGTGGTGTAAAATCCCTAGAATCCACATCAACTGAAAAATGTGTATTTTCTACTCATGTAGTGATTCACAACCCACCTCCCGTGAGCTTTGTTCAACCTCAATTGCATCTATAGTTACAACCAGCTCATCATTATTAACCAAAACCTCACAGGAAGGGGCACTCAAGTTTTCATTGACTACCTCCACAATGTGTGCCACACCAAGCCTAGACCTGGGCCTCAACCAAATATCATCACTGCCAATATTTACAACTCTCACTGGCACTATGCCATTCACTACTTCTGCAAAAGTGTCTACTACAAGAAGATTTCGTGGAAGGGAGCCATTAGGATTAACAGCAGCCTGAATGGCAACCGTATAAGATTTATCATCAGGCGGTCGAAATGTGCTGCCTCTGACAACCACCATTGAGGATGCAGGTACCTTGATACTATCAGGCCCAAAAACCTTCACTAACCTAGCATTGTCCGGCATCGGAGAACTACATGATATTTCATACAATGATAAAATTCGTGAAAGTGTACTGTCCTCTGCTGACTGAGAAGAACCATGTAGTTCCTTAAGTTTCTTAAAGACATTGCTACCAATCAACCCAGGCAGCCTAAGTTTGTGATCACCATGTTGTAGGTCATCAGGATCTTTCACTACCAAGACACCTACCTTGGGAAGTTGAACACCAGATATGGACATATCCACTTCAATGTACCCTATGTAAGGGACAGGTAAACTATTTGCACCTACAACTCTTATCCAATTACTTACATCAAGCAATGTATGGTTAGTGAGCTTACGATAAAAATTTTCAGTGATTGTGGAAATCTGACTACCTGTATCCAAAAGACAACGAGCCGGAATGCCTTCAATTAAAATGTCCACTTCTTGGCAAGATGCAACTGCCCTATCAATTATAGTCGACCTCTGGGCACTGCTAAGAGTACTATTTGAGCCTTTAGTATCAAGAGGAACCCCCACTGTGCGACTCTCCACAGTGGGAGTTACAGAGTTACAAGTTTAACGAAGTTTCATCGGGCTTACCTTCAACCATGCTGCCCTCTTTTACAGCAGTCTCCTGACAGTCACGTATATAATGATCCCTACTACCACACCGATAACATGCGCCCCTTCCACCACCACGGCGACTACTGAAGCCACCCCTATGCCAAGGGCGTCTATGTGTGCCTGGGGCAAATTTAGATGCCTGCTTTGAGCTGGCATTGGTGGTGGTTAATACTTGGGAAAGATGATCTAACTGCCTTTGCTGCTTCTCTAGCAGTTCTTGTTGATTTTGTAATAACTTCATTAAGTCTGCCTGGCCTGAATTGCTTTTAATAGCACTTACCTCCAACTGCTCTATTTCATTGGTGTGAACTGATTCCAGACTTACCTTAGCCTCATCCTCACACCATTTCAGCACTACTGCCCTGAAGTCACTGAAAGTGACACCGGAATGGTCCAGAGAGAACCTACGCATTTCTCTCTTCAACTGCTGGTCTCTGACACCATCAATAAACCTTTCTTTAAGCATTAAGTCCTTGTCCCCAATGACACCTCTCTCCTTTTTAATCAGTTTATCCATGAGCTTCATTAAAGCCAAAGAATACTGTTGAAAAGACTCACCTGTGCGTTGAACTCTTTGATAGAAACCCTGCTGAATCTGAGCAACAGTGTCCACATCCTGAAACAGGACACGCAAAATGTCCAATATTTTACCTGGAGTATTTCTGTCCTTCTCCGGCAAAACCCTTACTTCATCCTTTGCCTCACCCTGTAAATGATCAAACAGAAACTCCAGTTGTGCCTCCTTACCAGAGATATTCTTTATATGATAGCTCGCATCTTCGATCCAGTCCTCAACCTGGGGATCAGTTTCCTTTATGGGTCTACCACTGAACTTCTGTAATTTACGATCCCTACTAATGAAAACCATCTTGGTTTCGGAAATCTTAAACTTTGCTAGTTCCTCCCTTACCTTAAACAGTTCTGCCTCTAAATTCAAAATTTTTGCGTCTGGCTTCCCCTCACCAGATGGAGACTGCCCCCCTGTGGCACCCTCGTCTTCTCTCCCAGGTATTTTTTTTTTTTTTTTTTTACTTTAATAATTTATTCTTACTCACCAAAATTCACAAAATGACGATCAAGAATCCGTCTCATCCACACCTCTGACAACAAGGCATTGGGGTGAACCCCATCTAGATAATGCCCAAAATGATAAGACTTACTTGGGTTCTTGCCTTCCTTCTTTCGTATATTCAAAAGATCTAATCTGAACCGAGGTGACTGAACATTATGACAAATATCATTTTTCACTCGGATGTACTCATTCAGAGTCGTAATTCTGCGCGAAATTTCCTTATCCGTAACGTGCTCTGAAGTGCCTACAGCCAAGCCCTTGGTGCGGTTGTATTCTACAATTGAATATGGAGGAGTTTCTAGAAAAACTAATCTTACATTTGTATAACGGCTTACTAGGTTGTAGTATCTATTAATCTGTTCAGCTATGTAACTAAAAAAATCAGCTTCAGACTGGTGCCTTAATTTTATATCTCTACCTGCTTTGAGAGTAACATCGCAAGTACCAAGCCATACGTAGTAAAAAACTATGACATTACGTTCACTATCATTATCAATGCGTCTTTGCAACTTATATAAACCCTCTGCTAGCCTTAGTCCTGACTGATATATAAATTCAACTGAGTAGTTTGATGGACAAAAAGGCTGCAAATAACGACCTTTGCTGTCTGAAAGAAGCACCAGTTTCCCCGGAACTGGAGAATAAGCCTTGTGGTCTAAGTATTTCTGAAATTTCCTACAAGACATAAATACTATTAGGCCATTCAACCTAATATACTATTTCTGAAAACTTATTAGTGGCAAACAGAGTCTGAAACACTGAGATTTGTAATGCATGCATAGATGTACAACTGCTTAAGGACTTAGCCCTAAAACTAACGAAAGGAGCTAACAGAAATGCACTATAGCATATTAAAACACAAAAAAACACAGTCGCTTTATCTGCCATAAAAACCAACAGGAAAATCTGTCAACTTACTTCCTGTTAGACCTATCAAGGCACATCAATCAACAATGAATAACACAATGGGAATGAAATGGTACGGACAGAAAATCGGACACCTACATCGAAGCTGCTTATGGAGACACTGGTGGGACAAGCTATATAGCCTCAGACTGGCAAAAATTGGCACAGCATACAAAATTGCGATACACAGAGGGCACTAATTGTCTAATCTGTAGATAGTCTGGTAGGTCATGTAGAATGTAATGTCACTCGTTCATTCTGTAGAATATAATGTCACTTGTTTATTCTGTAGAATCCAAATGAAATGTAGTCACTCGTTCAATCGCAGTTTTGCGGACAGCCCTCTATATTCTGGTACCATTCATATCACAAGAGAAACCAACGTTGATGCTCGCAGCGCCAAATGTGATGGGATGGCATACATGGTACAAAGGAACGACCCACGATGTCAGGTTCTGGTTGATTTTATTATCTCTCACTAAGCATTTGGAAGTCCCAAGCAAGGACTCCCTTGCACATCTCACATTTACTTCAGAGGTTCTCCGTGAACACCAACCATTGGCAAAGAGTAACTGCCCTCTTATTTGGTAAAATCGTAAAAAAACAACAAACAATCTGAATGCGTGCTTTTCTACCAACGACCAGACGAGAAAAAGAAAATCTCGTTACCAAATTAAATAAATTTACATTTCTTTCCCCTTCTTCGATACCACCTAACTTTCCATCCCAATTTGATTATTTCCCACAGCAAATTATCAATTAGCTAATAGAAGTCGAAGAAATTAGTTTTTCGAAAAAAAAAGAAAAATATTCTTTTGAGTAACGAGATTATGTAAAGTCTAAAAAGCGGAACCCGTATTCCGAACCGAACCGTATAGCATTATCACTGAATGGAACTCACCCTGTTACAGTTGTTTGATTCTCGGAGATGTTGCACCGATGAGTAATGAAGCCTTCATGCGGACTGAACAAATTATTTGTAAATGGATGGAATCAAGGGCGAGGATTGCGGCCGAATAAAATCGATTCAATTAAGCCCCCAGTGAAATTCTTTTCACTGACCGTTCCAAGTGGCCCCGCCTATCGGGGCTTGAAGAAATATATGGGCTGCATGATGCTTCCACGCAGAGCTGAATCCGACCCACACACGAGTACTGGTAAACCGCTTAGAGGATCTAAGCCTGCCCAGGCAAAGCGGAGTGAGTGTCAGACCGTCCATGCTTATAAACTCTATTGGTTTCATTGGGCGACAGGGCTTGAGATGTCATTTCATCTCAATGTCGGGTAAAAGTCCCACAAAATTGGAAGCAACGTCTCCAAAATGACCTTTACAGTGTTGACGGGGACGTTAAACCTCAAATCAAACAAAACAAACTGACCGTTCCAAGGCGGTTCTTCTGTCGCGGTTTAATTTTGTTATGGTTTGTCTTTAAGTGTGTGTATCGCTTATATTTTTTGTTTCGGGTAGCAGTTGGCCATTTTGTGGGGAAGTGACTGTCCTTTTGGCTTTCCGCTATTGGTGTTTCCATTATGGCCAAGTTATTTAATGCTTGTATTTCTTTCCCTTTGGTGTCTCTGACGGGGTGTGTGGGTTAATTGAATCGATTCCTGAACATTGCCTTCACTTCTATTATGGTGATGGCTAAGTCAAAAACAGGCATTCCCATCAAACAAAGAGCTATAAAGTTCTGTTAAGAAATTGCTATTTCTAATGCATCCCAAATGAATTGGGTCCCGTCAAGCGATTTTGGGACTATCGCCTATGCGAGCAGCGAAGGTTCAGGCGAGCCGGCGCATCCGCGCAGTCTCGCCAGAACCTTCGCTGCTCGCTCATACAAGCAGTTAATCAAGAGGAACCTTCAGACAGAAAGCCATATCCCTGGACACTTTGAATTGCTGGGCATGCGCAGTTAAAATTTGTCATGACGGAATGCTCGAAGACCCAAAATCGCTTGGCGGGGCTCAATTAGTTACGCTGATGACAAGGTCGAAAAGAGGCAATTTAGCAATCAAGTGGACAAAACTATAAAGTAAAAGAGCGACATCGACAGTTTTCGAGCCAATGCCAGCTCTTATCTCCGACCTATTTACAAGCAAGTTTCAGGAATCAGGATCCTATCAAACCTTAACCCTTATCTTGTTGAATATTCATTTAAGCCACACCCATTTCTGTCTATTAACCAATCAAATTACTTGATGTAATTTATTGCAACAAATTCATAAACTGAATGCCAAACAGTGTAGATCCTGATCAGATGGCTCTGATCTGAATCTACAATGTTTGCAAAGACAGGGGCTGTCGTGAACAGCAAGATAAGGGTTAAGGACTTATGGTAATCACAGTCAAAATGTTTGACAATCAAAGGAATATTAATTTCATGATAAATAGAATGAGTTCGGTAGTTTTGGAAATCATCCGAGCTTTTATCCTCAGCATTTAAAAGTTAAAGGATGGTCTGGTCAAAACAAGGTGCTATGGTGATGACACGTATTTGCTCATTGCAAGTCTATGGGACATTGTGGTTGCCATAGCAACCAAAGTTTGTATTCAATTTTGATACAAAGCTTATGTCATCAATCCTCCATTTCCATAAAAAGTTTGTCATCAATCTTCCACCAGAGGCATTTTACAGATGACAATTAATGCTTGACATCAGCCTGCAGGCTTCAGAAATGTAACCGATTAACGTTGTTGATGAACACACTACCATACTTCGGCTCAATTGCGCTAAAAAACTTCGAATTTATAAAAGTGATTAGGGCCTTATTAAGCGAAAATCGCTAGTGCAGCCCAGAAAGAGTATTTTCATGCGTGTTGGTTCTTTGCTCTAACGGCAATGTTTAGAGCTTCCTTTGACAAGTTTTAAACTTGTTTCTTGGACTCGAATCTCAATGTAGTTCTCGGTTTTAAATTGCGAAATCTTGCAAATGCATACGAGTAGTGTACAGAAATATAGCTCTATTGGATCTATGATAGAAGTAACTTACCATATCATGATAATTAAACTGCTTGCTGGATACAAATCTTCTGTCCATCTGGATTGAGATTTGTGATACTGTCAGATTCAAGCAAAAGACAACTGATAACTGACGATTGAGATTTCTGAACATGCATGTGCCTGGCCAAGTGAAAAATGGTCTCCAGCACAGAATAAGTTTCTTTCCATAGCCCATTACGCAAACATGCCTATACAAATACATTGCCACCTTTATCGCCGAAAAAAATGAAAATTTTATGATGAAATAGTGTGATATTTTTCTTATTTCTGCTCAAAAGATAGATTGTGGGCACTTGTTAGAACCGCCTCATCGGGGCGGTTCTAACGAGTACCCACAATCTTTGTTTTAGAGCAGAAATAAGAAAAAATAAGGTATACCCCCGGAAACCCCAGTTTTACTATATAAAAGTGGGGTTCAATGGGGTCAACATTATATAGGCGTGTTTTCGAGATGTATATTAGCGTGCTGCAGTAGAATTAACCTTATCCTGCTGATGTGTGTGTGTGTGTGAATTCGGGTTTAACGTCGCTTTCAACAATTTTTCAGTCATATCACGACGGTGTCTGGTTGCGACAGGGAGCTCAATGCTCACGTTTATAGTGCTGCCTCACTGAAGTATCATGTCCCAGACACATTACATGATACCACACCCAGTCACATTATCCTGACACTGGATCGACCAGTCCTAGCTCTACCCCGTAAATCTGAGTGCCAAACGAGGAGCAGCTAGTACCATTTTTAACGACTTTGGTATGTCGCGGCCCGGGATCGAACCCGAGACCTCCCGTTCCCCGGAGCGGACACTCTACCAACTGACCTATCGGGGCCGGTCTTTCATGTTAGTACTTGTTACAATCAGGAAAACTGAATGTGTTGTGTACCTACAATATAATACTTCTAGGAAAAAGAAGAAAATTATACCTTGATTTTTATCCTATTGTAAGTCCTCCTTATCTTGACCTATGAACATTCTATTCGGTTCATGTTGCAGCTGCAAGACCTCAGCAAGGCCTTGGTAGCTCAGTCGGATGCGCGTCTGACTAGTAATCAGGACGAAGCGGGTTCCATACCTGCCTGGGACGGTCGGTAACATTCTTTCACGGAAATCGATCATGAAATCTTTCATACACTGCGAGTCATTCTTTCCCATCCGCAGATTCATGGCAGTTTTCAGTTTCTGGCGAAACATGTGCCCTGCTCTGGTTAACCGCTTACGTATAAGCCTGCCCAGGAAAAGTGTGGAACTGGCCGGCTCAAAAACAAGAATTCCGTCGAAGGCTATGTCGCGCCTGTGGGGGCGCAAAGTCACCGAACCATGACATGTAGACCAAGATCAAACATAGATGCTTGCATAAAAGGCTTGTACTAAGTATCATTAATGAGGTTCAAATGATTCTTGAGAAATGTACTTAGGGTGGACGCTAGGGTGGTTGCAATATTTTACAAAGTCGGTGAACCATGAAATGTAGGCCAAGGTCAAATATGGATGCTTGCATTTAAGTTGCCATCCCAACGTATAAGTTTGTACCAAGTATCATTAATGAAGCTCTTATAGTTCTTGAGAAATTATCTTGACCAGTAGGGTGAACGCTAGGGTGGTCGCAATATTTTACAAAGTCAGTGAACCAGGAAATTTAGGTCAAGGTCAAATATGGATGCTTACATTGAAGTTGCCATCCACAGATTCAAGTTTGTACCAAATATCATTAAAGAAGCTCTTATAGTTCTTGAGAAATAAACTTGACCATTAGGGTGAACGCTAGGGTGGTCGCAATATTTTACAGTCAGTGAACCATGAAATGTAGGTCAAAATGAAATATGGATGCTTGCATGTAAGTTGCCATCCTCAGACACAAGTTTGTATGAAGTATCATTAATGAAGCTCTAGCAGTTCTTGAGAAATAAACTTGACCATTATGGTGAACGCTAGGGTGGTCGCAATATTTTACAAAGTCAGTGAACCTTGAAATGTAGGTCAAGGTCAAATATGGATGCTTGCATGTAAGTTGTCATCCCCAGACACAAGTTTGTACCAAGTATCATTAATGAAGCTCTTATAGTTCTTGAGAAATTAACTTGACCATTAGGGTGAACTGAACGCTAGGGTGGTCGCAACTGTTGACGCCTTGACGAACGGACGGACGGACGAACGAACGGACGGAAAACCGGGCGCCTATATCGCGCCATGCTAATAGCAGGCGCGACAAAAATGACCTAAAGTGTTGACTGGGCCGTTCTATCTATCTATCTATCTATCTTCTGATACTGCGTCGGTCATATTTGACCATTACCGCAGGTGTATATTACATACACTCCAGGTTTTGCAGGATGAAAGCCAACACAGTAATCATGTAATTACGGCAGGGATCTTTAACCTGCCCAGGGGATGTTTCTCCCTGCACAGGGGGCCTCCAGTTAACGTCCCGATCCGAAGGACGGTGCACTTTATGACATTCATCCCTGCAAATGATGCCAATGGAGCGTGTTCGGACACCGAAATTTTATCGCCGCTGCCGGGGATCGAACCCGGGACCTCTAGCATCAGAGGCAAGTGCACTAACCACTGAGCTATCACGCTCACGTTCAACTCCTATACAAACAAACAAAAGATCTCCGCAAGACAAGAAATCTGTACATGTACACAGTGGACCAAGTTTTCCATCCATGACAATATTTGCCTGTATGCTATTGCAATGATCATATTTATCGCAGGCAACAAACAGTTCACGGGTACTTGAGAGTACTTGTCGCATTATAAGGCTGGAAGCCTCCAAAATGCTCATTTAGCACTTATTCCTGTAACTGTTTTAAGACTTCAGTTGTTATTTTAACCCAATCAGTACCAGAAACCCCAAAAGGGGTACCTTGGCAAACAGTGCAGGCCCAGATCAGATGCCGCAGAACGCGGCATCTGATCAGGGCCTACACTGTTAGCAAAAAGTTAGGCCATTTTCCGAATAAATTTTAGAGAAAACACAATGTGACACCCCTAAATTTCGAAATGGACTCCCGCCATATATAAGGTGGAAGTTTCCATTTGGTACAAAAGCGGTTAATACTGGCAGTACTGGTGGGTCGTTTGTCTCTGACAGAGACAATCAACCAACCAGTGCGGTCAGTGTTCTAATTATAACTGCACTAACTACAACTGAGTCTGAGTGGTCCTGAACTGGCACTTAAGACTGTTTCCTTTAACCCTTAAATACCTGTACGGAAACAGTATAGACCCCGATCTGAGACGTCTAATCTGGGTTTACACTGTTTTTCAAACCCAACACATTATTCCAGCTTGGATGCTATAGAAAATCCTTTTATGCAACATTCTGACAATACAGTGATAAGAATTAGGCTGATAGAGCTGGTGTTTATGAAACACTATGCCCCCAACTTCTTGACCCTAACACTGCTTACCCAAAACAGTTTTTGAGACAAGAGGACCATGATGGTCCTATATCGCTCACCTGAGCTAAGAGATTAACATATAGGTCCCAGGGCGGTGCAATTTTTGGACCCAGGTCTATAATTTGAACAATCTAAGCAGAGGTCCACTGGTTTTCCCTATATAAGCCTATGGAAAACCAGTGGGCCCCGGCATTGGGGCGTTTTTGGCACCAAGGTTATAATTTGAACAATCTTGGTAGAGGTTCCCTAGATGAAGCTTCATACCAAATATTAAAGACCTTGGCCTTCTGGTTTCAGACAAGAAGATTTTTATATGATTTCCCTAGTATAAGCCTGTATAAAACCAGTGGGCCTGGGGGCAGGGCCGTTTTTGGCCCTAGGGCTATAATTTGAAAAAAATTTGGTAGAGGTCCACTAGATGAAGCTTCATACCAAATATCAAAGACCTGGGTTTTCTGGTTTCAGACAAGATTTTTAAAGGTTTTCCCAATATAAGCCAATGTAAAACCAGTGCGCCCCAGCGCGGGGGCATTTTTGGCCCAAGGGCTTTAATTTGAATAATCTTGGTTTAGGTCCATCAGATGAAGCTTCATATCAAATATCAAGACCTGGGCCTTCTAGTTACAGTGAAGAAGATTTTTAAAGGTTTTCCCTATATAAGACTATGGAAAACCATTTGGCCCCTGGGCCGGGTCGTTTTTGGCCCCAGGGCTATAATTTGAACAATCTTGGTAGAGGTCCACTAGATTATGCCTCATACCAAATTTCAAAGACCTGGGCCTTCTGGTTTCAGACGAGAAGCCTTCTAATGGTTTTCCCAATATAAATCTATGTAAAAGCAGTGGGCCCATGGTGCGGGGGCATTTTTGGCCTCAGGGCTTTAATTTGAACAATCTTGTAGAGGTTCACTAGATGAAGCTTCATACCAAATATCAGAGACCTGGGCTTTCTGGTTTCTTATATAATTTCCCTATATAAAACCAGTGGGCCCAGGGTAGGGCCGTTTTTGGCCCCAGGGCTATAATTTGAACAATCTTGGTAGACGTCCACTAGATGAAGCTTCATACCAAATATCAAAGACCTGGGCCAAAAAGATTTTTTAAAGGTTTTCCCTATATAAGCCTATGTAAAATCAGTGGGCCCTGGCGCGGGGGCGTTTCTGGCCCCAGGGCTTTAATTTGAACAATGTTTGTAGAGGTCCACTAGATGAAGCTTCATACCAAATATCAATGACCTAGGCCTTCTGGTTTCAGAGAATAAGATTTTTATGTTTTCCCTATATAAGCCTATATAAAACCAGTGGGCGCCGGGGCGGGGCCGTTTTTGGCCCCAGGGCTATAAATTGAACAATCTTGGTAGAGGTTAACTAGATGTAGCTTCATACCAAATATCAAAGACCTCGGCCTTCTGGTTTCAGAAAAGAAGATTTTTAAAGGTTTTCCCTCTATAAGCCTATGTAAATCCAGTGGGCCCCGGGGCGGGGTCATTTTAGGCCCCAGGGCTATAATTTGAACACTCTTGGTAGAGGTCCACTAGATGTAGCTTCATACCAAATATCAATGACCTAGGCCTTCTGGTTTCAGAGAAGATTTTTATCTGTTTTCCCTACCAGTATAAAACCTGTTGGCCCCGGGGCGGGGCCGTTTTGGGCCCCAGGGCTATAATTTGAACAATCTTGGTAGAGGTCCACTAGATGAAGCTTCATACCAAATATCAATGACCTAGGCCTTCTGGTTTCAGAGAAGATTTTTATCTGTTTTCCCTACCTATATAAAACCAGTGGGCCCCGGGGCGGAGCCGTTTTGGGCCCCAGGGCTATAATTTGAACAATCTTGGTAGAGGTCCACAAGATGAAGCTTCATACCAAATATCAAAACCTGGGCCTTACTGTTTCAGAGAAGATTTTCAAAGGTTTTCCTATATAAGCCTATGTAAAACCAAAGGGCCCCGGGGCGGGGGCATTTTTGGCCCCAGCACTATAATTTGAACAATGTTGGTAGGGGTCCACTAGATGAAGCTTCATACCAAATAGCAAAGGCCTGGGCCTTGTGGTTTCAGAGAAGAAGATTTTTAAAGGTTTTCCCTATATAATCCTATGTAAAACCAAAGGGCCCCGGGGCGGGGGCATTTTTGGCCCCAGCACTATAATGTGAACAATCTTGGTAGGGGTCCACTAGATGAAGCTTCATACCAAATATGAAAGACCTGGGCCTAGTGGTTTCAGAGAAGAAGATTTTTTAAGTTTTCGGTGAAAAAACAAGAGGCACATGGGCCACAATGCTCACCAGAGCTCAGGCGGGCACTGCCCACTGGCAGCCATGTATGGTTTCAGGTTTTAATTTATTGATTCTAAAGTCTCCCAAACAAACCCCCATTTCCAAATGAGCACCCATGTGGACTCTGTATCTGAAATATTAGGCCTTTTATGAGGAGGGATGAGACATGGACCCAACAGAGCCCAGGCTGGTATCACTGAATCCAACTTATCATAAGGCACAAGAATATATATGGTTTAGGGGTTGGGATGTGTACTGTTCCTGAGATATAAGGCCTTTTAAGCTGCAGATGGGTTGGAGCATGGCCCTGGCAGACCCCAGGAAAGCCAAGATTGTTGTCGCTGAATGTGTCTTATAATAAGGACCAAGAAAATATATTATTTAGGGGTGGGGATATGAACAGTTTCCAAGATATGAGGCCCTCTTATGAAATGATGAGGGGGAGGAATGGCCCCTGTGGACCACCAAGTTGGTGTGACTGAATGTGTCTAATCATAAGAAACAAGAATAATATATGATTATGAGGTGGGGATCTTTAATGGTGTCTCAGATATATGGCTTTTTTATGAAGTGGAGGGTGGGCCATGACATCAGCATGTTGCCCTAGCACATAGAGACCCCACGTTGATGTGAGTGAATGAGTCTTATTATAGGGAACACAAATATACATATTTTAGGGGTGGGGATCTGAACAGTTTCTGAGATATATGGCATTTTATGAAGTGGAAGGGTGGGGCATAGCCCCAGCACACCCCCCAGAGACCCCTAGGTTGGTATCACTGAATGTGTCTCATCATAAGAAACAAGAATATATATGGTTTAGGGGTGGGGGTTCTGAATGGATTCTGAGATATTGAGCCTTTTATGAAGTGGAGGGGCTGGGCATGGCCCGGGCACAACCCAGGGGACCCCCAGGTTGGTTTCAATGAATGCGTCTTATCATAAGAAACAAGTATATATACGGTTTTGGGGTGGGGATCTGAATGGTTTCCGAGACATATCACCTTTTATGAAGTGGAGTTGTGGGGCACAGCCCCTGTGCGGCCCGGGAGACCCTCAGGTTGGTATCAATGAATGTGTCTTATCATCAGGAACAAGAATTTATATACTTTAGGGGTGGGGATCTGAACGGTTTCGGAGATATTGGGCCTTTTAAGTGGAGGGGGTGGGGCATAGCCCTGGCACATCCTAGGGGACCCCCAGATTGGTGTCACTGAATGCGTCTTATCATAAGAAACAAGAATATACATGGTTTTGGGGTTGGGATCTGAAGGGTTTCCGAGATATATCACCTTTTATGAAGTGGAGGGTTGGGGCATAGCTCTGGTGCGGCCTGGGAGATCCTTAGATTGTTATCACTGAATGCATCTTATCATAAGGAACAAGAATTTATATGGTTTAGGGGTGGAGATCTGAACGGTTTCTGAGATATTGGGCCTTTTATGAGGTGGAGGGGTCGGGCATAGCCCCCGTGCGGCCAGGGAGACCCTAAGGTTGGTATCACTGAATGCGTCTTATCATAAGGAACAAGAATTTGAATTGTTTAGGGGTGGGGATCTGAACGGTTTCTGAGATATTCGGCCTTTTACGAAGTGGAATGGGTGGGGCATAAGCCCCGCCACATCCTAGGGGACCACCAGATTCGTGTCACTGAATGCTTCTTATCATAAGGAACAAGAATATATATGGTTTAGGGGTGGGCTCTGAACAGTTTTCTCTGATATATGGTCTTTTGTGAAGTTGAGGGGTGGAGTATTGCCCGGGCGCACCCTGGGTGACCCCTAGGTTGGTGTCACTGAATGTGTCTTTTCATAAGGAACAAGAATATATATGGTTTTGGGGTGGGGATCTTAAGGTTTCTGGAATATTTAGCCTTTTATGAAGTGGAGGGAGTTGGGCATGGCCCCCGCACATCCCGGGGGCCCCCCAAAATGGTGTCACTGAATGGAACTTATCATAAGGAACGAGAATATATATGGTTTATGGGTGGGGATCTGTAAGGTTACTGGGTTATTGGGCCTTTTATGAAATTGAGGGGGTGGGGCATGACCCCGGCTCATCCCGGGGGACCCCAGGTTGGTGTCACTGAGTCCATCTTATCATAAGGAACAAGAATATATATGGTTTAGGGGTGGGGATCTCAATGGTTTCTGAGATAAATGGCATTTTATAATGTGGAGGGGGTGGGACATGTCCCCGGCACATCCCGGGGACCCCCAGGTTGGTGTCACTTAATGCATCTTAGCATAAGGAACAAGAATATATATAGTTTAGGGGTGGGGATCTGAATGGTTTCCGAGATAAATGGAATTTTATGAAATAGAGGGGGCAGGGCATGTCCCCAGCACATGCCGAAGGACCCCCAGGTTGGCTTCACTTAATGCATCTTATCATAAGGAACAAGAATATATATGGTTTAGGGGTTGGGATTTGTAAGGTTTTTGAGATATAAGGCATTTTATGAAGTGGAGGGGGGCGGGGCATGGCCCCGGCACAACCTAGGGGACCCCCAGGTTGACATAAAAGCATATGGCTGAGAGAAGTTTACTAAAGGAACATGTTTATGTAAGTTTTCTCAAAATACCTGCAATGACTTGGCAGTAAATGCCATTTTTCAGTTTTCCCCATTATAAGTCAATGGAAACACTAAGTTGCCATAGCAACAAAACTAAAAGGCCAAATTTCATAACAAGAGGCCCATGGGCCACTATGCTCACCAGAGCTCAGGTGGGCACTGCCCATCCTGCCCAATGGCAGCCATGTATTTTAACATGATATCATTTTAATCCACCAAATGAACCCCCCATGTCCAAATGAGCACCCATGTGGACTCAGCATCTGAAAAGTTAAGGCCTTTCATGAAGTAGAGGGGGTGGGGCATGGACCCAATGGAGCCCTGGTTGGTATCACTAAATGCGTCTTATCATAAGAAACAAAAATATATATGGTTTAGCAGTGGGGATCTGTAAGGCCTCTTTAACAGTTGAGGGGTTGGGGCATGCCCTGTTGATCCCAGGAAAGCCCAAACTGTTGTCCCTAAATGTGTCTTATCATAAGGACCAAGTATATATATGGTTCAGTGCTGGGAATCTGACCGGTTTCAGAGATTTGAGGCCCTTTTATGTGATAGATATGGCCCCTGCGGACCCCGCTACAGTAGGTGTGCTAATAATAAGGAACAAGAACATATATGATTATGGGGTGGGGATTTGAATGGTTTCTGAAATATAAAGCCGTTTATGAAATGGAAGGGCGGGGCACATTGCCTCAGCACAAAGAGACCTCCAGGTTGGTGTGATTGAACGAGTCTTATCATAAGGAACAAGTATATGGTTTAGGGGTGGGGATCTGAACTATTTCTGATATATATGGCTTTTAATGAAGTAAAGCGGTGTGGCATGGCCTGGGCGTGCCCCGGGGACTCCCAAGCTGGTGTCACTGAATGCGTCTTATCATAAGAAAGATGAATATATATGGTTTAGGGTGGGGCTAAGAACATTCTCTGAGATATAAGGCCTTATGTGAAGTGGAGGGGTGGGGCAAGGCCCAGGGAGACTCCCAGGTTGGTGTCAATGAATGTGTCTTATCATAAGGAAAAAGACTATATATGGTTAAGGGGTGGCCATCTGTAGGGTTTCCGAGATATTGTGATATTATGAAATGGAGGGGGTGGGGCATGGCCCCAGCATATCCCTGGGAACCCCCAGGTTGGTGTTACTGAATGCGTCTTATCATAATGAACAAGAATATATATGGTTTAGGGGTGGGGATCTGAACAGTTTCTGAAATATATGGCCTTTTTTGAAGTGGAGGGGTGGGGCAAGGCCCCAGCGCGTCTCTGAGGACCCCCAGGTTGGTGTCAATGAATGTGTCTTATCATAAGAAGCAAGCATATATATGGTTTATGGGCGGGGATCTGTAAGGTTTCCGAGATATTGGGCCTTTTATCAAATGGAGGGGGTGGGGCATGGCCCCGGTGCATCCAGGGGACTCCCAGGTTGATGTCACTGAATGGGTCTTATCAAAAGGAACAAGAATATATATGGTTTAGGGGTGGGAATCTGAATGGTTTCCGAGATATTGGGCCTTTTATAAAGTTGAGGGGGTGGGGCCTGACCTGTGCGCATCCCTGACGACCCCCATGTTGGTGTTACTGAATGCGTCTTATCAATAGGAACAAGAATATATATGGTTTAGGGGTGGGGATCTGAACAGTTTCTGAGATATATGGCCTTTTGTGAAGTGTAGGGGTGGGGCAAGGCCCCAGCGCATCTCTGAGGACCCCCAGGTTGGTGTCAATGAATGTGTCTTATCATAAGAAGCACGCATATATATGGTTTAGGGGCGGGGATCTGTAAGGTTTACGAGATATTGGGCCTTTTATGAAATGGAGGGGGTGGGGCATGGCCCCGGCGCATCCAGGGGACTCCCAGGTTGATGTCACTGAATGGGTCTTATCATAAGGAACAAGAATATATATGGTTTAGGGGTGGGGATCTGAATGGTTTCCGAGATATTGGGCCTTTTATTAAGTGGAGGGGGTGGGGCATGACCTCGGCGCATCCCTGAGGACCCCAAGGTTGGTGTTACTAAATGCGTCTTATCAATAGGAACAAGAATATATATGGTTTAGGGGTCGGGATCTGAATGGTTTCTGAGATATATGGCCTTTTATGAAGTGGAGGGGGTGGGGCATGGCCCCGGCACAACCTGGGGGACCCTCAGGTTGGCATAAAAGCATATGGCTGAAAGAATTTTACTCAAGAAACATTTCTTTAAAAGTTTTGTCCAAATATCTGCAATGACTTGGCAGTAAATGTCATTTTTCAATTTTCCCCATTATAAGTCTATGGAAACTCTAAGTTGCCATAGCAACCAAACTAATGGGCCGATTTTCATAAAAAACACAAACTTTTAATCCCCCAGCCCAAGGATGCTACAGATGAAATTTGGGCTGAATCGGTCCAGTGGCTTCAGAGAAGATGTTTGAAAGTGTTGACGTCAGACGACGACGACAACGACGTCGCCGCCGGACAACTGCCTATCCTAAAAGCTCCCCCGGAGCCTTCGGCTCTGGTGAGCTAAAAAACACAAAACCTGTAAAGGCAAATATGGTGAATATTTTCATAAAGTCTCAGCCTCCTAGAGCATATGGTTTCTGAGCAGATGATTTTTTTTTAGTATTTTTTGTCTATTTTTTGCATTTTGGTTTCCATGGCAACCAATAAAAATGAGCAGAAGGCCTAAAATCATACAGCAGATAGTAGATTGGCTATGGAACATTTCTATGAAAGTTTTGTCAAAATATCTGCAGAGGCTTGGCAGTAAATAGCATTTTTCAATTTTCCCCATTATAAGTCTATAGAAACTACAAGTTGCCATAGCAACCAAACTAATGGGCCGATTTTGATAAAAAAAACACAAACTTTCACTCCCCCAGCCCAAGGATGCTACAGATAAAATTTGGGCCCGATCGGCCCAGTGGCTTCAGAGGAGATGTCGTTTGAAAGTGTTGACGAAGACGATGCAGACGACACAGACGCAGACGACGGACAACTGCCTATCCTATAAGCTCCCCCAGAGCCTTCGGCTCAGGTGAGCTAAAAATCCAATTTTTGGCTCCTGTGACCTACATGTGCAACGGACCAGAACCATTTGAACAACTTTGAAAGGGAACCACCTAAGGATCATTCCTGTGAAGTTTGGTCAAAATCCGATCAGTGGTTTAGGAGATGTCGTTTGAAGAAATTGTTTACGCACGGATGGACGCACGGATGACGGACAAAAAGTGATCCCAACAGCTCACCTCGTCACTAAAAACAAGAGCCCCATGGGCCACTATGCTAACCAGTGCTCAGTTGGGCACTGCCAATGGCAGCCATGTATTTTAACATGATATCATTTTAATCTGCCAAATGAACCCCCATATCCCAATGGGCACCCATGAAGAAGAGGGGGAGTGGCATGGACCCATGGTTGGTATCACTTAATGTGTCTTATCACAAGGAACAAGAATATATATGGTTTAGCAGTGGGGATCTGAATGGCCGGACATATTAGGCCTCTTAAACAGTGGAGGGGTTGGAGCACGCCCTGTCGATCCCAGGATGTCCCTAAATGTGTCTTATCGTAAGGACCAAGTATATATATGGTTTATGGATGGGAATCTGAACGGTTTCCAAGATACGAGGCCCATTTATGAAGTGGAAAGGAGAGGAATGGCCCCTGCGGACACCCCTACAGTAGGTGTGCTAATAATACGGAACAAGAACATATATGATAATTGGGTGGGGATTAAAATGGTTTCTGAAATATATGGCCTTTTATGAAGTGGAAGAGCGGGGCACATTGCCTTAGCATTGCCCCCCCCCCCCCCCCCCAAGTTGGTGTGACTGAATGAGTCTTATCATAAGGAACAAGAATAAATATGGTTATGGGGTGGGGGATCTGAGCGATTTCTAAGATATGTGGCTTTTAATGAAGTCAAGCTGTGAGGCATGGCCCAGGGACTCCCAAGATGGTGCCACAGAATGCGTCTTATAGTCCGGGATTTGAGACCAGATTTCGCAAAATTTAATGCACCCAAAATTCTCACGCTTTGTTTGTGCTGTTTCATTGAGATAGAAGCCTAACCTGTCTGACATGTGATTATTTAGCAAATCTGGCGGGGAAAAGGGGTTGAAAATTCTTTTGAGTTTACACCCACCCCCATGCGAATGGTAACGTTGGATTAAGTTTAGTTATGTGTAGCTTGCGCTTACAACTGAATGTTGATTTATTGCATCAGCCAAAATATTTGTCAATACTCGAAGATACCAAATTGCATGATATGACGTAACTACATCCGATGTTACCATAAATTTTGACCATTGAAATTTTACCCCCAGAAATTTGGTAAATTTTACACTATTTTTGCCTTTAAGGATTTTTGATATTTTTTGAAACAATTTCTTTTTCGTCAGTATGCAGGACTGTTATTTGTGCACATGCATGTGAAACTTGATGACTCTGTGTCAATCTGGGCATGAACAAGGGACTCAGATACCTATGGGCCCTACTGCTGTTTTTTTCTGCTGTGTCAAAGATCGTGATAAAAACCCATATTAAAACATACATAAAATAAATTATTTTACTGGCTGGTCACAGATGTATCATAACAGGGGCCATCAGATATATTTTTGAAAACTTACTGATGACCATTTCCTTCTGAATTTTATTTAGTGATGTGAATATACATCACGAAGCATATTTGTCAGCAATGAACTAGCAAGTGATTCTCTAAACTGGTGACTTGAATCTATCACCATTTAATAAATACATTGATATTTCAAGATTCATTATCCAAATTTTCAAGTTTGTGCTGAAGGCTCCCAAACTAACATCGACATTATTATATTTTAGCAAGTGATTCTCTAAACTGGTGACTTGAATCTATCACCATTTAATAAATACATTGATATTTCAAGATTCATTATCCAAATTTTCAAGTTTGTGCTGAAGGCTCCCAAACTAACATCGACATTATTATATTTTAAACACGTAAATGTTACTGGCCACTACAAGGTATCTATTGAAATCTTACTGGGTACCTTATTTTCTGGTAAGTCGCACGATTAAAAATAAATAGTAACCGAGCTTTAATGTATTGTAAAGCCACCCCTTAGGGTAGTGGTATAACCTGTAAACGTGCATCTTAAGATGTCAACTCCACTTACTTTCTACCTTTTCATTGGACAACCTGCCTTCGATAACCTTGTCCCTCTATTTGCCATTAGCTCTTAATTAGCCTGTGTCTCTTGACACACGTTACTCACCCGTGCGACATAGTGCATTTTTCACATCTCCAAAATGGCTACATTTCTGATGAAAATCCTTGATATGTTTGTTATAAATGTTCAAAACATAGGTTGAGGGTGCTCGTCATTACTGCATCATGCGGTTCTAACGAGTACCCACAACCTATGTCTTGGAACAGAAATAAGAAAAATAATGTTTACCCCGTAAACCCCAGTTTTCTCTATATAAAGTTGGGTTTAGGGGTCTTAATTTCACGGACTTGTTCATGTGATGCACTGATTAACCTGTTCTTCGTCTACTTTTTCACTACTTCCTTTTACAGATATTTGTCCCATGTATTGATTGTTTAGGGTTTAAAGGCACGTCCACCCTTGTTGATCATTTTGGGTCCTCTCCCAGAGAAAAGCGATAGAAGAGCTAGTTGAGCACAAGAAAGTGAGGGACAGAAGAGAAAGAGGAAAATAAATATAAGTGCAGAAACAGAAGAAATAACAGTATCTCCCCTCTACCATTACCTGCTGCAAGAACAGCAGGTCTTGTCCAGCTGTAAACCAATATCAGTTAGACGCCCTATTGACACAAGGTAAACGTCACTTTTGCCTCACCCAACCACCCCAATTGTCCCATACAGATTTGCCAAAAGGGCCTCCTATGTCAAGCTATCAGGAGTTATCATGATTTGACAAACAGAGTGTAAGCAATGATCAGGAACCGATACAAAATACATCGCACCTCCCGTTCAAAACACCAAAATGAAACGCCACGAATGGAAAGCCAGAAGGACAGTTATCTCCCCACATGGCCAAACAGCTATCCAAAATAAAAAATGCATTAGCAATACACACATCTTAAAGACCAACTATAAAAATAAGAAACCAAAACAGAAGAACCGCCTTGGAATGGGGTGAGTAAGATGTTTTACGGATGTTTGGGTTTGGGGTGGACACTTTAATTGATTTAAGGTGGCCTCAATCCTCACCCTTGGTTGTCTAGGTTAAAACCCATTAGTTGTTCAGTCTGCATGATGGATTTCTAGCTCATCAATGCAACACCTCCGCGAACATAAAATCAAACGAATAAGGAGATGAGACAACGATGAGGACTCAACAGCATGGAATAGCTAGAATGCTGCAGCAAAGGAAACCCATAGTTAGGCTCTGGTTAGCCCTACCAGAGACAGAGCATCAGGCACCTACCTTCAGGCGTTCTGGTGGAAATGCATTCGTACTTATGAAAGGAACTGAATATAAGGTTAACTTACTTGAGGTTGAAACCCAATGTCAGGTATTTTGAACAGGTACGATGTTTAGCATAATAAATGTAACGATTCCTATGTAAATCAAGCTTCTTCTTCTACACTTTTGTCAAGAAGGGAGGGAACATCGGGTTCAACACAGACTCTCTACTGACCTTTTCTGCATCTTCATGTTTGCGCATGTTTGCCAAAACATCAACCAAAACCAGAGTCATTCAATCAGCAAATAAGCTGAAGTACGGTATATCAAATCCGCAGTTGGAGAATGAGATGCTGATATTTAAATTTAGTAGAGTATCTTTTTATGCAGCAAATTAATGGTAAAAACCAAAACAAACCTATAAAACATTTATGTAAAATCGTCGTTCTACCATGCAAATACTATATATTGTTTCTTTTTTGTTGCCAAACAAATTTCACAGACCTTCAGTCAAAAGGAGGCTGGATTGTTCAGAGGCGTACTGATTAAAATACGTCTTTCCTTCAATTATGAAATACTGGGCGAAATTCTGCCAACCCTTTGAAAAAAGACTGAAATAGGGTCGCGTTGTTAAATTCGTTGATCAGAGGTATTGCTGTCATGGTAACTTCATACCAAACTACCACTGAGTATCGAATAAATGGTTTATGAAGGCTGGAATATGCAGCTAAGCAATAAAAGATAACCAAACAAGCGCAATCAGTGAAGCAGAAAACTGTGGCTGTTGTATCATGACAACACCAATTAAATATGGTTTACGCTTGCCATCAAGTTTACGCGACTTTTAATAACTAACCTGAACACAAAGTTATAAACAAGCAGCCCATGGGAAACTACGCTCACCAGAGCTCAAGTGGGCATAAATTATCCCACCCTTGGGGCCATTTATTTTAATCGACCATAATGGTTTAGTAGAGGCCAATCGCCGGACCATTGCTGCCAAATTATATTTAAATCAACCATTGTTTTTTGTTGCCGCCGCAAACATTATGGTCAGCTTTGAACAAGCTTAGCATGTCTAAAGTCCAAAACGTTGCATACCAAGGTCTTGTATTTCCTGAGATGCAGAATTCAAAATCACTTTTGGTCATATACTGGTGTGACAATCACACAGATCCCTCAAACAAACTTTGATTTCTCGACCACACTGATGCAGTAAATGTAATTTGGTATCAGTTAGCAAGTAGTTTTGGAAAAAATAGAAATATGTAATCTTATGGCCCCTTGATCATTTAGCTGGCTGCAAATATCAACTCTGATGTCATAAGCTGCAACAGAACCAGAAAATCCTGTCTTGGGCATACAAAACCCTAAGTGACCATATGTGACCTTGACGTAAGAAAGGCCAGGGTCAACCAAATGTCATCATTTGAACAAATGTGAAAGGGACCGAGTCCCCAATATTGTATATCAAGTTTCAAGGTCATCGGTCTATTGGTTCCTGAGAACGGGCGATTTCAAAGGTTTTTACCATATATGGGCATGGTGGACATTTTGGTCATGTGACCCAGACATTTAGAATATATGTTTGTTCTTCCACCCCATGGCGGCTTCACATGTAATTTTGTTCCAATTGGCCGTGTAGTTTCGGAGTAGATGCTGTTTGGATGTTTGGATGTTCAAATGAGAAAAGAGGGTAGGTACATTTATCTCCCCTTTTTATGTCTTTTTCCCCACTTTTTTGATTTTCTAACTCCATTTTCAAGATGCTGAGAGACCTCTCAATAAATTCATATCATTGTTAAGTGTGAGAATATAAGGTGCATTAAACTCCTTAAATACGGGTGCTACGAATTTCAAATCCCTGACTATTATCATAAGAAAGATGAATATATATGGTTTAGGGGTGGGGCTGTGAACAGCTTCTTAGATAAAAAGCCTTTTGTGAAGTGGTGTGGGGCAAAGCCCCGGGAGACCCCCAGGTGGTGTTAATGAATGTGTCTTATCATAAGGAACAAGAATCTATATGGTTTAGGGGTGGGGATCTGTAAGTTTCAGAGATATTGTGATATTATGAAATGGAGGGGTGGGGCATGGCCGCAGCACATCCCTGGGGACCCCAAGATTGGTGTCACTGAATGCGTCTTATCATAATGAACAAGAATATATATATGGTTTAGAGGGGGGTGGGGTATGAAGTTTCTGAGATATATGGCCTTTTGCGAAGTGAAGGGGTGGGGAAGGCCCCGGCGCACCCCAGAAGACCCCCAATTTGGTGTCAATGAATGTGTCTTATCATAAGGAGAAAGAATATATATATGGTTTAGGGGTGGGGATCTGTAAGCTTTCAGAGATATTGGGCCTTTTATGAAATGGAGGGGGCAAGACATGCCCCCGGCGCACCCACGGGACCCCAAGGTTGATGTCACTGAATGGGTCTTATCATAAGGAACAAGAGTATATTATGGTTCAGGGGTGGGGATCTGAATGGTTTCCGAGATATTGGGCCTTTTATGAAGTGGAGGGGGTGGGACACGGCCTCCCAGCATCCCTGAGGACCCCCGGTTTGCCCCACACCACTTCACAAAAGGCTTTTTATCTAAGAAGCTGTTCACAGCCCCACCCCTAAACCATATATATTCATCTTTCTTATGATAATAGTCAGGGATTTGTTACTGAATGCGTCTTATCAATAGGAAAAGAATATATATTGTTTAGGTGTCGGAATTGAATGGTTTCTGAGATATATGACCTTTTATGAAGTGGTGGGGGGGGGGGAGGGGGCATTGCCCCGGCACAACCTGGGGGACCCCAGGTTGGCATAAAAGCATATGGCTGAGAGAAGTATACTCAAGAAACATTTCTATAAAAGTTTTGTCAAAATATCTGCAATGAATGCCATTTTTTTTTCAATTTTCCCAATCATAAGTCTATGGAAACTTAAGTTGCCATAGCAACCAAACTAAACAGCCGATTTTCATAAAAAAAACATTTCATAAAAAAACAAAAACAAAAAACTTTCAATCCCTCAGCCCAAGGATGCTACAGATAAAATTTGAGTTCAATCGGCCCAGTGGCTTCAGAGATGTTTAAAAGTGTTGACGCCAGACATACGACGACGGACAACTGCCTATTCTATAAGCTCCCCCGGAGCCTTCGGCTCTGATGAGCTAAAAAGTCAGAACTGGTGTCTCTGATGGGCGCTGTGGGTTAATTATATTGATTCCTGATCATTGCCTTCACTTCTATTTTTCAAGCGTAAAGGCTTACTCAGAATCAGAATAGAATTTAATTTTATGTAATGTTGGTTGGTGCCTGATGCTCTGGTCGGGCCCATCGGAGTCTACTGTTGGTTTTCTTTTGCTCCAGGCTTTTAGTGGTTTCTTGCTGTTGAGTCATCACCGTTGTTTCATCTCTGTGGTTGTTTGATTTTTGTGTGCTCGGAGACGTTGCACTCTAATGAGTTATGAGGCTTCATGCGAACTGAATCCTGACTGAAGTAAAGCGAGGTGTGCGGCCGCATAAAGTCGATTTTAGTGGTTTCTCACTGTTGAGTTCTCGCAATCGATTTAAGCAAGCAACCTTCCACCCCCCCCCCCCCCCCCCCACCACCCCGTAATTTGTTTCACTGACAGTTTCAAGGCAGTTCTTCTGTCCCGGTTTATTTTTGTTATGGTTTGTCTTTTGAGTGTCTGTATTACTTATATTATTATTTTGTTTTGGAGTTTTGGATGCGCAGTTGGCCATTTTGTGAGAAAGTAAATGTCCTTTTGGCTTTTCGATTAGGGTCTAGTTATTTCATGTTTGTGTTTCTTTCCCTTCGATGTCTCTGATGGGAGCTGTGGGTTAATTTTATCGATTCCTGATCATTGCCTTCACTTCTATGTTTCAATTATTCATAAGATAGGGTGCAGAGAAGCCACTTTTTAGCCCACAGAAGCTGGGTTTTCTATGAAATAATTACTGCCAAGGTGCTTTACTTGTATACCATATTTAAAGATCAGGCTCACAGTTTAAGAACGAACAGATGTAAACCAGCTACCCCAACAGCATATAAGGTGACTGTCACCAAAAAACCTCAAATATTTGCTAGTTTATAATAAAACATTTCACCAAGTTTGACCAAAATTCATTCATCATCATCGTCGAAGTTTTGATTAACGTGCAGGTGCAGGCTTGCTGCACGCATGGCTGATCTCACACCAGATCTCCAGGTTTGTCTATCATGAGAGTCGATAGCAGAGAAATTTCACACTCTGCGATCTCTTTCTGTCAGCTGCTTTCAGGTCATCTTGCGCCTCCCAGGCCAACGCCTTCCATCTACCTGTATGTCAAGGCAGTCTTGACTGCACCGTTGGAGCTTTCCACGTCCATACCTGCGGAGCCTTCTCTCTTTCAGGATGAAGTTCAGGTCCTCAATGCCAAGCCAAGCAAGTAGCTCACTTGACCTGATAGTGACAGTGTCCTGTGGCTTGACATTGCTGATCTGTCTGATCATTGCTCTGTCATTCCGCTGCAGACGCTGGAGGTTTAGCTGTGTCAATGGCCAAGTCTCACTCGCATGAGGCATTGCACTCAGCACACAAGAGCTGTACATACGGCCGCGTGTCTCGAACGAGAGGTGGCGGGAAGAGAGAACTGGTAGCAGCTGCTTGAATTTCTTCCAGGCTGTTTTCACATGATGTGGCTGTCCCGCTGCTGAGAGCATGTCACCTTGCTACTACTTCCAGCTTGTCAGGTCCGACTGGGATTTCCTTCTGTGGTCTGCCATCTAAGGGGCATGCAGTTCCTTGGCACCGTGTACACCTGTAATTAGGATCCTCTGTCAAGCACTTGAGCCCGCTGCATTTCTTGTGCACCCAGAACTTTAAGTCATTGCAGAAAATACTATTGCTGCCCACTCCAGTGCGACATACAGCACATGGGAACTGACCTGCACTCTTCATGAGGTCCAGGCCTGTACCACAGATCATAATCTTCGTCTTTCCTGCATTTACTCTCAGCCCTTTTTCCTCCATTGCCTCTTTCCAAGTTAAGAGCCTCCCGACTCATTGATTTGTTTATGAGACAGGGTGCAGACATGTTGTTTTTTTGGCCCAAACCAAGATTTTCTTGGCATTCTGTTGCCAAAGTTCATCACAGTTCCAAGTTGGTCTATGTCTTGTGAATGTGACTCTCCCTGGTTTTCTTTTAGTATTTTGATGGCCTGTGCCCTCGCAAATGAGGTCAATGCCATCAAAACCTAATAACTATTTTCCCTTACCATCCAAGTTTGGTCAGAATGCATTAATAGGCTCAGACGATCTAGTACTTCTAACAGGCTATGCTGACCCCATCGGGATCTTCCCCAAACTCCTCTAAGAGTGTGAACAAGAAAAGTTTGCGCACACACATCAGACGACAAATGACGACGCTGGACATCATACCGTCATAAAAGCTCACCATGACCTTCCGTCATGTGAGCTAATAAGAACTCTTGCAAAACTGCAGTAAAATTAAGCTTGTTCTAGCATGTCAACTCAAAATACAATGGGATTTACAAGCATAAAACAAGAAGTACCGTAATGAATTTTCGTTTTTAATCTTTGTGAAAAATTGGAAACAAGTACAAACCATCAAAGTAATGTTTCCCTGAGGTCAGTTGAAATGCTCAAACATTCACGGCAGATATCTGACAGTCTCAATCAAGCAAAGAGGCATCAAGATGTCTGCTAATTCAGCAATAATGGCCTTACTCTTATATAGAAGTCACTTGTCCTCTTGGAAAGAATGAAATAAGTGGGCTGACGAAACTGGTGTTAGCCATTTCATAGATTGTTTCTGAAACAGACTCTAGCTGCATCAAGTGGACAAAATGTTCTGCTAAAAAGAGTAACACATGCACTATTTTTGAGCTAATGAAACAATAACAGGACAAACAGCAGCTGTAAATAATACTGTACGATAATCTGAGGTAATCACTATTACATGTATCATAGTATTCTGTATCAGTTTATAATATCACATGAATGAAAGCCCATGAAATTCTCTTAAGTAGTAACTTCTGAGACAGACTTCAAAAAGGTACATTGAGACAACCAAAACTTTTTGAACATCTGCTTTTACAATAAATATTCTTTAGCATGTAAACTGAATCCAACCAAATATTTCCAATTTAGAAGTTTCGCCACTGTTTCAAATATGGACGCTATGCACATACAAATCTTCATCAGAAAATACTAAAGTTTCCAAAGTTATTCAAAGCATCGGGTAAGAAATGAACAATCATTCTTTTTTCTTTTCTCCTTCGCCCTTCATTTTTGGACCCATTGGCACTCTGTTGTCACCAAACCATTTGAAAGCAAACTGAAATAAAACAAAAATAAAAGCTCATAAATAAAATAATATACATGTAGTTTCAATTTCCTCATCTCAGTTAATTAACAATTGCAGATAAAGTTTAATTATGTATATGGTTAACATTCCACCAACAACCTATGTTCTATGGGGTTGTGACTCATCCAAAAGTCTAGTGAAGCTCGGAATCGAACAAGCACCCCTGATTAATGAGATGAGTAGCCGCCCCAAGGCAAACTGACGCAGTTAAAATAAAAATGCTGCAAAAGACACCAACCTGTGTGATATTTGCACACTGAAAAGATAAAAATATAATAGAGATATATGGTGTAGGTACTTACATGAAGTTTCAGAAAGTTTTAGAATGTGGAGTACATTTTAACTCTTATCCTGCTGTTCACGACAACCCCTATCTTTGCAAACAGTGAAGATCCAGATTAGATGGCGTCAGGATCTACACTGTTTGACATTCAGTTTATGAATTTGTAGGAATAAATTACATCAAGTAATCTGATTAGTTCAAAGTAAGAGACAGGTGTGGCTAAAATGAATATTCAGCAAGATAAGGGTTAAATATAGCATTAAACGTCTATATAGTATAGGGAAAACCTGCATTCTAAGGATTACATTCTTCTTTCAAAACTTCAAGTAGTCATTATTTTTTCACATTTCTGTATTTCATTTCTTTTAGCTGCGAGTCTGTCTAAACAACCGATGGATACAGAATAGCATAGGGCTCCCATTATTAACTACATGTATAATAACCAACTCTTATTCATTAGAACTTTGTTTTGCTCATTTTCGCGAATTGATAGCTGTAAATGTAAGCTATGAGAATGCACGCCTAACAAAAAGAATACCGTTGTCAAATTGAAGTGATTTACTGTTGATTGGTTAGTTTAACTATGCAGTCAACAATACAGAGGCGATAGCGAGCCGGTAAATTTACCCAAAGCAGTCCTTCTATGGGTAGATTCAAATTTAACTTGTTACATGTCAGTAACAGCAAACCAATGAAGTGAACATTCTCTAGCCAGCAGAAAAGAGAGAGAATGATTATTGTATAATCTGGGCAAAAAAATCATACCATGTAAACACAAGTAGGTTCCCATTTAATTACACACTGTCTAGATAACTGACAAACTTTTCAGCGATAATGATGTCGATGGTCATTTGTAAGGTAAACAACCGATCTGCCATCATGCCAATATTGATGGTAATATTACGATCTGACCCAAATTTATGAAAATCATGCCAATTTTGATGGCAATATTAACAGAATCAAATGAACAATAAACATAGGTCATACTGACCTTAACCAACATTGAGGTCATAAGTTATGGTATAACAATCATTGAATGTATAATGAACTGTCATCACTCTGTCGATTAAGTTTTGAGATTTGAAGCAAAATCACCGAAACATAAAATACATATATTGTCAGTTCCTTTGACCTACTTCAACGTCACTTGCCAGAGGACAACAATCAACGAGGCCATCATTGCCGGCCTATGTAGCTCAGTTGGTTGCGCGTCTGACAGGTGATCAGGAGGACGTGGGTGTGATACCGGTCGGGGTTGGCAACATTCTTTCGTGGCGGTTGATCATGAAATCTTTTCTATGGTCATTCTCTCCCTTCTGCTGATTCAAGAAGGGCTGTTATCAGTTTCTGGCGAAAGAATGTGCATTGTACTGGTTAACCACTTATGTATAAGCCTGCTCAGGAAAAGTGGGAATAGGTAAACTGACCGGCTCAAAAATGACCTGAATAGTGTTGACTGGGTCATTAAACTTCAAAACAAACAAACAAAATAGCCATCGGAAGAGATGGCAAATCCCCCGACCAAACGCCAATATGGCCTTCAGAAGATTGTTCACCAATAGAAAGTGCACCAGAATTAAACCACATATCACAAAAGTATTGCAGTTATGGCCATCGCAAGATTATACTGTCAGGGGAGATAACTAAACAACCAGTGCACTCAGAAATGTGGTTCTTGCGCATGACATGCCTGCTTAAGCTCATGTAATTCTGCACAAAGTACCATCAATATGTCTCAAAAGGTATTGGAGATATAGTGATCACAAGCTGGTCATACTGTTATATTGGAAGGGTAGATAACTCAAATACCACAGCAACAACAGTTGTGGTTCTTGCACATGACATCCCTTCTGTACCTTGTATACAATTGTGCTAAGTTCCTTCAATATATCTCAAAGGGAGTTGGAGTTATGGCCATCACAAGGTTATATTGCCAGGGGAGATAACTAAAAAACCAGAGCACCCAGAGTTGTAATTCTTGAGCATGACACACCTGCTTAACCTCATGTTCATCTGCATCAAGTACCACCAATACGTCTCAAAGGGTATTGGAGGTATGGTGGTCACATGGTTGTCATACTGTTATATTGGAAGGGGAGATAACTCAAATATCATAGCACCCAGAGTTGTGGTTCTTAGGCATGAAGCGCCATCTCAACGTTGTATACAATTGTGCCAAGTACCATCAATATATCTCAAAGGGTATTTGAGTTATGGCCATCACAAGGTTATATTATCTGGGGAGATAATTAAAACCAGGGCACCCAGAGTTGTGGTTCTTGCACATGACACACCTGCTTAACCTCATGTACAACTGTACCAAGTATCATCAATATATCTCAAAGAGTGTTGGAGATGTGGCCATCACAAGGTAGTGATTCTATATTACTGGATGGGGAGATAACTAAAAAAACACGGCACGCAGAGTTGTGGTTCTTGTGCATGACACACTGTCTCGGCCTTGTGAACAACTGTGCTAGGTATCATCAATATATCTTAAAGGGTAGTGGAATTATGGCCATCACAAGGTTGTCACTCTATTTTATTGGAAGGGAGATAACTCCAAAACCATGGCAACCAGAGTTGTGGTTCTTGTGCATGACACGCCGTCTCAGCCTTGTGAACAACTGTGCCAGGTACCATCAATATATCTCAAAGGGTATTGGAGTTATGGCCATCACAAAGTAGTCATTCTATTTTATTAAAAGGGGAGATAACTGAAAAAGTATGGCATCCAGAGTTCTGGTTCTTGCGCATGACACACTGTCTCGGCCTTGTGAACAATTTTGCCAAGAACCATCAATGAATCTCAAAGGGTATAGGAGTTATGGCCATTACAAGGTTGTCACTCTATTTTATTGGAAGGGGAGATAACTCCAAAACCATGGCAACCAGAGTTGTGGTTCTTGTGCATGACACGCCGTCTCAGCCTTGTGAACAACTGTGCCAGGTACCATCAATATATCTCAAAGGGTATTGGAGTTATGGCCATCACAAAGTAGTCATTCTATTTTATTAAAAGGGGAGATAACTAAAAAAGTATGGCATCCAGAGTTCTGTTTCTTGCGCATGACTAGCCGTCTCGGCCTTGTGAACAATTGTGCCATGAACCATCAATGAATCTCAAAGGGTATAGGAGTTATGGCCATCACAAGGTTGCGTCTACGGACGGACGGACGGACGGACGGACGGACGGACGCCAGGCTGATCGCTATATCCCCCGAACCTATTCGGTCGGGGGATAAAAATCAAAGCGACCATCAGTTATCAAAGTTATATCAACTGTGACAGAGGTATTAACCCAAGGCACTGTTGTTAATATTAGGCCATAATGACCATGACTTACTTTTAGGCCTTTAGTTAGGCCATAACGACCAATCATTCAAAATATGAAGGAGGTCCTTCAACAACTGAGATATGAAGCAAAATCAATGGGCCAAACAATGTAGTCACTGTTACCCTGGCCTACTTCATGTCATTTGCCAGGCAACAATTAAAAATCATACCAAGATATACGAAAACATCACCAATAATAGCAGAGATAATGCCAGAATCAATGGACCATGAAATATTGATCAATATGGCCTCAACCTATCTGTGGGTTGGAAGAAATCTCAACGAGTTAGTGTATGATGAACTTCCATCATATAGTCATATAGATTTGCTGTGCTTAGCAAAATCACTACCTCTTCAGACTGGACGACGAAATCTAGGTCAAAGTCTCATTTCTGAATGCAGGATAACTCTTTGAACTTCGACTATCATAATGACTTGAAAACAAAACCTCCTAAATCATTGATACAAAACACCACTTTAAAAACGGACAGACAAATGATGAAGTGAATGACAGGAATGCTGGTGATGGCAAGTAATCTTTGATCCTTATAGTTATGAAAATTATCAGTTAAATCTATCACAGTGTCTTGCTTAAAAAGCATATACAAACCTTAAAGGTGCATTATTGAGCTATCTGGAAAAAATGCTTCCAAAAATAAAATACATATTGCCAGTATTTTTCTTTAAAACAATACAAATGAATGCATTTTATGCAAAAATGCGAACAATTATGATGACATGTAAACAAGTTTGAGACGGATTCCATAACTAGGTTTCGAACACTAGTTAGATCTATTTTTAGTTTGTGACAAAAATAGAATCCCCATATATGACGTTATGCGACGTTCATTTTTGGCCTTGTTTGCTAAGGCCATGTCTGAATTGGAAAAAATGACGCTGAATACCATGCCATAAGTTACGACACTCAGAGACGATACTGTCGCCATGTATGTGTAAAGTGACAAGATTTATTTTTAGAACAGAAATTCCGAACACATGTTCAGAGCGAAGGGTAAACACGAATGAAAACGACCATTTCACTAAGTTCTGAAGCTGTATTTGGCTCCAAAAATGTACACATGACAAAGGAGTATGCATTGAAGATAAAAACCAGAAAAAAATATTTTGAGACCAGGTAGCTCAATAATGCACCTTTAATGCAAAACTTTTATGTGCTTACAATAAGAATCGTGTCAAATGCATGAACAAATGGATGTACAAGACGGTAAATTAAATACCCCTTGAGATACACTGCAGGTCAAGGGTATAAATATGGTAACATAGCAATGATTGCATTGAATTTACGACAGAGTTGTCTCAATATAATTAAATGGGTGATCCCCGGTAGAACCAGGCGGTCGTTAAACTCTCGTATTGTACAAAACGATATGAATGATCGCTCTGAAACACAGTTTGGTAAATTTTGTTAGAAAAGAAAGAAAACCAACTGAATGGAATATAGGATGTATTACTTCCATAGAAAATACTTCCAAGGAAAGTTTAGGTCATTTTGGAGATGTTACTTCCAATTTTGTGCGACTTTTACCCCATACTGAGGTGAAATGACATCTCAAGCCCTGCCACCCAATGACCTTGTAGCTATAACCTGTATGATCAAAACTATGAGCCACACATTGAGATAATGTGTTTTGGAAAAAGACTCAGATCAGAGAATGTATACAAGCAACTGATCAAAGCCTTTCGGTCCAGAGAAAGCTTCAAATTCACTATAACCAGGTTTTATATGACTCGCGTCTGAGAGTGTAATAACGCCATGTAATATTTTCGATAATCCACTAGTGGATTAAATATGCAAATTAGCTAGATACGTCCCGTAACGTTACATGTACGACGTCCTTAATGACTTTGCGTTTACTAATGGCGGAATATTGACATTTTTGTAAACAAGCGTGAATAAAATGCGTTTTAAATGTCATTTGATAAATAGAATCTTGCATTCGTTCTTATGTATTATTGAATTTATTAAACTCGTTGAGGAAAAGGGATAAAATGCTCGGCAAAGCCTCGCATTTTATCCCTTTTCCTCAACTCGTTTAATAAATTCAATAATACATGAACACTCATGTAAGATCCTCTATATAGCAAAGGCAAACAGTAATGCCACAGGGGCCAAAGCCGGGTGTGTCAGGTCAGGACACAGGACAGTCCTTGACTTCAAAGACACATGAGCCCCGCCAAGCGAATTTGCGTCTTCGAGCATTCCGTCATGACAATTTTAACTGTGCATGCCCAGCCATTCAGAGGGGCCAGGGATATGGCTTTCTGTCTGAAGGTTCCTCTTGATTCACTGCTTGTATTAGCCAGCAGCGAAGGTTCTGGTGAGACTGCGCAGATGCGCAGGCTCGCCTGAACCTTCGCTGCTCGCCTTCGCTGCTCGCATAGGCGATAAGTACCAAAATCGCTTGACGGGGCCCACATATTCTTGTGTGCTACTCACATGTAAATAAAGGGGACAAAAAATAGCAAATAGTATGTCTATCCAGCTAAGGAGGAGTATTGTGGATAATTTGGGGATTTTTTTCTTATTTCTCCAATAAAATGGGGGTATTTTTTAGAATTGTCTCTGCCAAGAGTCTACAGTCCTCTTTATACGGACATACGTTATAACGACAAAACTCGTTATAACGGCAATTTGAATAGAATCACTACTAAGCTAAAGGCTTAGCCTCGGTTCCGAGCGGTGTGGGCTTCCCTCAGGTTGGAAATGCACAAATCGAGTCCATAGTCATGAAAGGGTCTTGTAATCTAATACGCCAAGAAACAAATGTTATAGATATTTGTTAGAACTGAGGTGATTCTAACGAATGTCTATAACATTTGCTTCTTGGAGAAATAATGGGAAAAAGGCCTTTTATTACCTATCATACTCCCTATTGGGATTCTTTATAAGGGCAAACTCTTTAAAATGGCACATTAATAGGGACCAAATACTGTCGTTATAATGAGGCTCCTCTGTATTGTTTCTAACAAGGAATAATATCCCTAAGTTATCCTCATTACTCCACCATATCCGGAGCTATTGGTATATGAGCCGGCACATGACAAAACCTACAATAAGACAATGCTATGGTCGAAGACTCAATTCAGCCAGCCCATCAGGGCAGCCTGGTCGGAGTAGTGTCTTGTTACCCTATGAATAGCCCAGAGGCTATAGAAAGCTCATGCAAACAGCTAAGACTCTGATCAGACTGCACAGATGCGCAGGCTGATCTGAGTCTAAGCTGGTCACCCAGGTCTTATTGTCGATTTGTCGTGTTCTCGCTCATATACTTACTATATCTTGAATGCATAATAATTTCAGCAAAGCTTACACAAGCATACACAAGAACTCTTAAGAATCACACCACATAAAAAGCAGTAGAGAAAACAATTGCCTATGCTAAAAAAAAGAAAGAAAACTGACATACGTTACATATCTACTGAAATCATAACCAAAACAAGAGGGTGCTTTCTTGACACATTTTTAACAGTGAATGCATTTGATTAGTCTAGTACATACATGCATTCTGTCAAATTTCTAATTTTCCTTTTTTTTTTTTCTTTTTTTTTGGGAGGGGGGTGGGGGGCGGGGGTTTCTGGCCCTTTCAAAATTATTTCACTCATATTGTGCCAATCGTTAATCAGGTGTGGGAAAATGGAAGTAGCCAGAGAAAAACCACCTGACCTTCTGTTGCAGAACTTAGCGTCTCGCATGTGACCCGAGCTAGGCTCAAGCCCACAGGGGTAAGAGGACTTATGATTAAGAGTCAGCACTCTTATCCACTAGGCTACTCACTTGGTTTTAGGGCAAACTTTCCTTACAATTATATTGCTGAGCATCAATTTTTTTGAAATGAGGTTTTACATGCCCATCAACATTATTTAGGACATCTGAGATCATTCTGTGGGACTTTTACTCGACATTGAGATTAAATGACATCTCGAGCACTGCAGCTCAAACAAACCAAAGGGTTTATACGGTTTCAGCTCTGCGTGGAAGAACCATGCAGCTCAATCTATTTCTCCGAGCCATGATGGGCGGTGGCCCTGCTGAGCACTGATACAATCTCTAATAATTACAGGCAATTGCCTAAGCCCTAAAGCCATCGAGAAAATGACATGTGTGAAGTACATGTACATTATAATAACAACCGTGCTTTGACCTCTTTGGCTTGACTCTGCATGGTCTACCTGGTGGATTTCTTTAGCTCCGGCTTACAGAGTGTGGAGAAAGCTAAGAGCCCTCATCTTTGTTTCATCACAGCTATTTAACCCTTTTTGTACCAGATGGAATCTTCCACCTTAGATATAGCAGTAGTCCATTTTGAAATTTAGGGGTGTCAGGTTGTGTTTTCTTCAAAATTTATTCGGAAAATGGCTCAACTTTTGCAAACAGTGTAGGCCCTGATCAGACGCCGCGTTTTTGCGGCGTCTGATCTAGGCCTGCACTGTTTGCCAGGGTACCCGTTTTGGGGTTCCAGTACCAAATGGGATAATTTAATTTGTATTTTAGTTCTATTCTGTTATTCTGTGATGGTCCATTGAATGAGTTAGTAATCTTCAAGATGTCCGACTATTTTGTGTATTGTAAATAATTGTTTGATTTGAGGTTTAACGTCCCCGTCAACACTGTAAAGGTCATTTTGGAGACGTTGCTTCCAATTTTGTGGGACTTTTACCTGACCTTGAGATGAAATGACATCTCAAGCCCTGTCGCCAAATGAAACCAATAGGGTTTATAAGCATGGACGGGCGGACTCGCACCGCTTTGCCTGGGCATGCTTAGATCCTCTAAGCTGTTTACCAGTACTCGTGTGCGGGTCGGTTTCAGCTCTGCGTGGAAGCATCATGCAGCCTATATATTTCTTCAAGCCCCGATGGGCGGGGGCCAGACTATTTTGTGTACTGTAAATAATATTAGAAGTTAGAACCTAGAGTGAAGGTTGGGTCCACAGAATCGATTTAAACCCCCCTGGCCAGTAGTTCTCAATACCGACCATCCTAAGGCGGTGGTTTTGGTTGGTGTTGTTTATTTTCAACCCTTATCTTGCTGAATATTCATCTAAGCCACACCCATTTCTGTCTATCAACCAATCAAATTACTTGATTCAATTTATTGCTACAAATTCATAAACTGAATGCCAAACAGTGTAGATCCTGATCAGAAGCCATCTGATCTGGATCTACACCGTTTACAAAGATATGGGTTGTCGTGAACAGCAAGATAAGGGTTAATGTAACTTTGTTGGATTTTCCAATGGGACTTTTTATGTTGTTTGTGCTTATGGGCATGTATTATTATTATCCTCTATCTCTCCACTTTTCTTGTACAAGTAAGTATATTACAATAGAAATGTAGTTCATTCCACAAAATAAATATCACACGAAATGTAAGCACACAAGAGTCAAAGGTAAGCAAAAACGGAATGCAAAACATTGATAAGGCTCAGCATATGCTTTACAAGAACAGTACATAAGCAGTAAGCAGCATAGAAAACAAGCTATGCTATCAGTAATTGAAAAATACAATACATGTACAATGTGTTTCTGGAATAGACAAAATTTTCAAGACATATAATCAGGACCCAGCATAGACAGCTCTCAAAAAGGATGTTTGTCTTACAACAGCCAAATAATTTGCTTAAAATGTTGAGGTTTTACTTCTCCGCCAACACTATTAAGGACATTTCGGAAATGCTGCTTGCGATTTTGTTGGGACTCTTACCCGACACGAGATGAAATGACATTTCAAGCCCTACAACCCAAAGAAACGGCTGGGGTTTAAGGGGTGGTCCGACTATCACCACTTTTCCTGCACAGGCTGATGGGAGCTGTGGGTTAATTGTATTGACTCCTGATCATTGCCTCTACTTCTATTTTAGAGCTATGCGGTTTACCAGAACTCAAGTTTGGTCGGTTTTAGGTCTGCACCAAAGCACCATACAGCCCAATCTATTTCTCCAAGCCCTGACGGGTGGGGTGCTCAACGCTCAACTTCAACAATAATCCTTTACAGTTTGTGTGTAGTTAGGGAGACAACTTTCTATCAGCTTGCTGAGTCCTGATACATTCCGAGAAAAAAACAAGGTAAAATGTCACAACCGTTTTTGCTAATAATTACGTCTAGGGCTGTGTGAGCCTGTATGCTCATAGCAATGACTTCATATCTTTCACATTGGCACTTATCTCACCAATGTTCATATTTAGACATATTTTCTGTCATTTTTAGCAAGGGAAACAACTCCAATGCATTCCTGTGCACTTTTATCAACTGAGATCCTCTGAAAATGGGTTTTACACTTAAAGAACTTGCTGTAAAGGAGTAAATTCTTTCCCTAGTAGGCAAACTTAATTTTAAACAGTTGCCTCCCCTGAATCTGTTTCATCTGAGGTTTAACGACCCCGTCAACACTATTTAGGTCATTTTGGAGACACTGCTTCCAATTTTGTTGCACATTTACCTGACACTGAGATGAAATGACATCTCAAGCCCTACCACCCAATGAAACCAAGAAGCTTATAAGCACTGGATGGTCTGACTCGCACCACTTTGCTTCGGCAGGCTTAGTCCTTCTAAGCGTTTTACCAGTACTCATGTGTGGTCAGTTTAAGCTCTGCATTGAAGCACCATGATGCATGGGGTCGACCCCTGAATCTGTTTGGTAGTCTACTAAAATCGTGTCATTATTGTCTCAATAATTTACTCTTAGATTTTTTAAACTGCCTCTTTAAATGGTTCTGAGTTTGTGACAGTTTACCATTTGGTGCTGAAAAAGAACACTGCAGCAGCAAGCCCGTACAAGAACTAACCCTGGTAAGAGCTCCCGGTGAGCTAATAATTATCCATAAATATTATCAAAAGAATTTCCAGGAATAATTTTAGGAGAACAGATTAAATGATCTTACAAAGCTGCCTAATAGCGGAAGCAAGGTTGAAGTGTTCATGACGAAAACAGGCCTCTCGAAAAATATTGAATATTTTATTACCAAAAAATGAGAATTTTCCAATGAAAAAAATCCGAGATTTATCACATTTCTGTCCTGAACATAGATTGTTGGTACTCATTAGAACCACCTCGCCGAGAGGTTCTAACGAGTACCAACAATCTATGTTTTAATCTTATCAGAAATAAAAAAAAAATACTGTATACCCCTGTAAACACCAGTTTTACTGTACGAAAGTGGGGTTTGAAGCGGTCGAAATTATATAGGCCTGTTTTCATGTGTACTGCAGGATTTATAAATAGCTTTAGCTACATAAGCCACAAGCTTTAAATCAGATTACAAACGGTTAGTTTGCTACTTGAATGAAGCAAAATAAAAGACATTATTATTACATCCACTCGAGAACTCCACTGTGGATCCTGTTTAGGGTAGTTGGTAAATATTTCCGTTCATATTTAACAACTCTATAGCATTATCCAGCTGCTCTCTGAAAGAAAACAGTTATTAGACATTCATCACATGAAAAACTTATTCCCTCTTCACAAATATATACAGTACACGCTGACCCTTAACTTGCAGGGTTTTTATTTAGATGTGGGGGCCTGGGATTTTCTCCCTTCTAATTAATAGGCCTACTACTGAAAATGTCATCCGCTCATGTAATCTGCTGCATCTTTTTGCAAACTTTTCAAAAACAGTTTTGCACACTAGCAAAAGGTGTGTGTAAAGAATTTTACCTAATATATATATCAGCTGACTCAGCAGCAGTCACATGCTCTCTGATAGCATCATTCACGCTAGGCTATTAACACTTTATGGTTGTGTATTTGTATGCTCTTAGTTTGAAGTAGTTATTAAACTTATAAACAGAATGTGAGTCTGGACTTTGGTTATTATTTATTACAGTGTGGACCCTGATCAGACTGTTCCTGGAGGAGCTGTCTGATCTAGCTGCACACCGTAACATTGAATTTTAAAAGTAATGGTTAACCAACAAAGCAACCATAATTATTGTGATTAACTTCTTTATCTCTGAAGATGCTGCGCAAAAAACTGCATTTGAAAAAGTTGTCTGTTTATGTTGTCGGCTGAATCCTCAAACATATTTTTGCATACAGGCAAACAGTGTGGACCCAGATCACACTGATCCTCTAAGACTGCTCCCAGAGGATCAGTCTGATCTGGGTCCAAACTGTTTGCAACAGTAACTTTTAAAGTGTTCAGCAGATAACAAAGCAGACGACAATTGTTGTGACTGGACCCTGATCAGACTGTTCCTGGAGGAGCTGTCTGATCTAGCTGCACACTGTAACATTGACTTTTAAAAGTAATGGTTAACCAACAAAGCAACCATAATTATTGTGATTGACTGCTTAATCTCTGAAGATGCTGCGCAAAAAACTGCATTTGAAAATGTTGTCGGCTGAATCCTCAAACATATTTTTGCATACAGGCAAACAGTGTGGACCCAGATCAGACTCATCCTCTAAGACTGCTCCCAGAGGATCAGTCTGATCTGGGTCCAAACTGTTTGCAACAGTAACTTTTAAAGTGTTCAGCAGATAACAAAGCAGACGACAATTGTCGTGACTGGCATTTTACGGGTTAATGGATATTAAGACCACATCAATGTAATTAACATCCTTGTAATCCACACTTCACGAAGGGATCGCAAATGCAATTTTCATGACTATCCATATTACGGGCCTCCGTTGCCTAGTGGATAAGAGCGTTGACTCTTTTTAGCATTAAATCTCTCATCGCTGTGTGTTCGAGCCTGGGGTCACATGTGAGATGCCAAGTTCTGCAACGGAAGGTCAGGTGGTTTTTCTCTGGGTACTCCAGTTTTTGCCCACATCTGATTAACGATCAGCCCGATATGAGTGAAATAATCTTGAAAGCCGGTAAAACCAAAACACACAAAAAAATAGATGTTTATAGACAGTCAGTTGTTTGTTTGATTTGAGGTTTAACATCACCATAAAGACTAATTAGGTCACTTTGGAGCCATTACTTCCAATTTTGTGGGACTTTTACCCGACATTGAGATGAAATGACATCTCAAGCTCTGTCGCCCAATTCAATCAATAGGGTTAGAAGCATACACGGTCCAACTCACGCCGCTTTGCCTGGGCAGGCTTAGATCCTCTAAACGGTTTACCAGTACTCGTGTGTGGTCGGATTCAGCTCTGCTTGGAAGCATCACGCAGCCCATCTATTCCTTCAAGCTCAGCTTGGCGGGGTGGGCCTGCCGGTCGTAGTGACCTTATGTTTTGCCCCAATGACAAGGTGCAATATCGCCATAAAAGGAACCATTATTGGAAATCAATACAACAGTGTCGAAAACTGCCGACAAAATACAACTCAGCTCACTAGAGTCCATACATGTGATATCTCCCGGATCATCCGGGAGGCTCCCGGAAATGGACACGATCTCCCGGGCTCCCGGACAGGACTAAAAAACTCCCGGAATCTGAATTTTCCTATAACATTTTTTTCTGAACCGTCCAATTTTTGTCCGTTTGGTATACAAGGGTACTGACTTGACACAACAAATGGTCAAGAGATTAACTTCATAGCAGGGTGCAATTATCGGCGCTGTCAGTCTGCTGGAAATCAACGGTTTATTCACTGATAAGATGCACTGAGGTGTGAAAGTGATTCACGCATTAATAAAGGTACCTGTTACAGCGAAAATTATACCTGGAAAAGGTATCTTTTCAAGGGCCATGGATGATTAAAATGACAAGGGTGATTGTTTCCGTCGCCGATTTGTGGTAGATGAATTGTTCAACCATAAAGTCTGGCATCCGTAAAAAAAATCGTGAAAGTTGCGGGCAAGTCATCTTTATTAATTAAGATACTGAAAAATGCGAAAATTATTTAATCACTCCTAAGACGATTAGCTACAATTAACAGTACATGCATGCATATAAAAACATACTTTTCTACTGCCTCGTGAATGGTTATGTTTTGGCGCCAGGTGAGAAAAGTCGCATGCTTTGTGTAAACACGTGTATGCAGTTGTTGGTGATTGACACGGATCTTCTGGGGATTAGTCGAGTTCTCTATCCACAACCGTTTAGTTATCGAGAAAATATATTTTACCGGTGCCAAACAATGACATTAAACACGTGTGGAGTAGCTTGGGGGATGACGTCATTTACCGATCGCGTGCAGAAAAATGGTAGCGGTAAATTGCGGACGTTGGATTTTTTGGCGATTTGGGTGGTGGAAAACTTTGATGTTCGCATTGAACTTGCTTGTAATGTGGGTGTGAAAGTTTGGGCTCGTTTTGGGTGGATGGGTCCTCGTCTTGTGGCTGGATCATTAAATTATAAACTAATGCATTCTTTAATCTGTTATCTCGCTAAGCTGACACTTTTGATCTTTTGAGTATACTGATTGCAGCTCATTTTTTACAACTACCGTATTACCGCAGTTTAAAGTCGGAGGAAAATAAAATTGTGATAGAAACCTTGGATAATATTCTTAAATGTTGGTTGGGGAGAATTTGGGGTCCAAAGCAAAACCGTGCTACATGTGTGTCCGAATTCATGCTGTAATGAATCAGGCTATAACGAGATCTGGGTGTACCTGCAAATATGCCTAGTAAAAGAGAGTGATGAAAAAGGGATGAAAATGATGTGTCAAACTTGTCATCGAATAGTCTCCAGGAAGGAGAACCCAATCTCCAGGAAATGAAAACCAAATCTCCAGCATGGTCATCGAAAGGTTATCACATGTATGCTAGAGGCGAGTGCTAGCAATGGCTCCGACCAGCCTGTGCATTAGAAGAGTCTTGCCAAAGCCTTTGCTGGGGAATATTGGTGCTCAGAGAGATTTAGAAGAGAACTTGGGAGAAATTCACCAACTGAATGACAAACAGTGAAGATCCAGATCAGGGTCCAGTTGTTTAAAACTAACGATGTCGTTAGTTAACATATCGTTAAAACTTTGATCATTTCATATGGTAAACATACTAAATTTCTTGCTGAAAAAATGTGAGCAGCTTTTGCCGCTGCAAAAGCTGCTCATTTTTTTTTCCAGCAAAATTACCAAAATTCTGAATATTAAACTTGCTAGAGCAGTTAACAATATGACCAATTACAAGCTCGTTAAGCTAATGATGCTTTGAATAACTGGCCCCAGATGGCTTCTTGCCATCTGTCTTGGATTTACACAATTTGCGATGGTAGAGTTCACCTTGGTTCTACAGGACAAGTGTTCAATTCGAGAAAACCTTTCAACAGATAAATTTTAAACACAAGACTTACGATATATGGTTCTGTGTAATTCTCTGTGTCCTTAGAGGGCTTCACAGTACTGAAAAACATACAAGATTTCTTTAAAGATTCTGTGCTGGAGCATAGGTTCTGATGAAGAGTAATATAATATTAAGGAAGTTTTCAGAAAAAAAAAAATAAGATCATTCATCTCCAGCATCTACAAGCACTCTAAAAAGAGGAAAGTGAGAAAACTGATTATTTGAATTACATTGCAGCTATTATTTCTAAACTACAGTGAAATTCCACTATTAAGACCGCCAAAAAAATTATGACAAATCTATCTATCTATCTATCTATCTATCTATCTATCTTCTTATACTGAGTCGGTCATATCTGGCCATTACCTCAGTTGATTGGGTGGCTAAATTTAGAATTTAGCTGAAAAAAAAAAGAAAAAAAGAGGCACTGGATGCGTCCTTAAAACTATTTACAATCTGCATAACAGAGGTATCCTAAAACGCATACCTCTGAGACCCAATCTTACACTGTGCGGGCTTTGAACTCTTCTGCGGACTTGGCATTCACCGCAGAGGAGGGAAGACTATTCCATTGGGGAATAGTTCTAGGAAAAAACGAGTTCTTCAGGGCATCACTATAGGACTGGTATCTACGATATTGTGAGTCGTTTAATTTTGATGCCCTTGTTTGGGTCGACAGTGTTACAGGGGTCAAGTACCTATCTTTATCAATAGACACTGAATCAGAGTGTATCTTGTAGAAGAAGGTTAAAGAGGACTGCTCACGACGGGCCTCCAGGGACGGCCACTCTAGCTCATTAAGCATGTCACCGACGCTACTTCTATTTCGCCATCGCCTACAGGTCCATCGAGCAGCTGTCCTCTGCACCTTCTCCACCTGCTGAGTCTGAGTTTTAACATAGGGGTGCCAAATGGGTGATGCATATTCGAGTTGAGGGCGAACCAATGTTTTATATGCAACATCCTTTGTCTGCCTAGGTGCAAAAGCCAAGTTCCGTCTAAGGAATCCCAAAGTCCTAGTTGCTTTAGATGTAATCTCTGAGATATGTTGACCCCAATCAAGATCGTCAGTGATGGTGATACCAAGATATTTGGCGGATTGAACATGCTCCAAAACTTGCTGGTGAAGAGTATAGTCAAACTTAATTTGCTTGTCCGGAGGGTGTCGTGACACTCTCATTGAGTGACATTTGGCCACATTGAACTTCATTTGCCAATCGGCCTCCCACTGTGCAAGTTGATCCAGGTCATCTTGTAAAATAAGACAGTCAGAAGGAGAATATATGTTCCTATACAGGACACAATCATCAGCAAACAAACGGACCGATGACCTGATATTATCGGGGAGATCATTAATGAAAACCAAGAAAAGGACCGGTCCAAGGACCGAACCTTGGGGGACTCCAGATAAAACAGGGACTGGATCAGACGCTTGGCCATCAAGTACAACTTGTTGTGAGCGCCCAGAGAGCCATGAGCTAATCCACCTATGCGTGGATCCTCTTATCCCATAGTACTCCAGTTTATGTAATAGCCTTCTGTGAGGTACCTTGTCAAAGGCCTTAGCAAAGTCCATGATGATCAAGTCAGTCTGTTTGTGGCCACGATTTATGGCCCCATCCAGATTGCTCACAATGTCATGGTAAAATTGAACAAGCTGCGTTTCGCAAGACCTTTGACTCCGGAAACCATGTTGACAGTCAGCAAGAATGCTCTCAAAGGCTAAGTGCTTGTTGATGTTGCTTACTAATATATGCTCCAAGGTTTTGCAACAGATGCATGTTAGCGACACTGGTGTTAGCGACAAATTATGCCATTATAAGGACATATAGTGTGTGTGTGTGAATTCGGGTTTAACGTCGTTTTCATCAATTTTTCAGGCATATCACAACGGTGTCTGGTTGCGACAGGGAGCTCAATGCTCACTTTTATAGTGCTGCCTCACTGAAGTATCATGTCCCAGACACATTACATGATACCACACCCAGTCACATTATCCTGACACTGGGTTGACCAGTCCTAGCTCTACCCCGTAAATCTGGGTGCCAAGCGAGGAGCAGCTAGTACCATTCTTAACGACTTTGGTATATCACAGCCCGGGATCGAACCCGTGACCTCCCGTTCCCCGGAGCGAACACTCTACCAACTGAGCTATCGGGGCCGGTAAGCATATATAGTAGGTGACAGGTACATTTTTTGTAGAGGTGCCACGATTCACCGAAATCACGATGCATCACGGTTCAGTGGTCACGATTCGGTCCACGATTCTTTTGATCCCATTTTCGATACGGTTCGATTCACAAAATTGTCAAAAATTGTCAATCAATTAGTTGTTTAATTACTGCATGGCAAAGTGAAAGAAACTAGTACTCTTCAACAGTAATCTTCATTTTGAGTGTTTCTGAACAGATACACACATGGATATTACTTTAGGCACTGTTTTTATGACTTATTTCAAGCAAACAAAAGCGCTAATGCGAATGTCATTAGTTTTCGCGACTTGCGAAAATCGATCTTTCAATCAAAGACTGTCACTAATTATGACTTTTAAAACCTTTTAAAATGATCAGAAAAGTTCTGTCAAACACTCCTCAATTGAATTTAAGTCTGTTTTTGAAAAGTTGTTCATGTTGTTTCATAGAAAATGAGCCAATCTCCCATGATCAAAAACTGAACATTTTTCTGGACAGAACGTGTTTTCAAACAAAGGTTATAAAGGCATCTACAGCATGTCTACAAGCATTAATTAAGTGGTTGAACTTTGTTTTAATGTGATTCTTTCTTATTGAGAAACTATTCTAAAAAAACATTTAGTTATTGTCATAGAACTTTGATAGAAACATTCTTAATTTAACTCTGAACCACACCACTGACCAGACATAGATTTTCATATGTTGCTGGCCAAATAATGTTATCCTTTGCAGTTAATAACTCAGTAGTTGAAGCCTTAAAATGTATCGTGATATGTATCGTATCGGGAACCAAGTATCGCGATACGTATCGTATCGTGAGGTGAGAGTATCGTGGACACCCTAATTTTTTGTATGTTCTTCAACCACTGTGCTCTGGTGGGAGACAACCTTTGGGACTGGTCAAAAATGGTCGAAAAAAACATTTTTGAACCATTCAAAAGGTAGATTTAAAATAGGAATTCTGCTGTATATACATGTACATGTACTGCAAATTTCAAAATTTAATATCTTCATCAGCAATACTTTTTATCAACAAGAGCTTTGTCTGTATTGGAGTTTAACGGCTCAACACTCTTTTAGGTCATTTTTGAGCCGGTCAGTTTCCCGGGCAGGCTTATACATAAGCGATTAACCAGTACAGTGCACATTCTTTCGCCAGAAACTGACAATTGCCCTTCTTGAATCAGCGGGAGAGAATGATCGTAAAAAATTTCATGATCAATCTCCACAAAAAAATGTTGCTGACCCCAATAGGTATTGAACCCGCGTCCTCCTGATCACCAGTTAGACGCGCATCCGACTGAGCTACCGAGGCCGGCTATCCATTACGCAAACACGCCAAATACATTGCCACCTTTATCGCTGAAAAAATGAAAATCTGAAGATGAAAAGTTGTGATATTTTTCTTATTTCTGCTCTAAAATATAGATTGTGGGTACTCGTTAGAACCCCCGGAAACCCCAGTTTTACTTTATAAAAGTGGGGTTCAAGGGGGTCAAAATAATATAGGCGTGTTTTCGTGATGCAACAAGAGCTGTCGCACAACAGCATAGCTCGCCTGTATTACACCTTCAAGATAAAATCACTGAACCATGAAATATAGGTCACACTGACTAGATATATTTTATGTCAATCATTAGGTCACATGGAACTTATATGTCAGGTATGACAATTTTCCATCAAACAGTATTTAAGATATGCATGTAAGTCAAAATCATAGGTCACACTGACATGAGATATATTTTGAGCTCAATCATCAGGTAATGTGGAACTAAGAAACCAGGTATGACATTTCTCTGTCAAATAGTATTCAAGATAAAAGACAAAATCACTGAACCATGAAATATAGGTCATCCAGACCTAGATATATTTTGATGTCAATCAATGGGTTACATGTACATGGAACTAATATCCCAGGTATGACATTTCTCCAACGAATACTCTTCAAGTCCAAGATATAAGTTAAAATCACTGGACCGTGAAATGTAGATCACCATGGCCTTCACCCGTTTAAATTGAACGTGGCTGATGTAGAACCCAGTTTGTCTATAACTTACTAACATAATGGAAATACATATAACATACTACAAAGGTTTCCTAGATTTTGAACCCTAGCCCCAACGGGGGCATGAACTGAGGGATAAATTCTCTTAGCATCTCAGAAGACCCTCCGAGGTACCCAAATTCGGTGAATGACCGTAAACTGCTGAGTTACCTCCCCAAATGACAATTTTCAATACAGATATCCCCTTATAATTCACTGGTCCCCAAGGTGTCCAAATTAACCCATTGTATGCAGGAAACCCCCAAATGGGGTACCTTGGCAAACAGTGCAGGCCGTGATCAGACGTTGCAGAAGGCGCAATCTGATCAGGGCCTGCACTATTTGCTAACTTAACTTTTGATGAGCCACCTCTCCCCTCAGCCAGCAGCCACCATCCTAATCTAAGCTCCCCCTCTATTTAACAATTTGATCCCGGGCTTCTCCAGACTTTCGGATGAGTCTTTAAACCAAGGCCCCATCGCCGTATGACCTTAGCTGTTGGTGAGACGTAAAACTCAAACACTCACTCACCCTATTTAACAACCAGATCTAACTTCCGAATTCCCCCCCCCCCCCCCCCCCCCCCGCCCATAGGGGCTTGAAGAAATATATGGACTGCACGATGCTTCCATGCAGAGCTGAATCTGGCCCGCACACTAGTACTGGTAAACCGCTCAGAGGATCTAAGCCTGTCCAGGAACCGCAGTGCGAGGCAGACTGTCCATGCTTATAAACCCTATTGGTTTCATTGGGCGACAGGGCTTGAGATGTCATTTCATCTCAATGTCGGGTAAAAGTCCCACAAAATTGGAAGCAACGTCTCCAAAATGACCTTTACAGTGTTGACGGGGACGTTAAACCTCAAATCAATCAATCAAAAACTTCCGAAGTAAAAATAGGAACAATTCCTTTTCTGGCATGTTCATGTATTGCAAGATTTCAGTTTTATTATCAGTATAAATAATCAATTTTAAACAAAGAAAACTAGAACTGTCAGAGCATCTGACTATAGCCCCACTATAGCGCTATCAGAAAAGAAAAATACAAGAAAAAAAAATGTTTTCAGCTTTCAGCCTCTAATTAAAGGTGGTAAAAAGGATTGAAATTGGTATTGTAGCTAATAAACCAAATTCATCACAGGATACCATTGCAACTGCAAATTTGTAATATATCAGTGCTAGGGAAAAGTCAGTGTTCAGATTTCAGGATTATTACAATTTCATTTCCAAGTGTCATTTTTCAATGTTCAAAGGGCAATAACTCAAAAAGTAGGCAATCCAGAGTTATGGTTCATGCGCCCTGCACATTGTCTTATACTGCTTTACATTTGAGTGAAGTTTCATGAAAATACCTCAAATGGTTTTTGAGTTATGGAGTAGACAAGGTTAAAATTGCAATTTTTCAATGTTCAAAGGGCAATAACTCAAAAAGTAGACAATCCAGAGTAATGGTCCATGCGCTCTGCACATTGTCTCACAGTGCTTTACATTTGTGTGAAGTTTCATGAAAATATCTTGAACGGTTTTTTAGTTATCATGAATAACGGACTAACGGTTGCCATTTTTCAATGTTCAAAGAGCAAGAACCCCAAAAGCACATGTAGTCAATCCAGAATTATGGTTCATGCACTCTGCACATTGTCTCATAGTGCTTTACATTTGTGTGAAGTTTAATGAAAATACCTCGAACGGTTTTTGAGTTATCATATCATGAATAACGGAATCACAGAAGGCCAAGGCAAATCCAATATAGCCCTCACTTTTTCAGCAGGGCTACGGTATATAGAAAATAAATGATGCAGAGGTGCCAGATGAGTTTATGACTGTTTATCATTTATATTTAATTCTGTACATGAATGTTGAGCTGCCTGCTATCACCTGTCTGTATCAGGCCAATGTTGCATCATTTGTTTCCCTCTGTTAAATAGCTACCTCTTTTAAGCATCCAGTATTAGAGTTTTAATTACAGAGGTTGCACTGTACTTACAACCAAATAAAAATCAAAAATGAGTTCCTTTAAGAGCAATGAAAACATTCATAAGAAAGAAGATGGGTCATACTACGTAGTTTCGGCTAATAAAGCCTCATCAGTGACCCTGCAATGATCCGGCAAAGAAAGCCAGAGGAAACATACTGCAATTTTGCGAATTTCGAATAGGCAGTCGATTCAAAGACTGATACAAATCTAAATGGGGTCAAAAGAATTAAAAACCTGTCTAGAATATGAGTCTAAACCAATAATTTATTTCGGATTTCTCAGAATATTCACGCTGATCTCAAAGGACCAAAAGTAAAATATAAACTGCACTATGGTTGATGTACGGGGAGACGTTTTACGGCCGCCACACGGCACAACACCAGCTGCAGTGAAGGCAAATAAAAATCAAAAATGAGTTCCTTTAAGAGCAATGAAAACATTCATAAGAAAGAAGATGGGTCATACTACGTAGTTTCGGCTAATAAAGCCTCATCAGTGACCCTGCAATGATCCGGCAAAGAAAGCCAGAGGAAACATACTGCAATTTTGCGAATTTCGAATAGGCAGTCGATTCAAAGACTGATACAAATCTAAATGGGGTCAAAAGAATTAAAAACCTGTCTAGAATATGAGTCTAAACCAATAATTTATTTCGGATTTCTCAGAATATTCACGCTGATCTCAAAGGACCAAAAGTAAAATATAAACTGCACTATGGTTGATGTACGGGGAGACGTTTTACGGCCGCCACACGGCACAACACCAGCTGCAGTGAAGGCAAATAAAAATCAAAAATGAGTTCCTTTAAGAGCAATGAAAACATTCATAAGAAAGAAGATGGGTCATACTACGTAGTTTCGGCTAATAAAGCCTCATCAGTGACCCTGCAATGATCCGGCAAAGAAAGCCAGAGGAAACATACTGCAATTTTGCAAATTTCGAATAGGCAGTCGATTCAAAGACTGATACAAATCTAAATGGGGTCAAAAGAATTAAAAACCTGTCTAGAATATGAGTCTAAACCAATAATTTATTTCTGATTTCTCAGAATATTCACGCTGATCTCAAAGGACCAAAAGTAAAATATAAACTGCACTATGGTTGATGTACGGGGAGACGTTTTACGGCCGCCACACGGCACAACACCAGCTGCAGTGAAGGCAAATAAAAATCAAAAATGAGTTCCTTTAAGAGCAATGAAAACATTCATAAGAAAGAAGATGGGTCATACTACGTAGTTTCGGCTAATAAAGCCTCATCAGTGACCCTGCAATGATCCGGCAAAGAAAGCCAGAGGAAACATACTGCAATTTTGCGAATTTCGAATAGGCAGTCGATTCAAAGACTGATACAAATCTAAATGGGGTCAAAAGAATTAAAAACCTGTCTAGAATATGAGTCTAAACCAATAATTTATTTCTGATTTCTCAGAATATTCACGCTGATCTCAAAGGACCAAAAGTAAAATATAAACTGCACTATGGTTCTGTCATACTTACTGGAAAGTATATCTTGCAGCTACAATACAACCAATCACTGTGCATACAAACAGCGGGACCAACTGAAACGACAAACGATGAAAAAAATTAATAAGCACTGCTCATGAGACAGCACTGCTTATGAGACACCCCCTCCCTCACAAGTTAACCCTTGTTCTGCTGAATACTTAAATATGCCACATCCACAACTGATTATCAACCAATTAGATTATGATGCAAATTATTGCAACAAATTCACATTCTGAATGACAAACAATGTAGATCCTGATCAGATGGGTTCTTCTGATCTACATTGTTTGAAAGGTAAGGCATATCTGGGCTCAGCAGGACAAGGATTAAAGGCTGATAAAAGAGTAATTGATAAGGGTCGTATCGTCGTAAATACGGCTCTAAAATCGAGCAAATACGCCTAGAAATGAAGAAAAAGTCGTACCAAATACGACCATCAAATCGGCGATACGCTAAGGTCGTTCCATTGCAGTCGTATCGGCAATGAAAAAAAAAAGCGACGCCTGACAAAAAGCAATCGACATTGCGGTTATTTTCGCCGCATCATAGTCTTCAACAAAAACTGTTCCAATCTTCAAGAATGATTCGAAATTCATTCATTCATGAATGATGGCATTTGTTTTAATTACGCTGAAACACTTCAACCTTGCCTTTTGATGATCATATATTGAATACCGATCCGCTCATATTTAATCAGCCTCAAGTTATGACAACTGTCAACATGATTAGGAAACCGATTATTGATGCGTGATTACATAACGGTATATATTTTCTAAGGGAAAGCTGCCCGCCATTATTAACTTTATTAACAACGCCTGAAGCATGAACAGTAACTTTATGACAAGCGTGCATAAAAATATACTGCTCAAAGTTTGATAGGGATCACTTTTTTAATGCAAAATAATTTTTGGATGAATTAATCAGCTGAATCCAAATTTGATACATAATGATAGAAAACGTATCCTTCACAAAACCTAGTGATTAATTTTGTCAACTGGTACTGCATTCAAGCGTGACAACAGCAAACGTCTTGGCACCCCCAAAATTTGCCGTAACACGAAGGGATTTGGACAACTGATTTTTCACAAATTTCCAAATTTGTTTAGACAAACGTGCTTAATAACGTGTATGGCGTACAAGGGCATCAATTACAGTACGACATCCGGTTTTGTGAAATCAGCTTTCATTCAGCAACCAATGCATCTTTGAGCTCCTGTAAAGTCCTCGGATGCACAGGTCGGGCTGAAACAGCACTCTGTAGCATGTCCCACGCATGCTCAATGGGATTTAAGTGCGGTGACCGAGCAGGCCAGTCCATACGAACGATTGTATCACATTCCAGGTAGGAATCAGTGACGTTGGCAGGGTTGGGACGGGCATTATCATCCATCAGAATAAAGTCCGGGCCGATAGCATCTGCATATGGTCTCACAAACTCATCAAGAATCTCATTACAGTACCTCACTGCCATTAACGTTCCGTTTTCAACGACGTACAAGTCAGGTTTACCGTTCACGCTTATCCCAGCCCAAACCATGACTGACCCCTTTCCATAGCGATCATGCTCTGCCACATTCAAGTCATCGAATCGCTGTTTAGACATTCGCCACACTAATTGACGTTTATAAGTGAAGTCTAGACAGAATCTGGACCCCTCAGTAAACAGTACTGGCGTCAAGTCACGAACCGTCCACCTGACGTGAGTTCTGACAAAGTCTAACCGGTCTAGCACGTGCTGTCTCGTCAACGGGACACGTACAGCAGGCCTCATGGCATTAAGTCCGAACTCGTGGAGTCCGTTTCTGACAGTTTGTGTAGAAATTCGTACTCCAGTTCCGTTCATAAGCTCGTTATGCAAACGTGTAGCGTTCAGGAACCGTTGACGTCGAGACTGAATCAACAAGAAACGGCCCTGACGTTGAGTTGTAGCCCTTTCTCGACCCCGCCGCGGCTGTGTGAAGGATTTCCGTGGGTAAGATGCCGACTCCACATTTGTGGAACCACGCTCTGAGACACATTCAGAATCCCAGCAACACGATGTTGAGAGACGCAAGATTCCAACATTCCGACGCAACGATTCATTTCTTCGGGGCTCAGACGGTTTCTTAATTGTCCCCCTAGGCATTTTAGTGTTTCACAAATCAAATGAAGTCCTTTGTACGCTTGGTAAAGGAACACTGACAAGTTTGATTGGTCTGTTGGAAAGCAGTGCTACGCAAGATTTTGGGGGTGCATGAATTCATTTGCGAATTGTGAGAAGTATACACTTTTATGAGTACTGAACTGCACACGAGTTTCTGCTTAAGATATTTATCAATATACCGAGTACAAATTCTGTCAAGAACTTATAAATTTTCTGTGCAAAATTTGGTACATAAAAAGTGATCCCTATCAAACTTTGAGTAGTATATGATCCTGAATATTGTTAGGCAACCACATTGACTTCTACAGAGTGTTATCTTCGAGAAAAAAACAATGGGTTCGACAGATCTACAGATTCACATTGTCATGTAGTTAAGAATTAAATATCAAAACAGTCGCGCAGACAATAAAAAGTTAAGACCACTTTTTCTTTTTGTGGAGAACCTGACAAAGTTTCTCCGGAAAAACGCCAAAAAAATCAAATGCAGGAGAAATTTCAGGCAGCTATTTCTCCAAAATCGCAGAAATTCACGTTGAAATGGATTACTCTGTATTTTGTGGAAAAACAAAACAGAAGCAACAACAACTGGGCTAGGAAAGTTATAATTAATGCAACAGCGAATATATATCCGACCAGGCAGCGTTAGCGCTAGCTCTTTCTGCTTAGCGTCCGCAGGCCGCAGATGCTGCAAGAAAATTTGCGTCCAAGACTCATTTTTTTCGCCAATTGTAGCAACTGCAATTGGCGAAAACTCTTGACCGGAGGCTTAAAAACCTTGTTTATTGCCGTTTTCCGACACGTGTATATCGGCGCCTTTGATTATTGCATCATGGTGTTTGTTTACTTTTGACTCCACTTCTATTTTTCATACTTTATCATCTCAACGTATTTTTTTCTCGCAACATTGTCGTCAATGCACGTCTAGATAGAACCATCGCTGCACAGACTGATCTCTTTGTCCGCCGTGTTCCGTATACATTTGACCAAAATTATATTTATTGAGTCACAATGGCAGGATTAACCTGTAATACTTGGGTACTCATATATCTAATTGTGAATCACAGGTGGTCAGCATGCAGTGCATGCTTATTTACCGCTATCTATCAAGTAGCGGATTAAATTAACACCCTAAGATGTCTCGCCGGCGTCTTTGAACATTAGGCAGAATGACTGGCAGCGCATCATTAAAGAACGCAAGCACAGCAATCGGGACAGACTGATTAGCTTTCACAGATGCGCTTGCTGATCTGAGTCTTCACTGGTCGCACGCTTTATTGTATTTTTAGTGAGCGCTGAATTTCTCGCCTTTTACCAATCGCATGCAGTTCCTACAATTCGTGGAGATTTCCCGCCTTTGAGCGCGTAGCACATAAGGCCGCTGCAGACACAAAACATGGGTTTGAAAACGTTTTGATGACAATATGATCTGTGTGACGGCTGAAAACTCCGACTAGCCTGCACCGTCTGATCAAAACGAGCCTTCAATGCCGTCTCCAAAACACATGGGGAGTAGAAGTCGACATTGGCTGGATTTACATTCCTTAGAAGAAAAAGTAATTTTTCATTTTGCTGTTCGCCAGCTTGTTAACATGAAAATGTATATCGGTATGTTACGATGATAGAATGTGTTTAACGTCTTTTATATATGGCCATAGCCGCGTCTGACATTATTATAAGTGCACTTAGCAGCCACCCTGTGATGACAGATGAAGATATGACCCTAGTTTTGAATTAAGGAGTACCGATACTCTCAAAGAATCACAGGATATGCCTATGTCTTTGGTTGAAGGAGTAACAGTACTCCTCTGGCAAAAGCTTATCAACAACACTGTGATAAAAAAAAGTAAAAATACGAAAGTGTAACGGACACTTACAAATTACAAAGGGGAATAACTTTTAACAGTATGAATCCATTATCCATTGACACTTCGTTTTCTGTAGCAGCAACAGCACACGAATATCAACATTTATGAAAATATGATGAGTCCTTGTGAGTGAGTGAGTGTTCGAGTTTATGTCCCACCAACAGCTAAGGTCATACGGAGATGGGACCTCGGTTTATAGACTCATCCGAAAGTCTGGAGAATAGAAGTAAAACAAAGATCAGGAATTGAAACAATTAACTTACTCCACCCATAAAAGACACCAAAGGGAAAGAAATACAAACATTAAGCGACCAGACCATAATGGAAACCTAAACAAAGGAAGGCCATAAGGACAGTTACTTTCCCACAAAATGGCCATGTGGCCATCCAAAACCAAAAGACACAAGTGATACACACAGTAAGTAACAAACAACAACATAAATAAATCGCCACAGAAGAGCCGCCTTGGAACGGTCAGTGGAAGATTTCCACTGGGGGGCTTAAATCGATTTTACGTGGCCACAATCCTCGCCCTTACTTCCGTCGCGATTTAGACAAATAATTTGTTCAGTCCGCATGAAGGCCTCCTAACTCATCAGTGCAACATCTCCATGAACACAAAAATCAAAGAACCACAGAGGTGAGACAACGGTGAGGACTCGACAGCAAGAAACCACTGAAATGCTGGAGCAAAAGAAAACCAACAGTTAGACTCCGATGAGCCCGACAAGAGACAGAGCATCAGGCACCAACCGACATTATCTCTCTAATTTTCAATAAGCCTTTACGTTGGAGCCGTCATAGAATCTGAGGCCTGACCCACCGGCGTGCAATTAAAGAGGGAAGCAAAGTTGCCAACCATGATTGGGTTAACTACCATGCATGCAGTCTGTCGTATAATATCCATGTTGTACCCAATCTTTTTATATCGAAGAATGATTTTACGAAATTGGGTGCTGAAGTCATTGCGGTTATATATTTTTCTGAATTTATATGCTAAGTCACCATTTATGGTCATTTTTCTATATAATCTCTACATTTTTGGGATCCATCTTGAAACCATGTTATATCAAAAACCGTGTTATAACAAGGTTGTGGTGTATAATAAATCAAGATAAGCAGGACAACCAGTTTTCAAGCACTACAAAGGGGAATAACAAAATAATTACTGATCCCTGGTCCCTAATTTTCCCCTAGCAACAACATCTTATCAATATCAACATTTATGCAAAATACGTGTATGATACAATTCCTAAAATGCTTCAGTGAGATAGAGAGGAAAAAGAAGTGTTATGGACATCTGACAATTCTGATCTTTTGAGTATACCAGCTGCAGCGGTTGTGTTAACTTTTGTGTGTCAAGGTAAATGAGTTTATATAACTAACTTTAATTACTAATTGGACAAGCTGTTATGACATGCCTGCAATTAACTTGAAACTGAAAAAGAACCGTTATTGACCGTGACAACTATAGTATTATCTACAGTATCAACACACCTTAAAGTCAGAGGGAAATAAAGTTTCCTTGCTTGAAACTTGATAGAAACTTTGCATTATATTTATAAATGTTGGATGGGGAACATTTGGGATCAGAAGCAAAATCGTGCTATATCCGAATTCATGCTGTAAGGAATCATGCTAAAACGAGGTCCGGGTGTATGATTGAATTTATCTTCCAACTGTTACCATTACATCCTTTGGTCTTCCCCCAGGAAAAAAAAAATGTATGTCCAAATTATATGTTGCATTTCTTTTTTTGCAACAGTATACACAGCGCACAGAGTTATGGGTAAATTTCAAAACAATAATGTTTCAGAAAAATAATTAGTACGCTTTGTTCTCCCCAGACTGTACCCCTAAGGAATTAAAAATAAAAAATCTTCTATTTCACTTAAATACTTTTTTCAGTTTACTTTATGCATTTAATCTGCAAAATTTAAGTCCCAAACTAGGAGCTTAGTTTTCCAACAACAAATACCGTATAGTACTTTATTTGCAACTTTTCTAGGTCATCATGCGGCCATATTGTTTAATGATAGTTGTCATTCAGGTCGTGCTTTCTGATTGGCCATTTAAAAATAATACACCTGTATTTTAGATGGTTTACAGCAAATAGGTCATATGATGGTCACGTGACTTTACCTGTCTGCGCAAGTAGGGATTTTCCTACCCTTCAGAATCAGGGTCCAGGGGCTGCTGGGTTTGGGAAAAACAGATAGCTAATATTTATACAGTGTTATTTATAAGCTTTTGCCCGAGGAGTACTGTTACTCCTTCAACCAAATACTTTAGGCGTATCCTGTGATTCTTTGAGTGTATCGGTACTCCTTAATTAAAAACTAGGATCGTATCTTCATCTGTCATCACAGGATGGCTGCGTAGTGCACTTATATTAATGTCAGACGTGGCAATGGCCATATGTAAAAGACATTAAACACATATCTATATATCGATCTTCTTATAATGAGTCGGTCATATCTGGCCATTACCTCAGTTGATTGGGTGGCTAAATTTAGAATTTAGCAGGAAAAAAAAGAGAGAGAGACAGGCACTGGATGCGTCCTTAAAACTATTTACAATCTGCATAACAGAGGTATCCTAAAACGCATATCTCTGAGTCCCAATCTTACACTGTGCGGGCTTTAAACTCTTCTGCGGCCTTATGTACTACATGTTCAAAGTCGGGAAATTTCCATTAATTGTAGCAACTGCATGCGATTGGTAAAAGGCGAGAAATTCAGCGCTCAGCAAAAATACAATAAAATGTGTGACCAGTGAAGACTCAGATCAGCAAGCGGATCTGTGAAAACTAATCAGTCTGTCCCGGTTGCTGTGTTTGCGTTCTTTTATGATGCGCTGCCAGTCATTCATCCTAAAGTTCAAAGACGCCTGCGAGACATCTTAGGGTGCTAATTTAATCGGCTACTTGATAGGTAGCGGTAAATAAGCATGCACTGCATGCTGACCACCAGTGATTCACAATTAGATATATGAGTACCCAAGTATTACAGGTCAATCCTGCCATTGGGACTCAATAAATAAAATTATGGTTAAATCAGGCCACATACTGACCACTCTTTTTCCATGCCTGAAAGGCCCGGTTTTGCAGCTTCAACCTTTATCCTGCTGAACAATTACCTTTGCAAACAGTGCAAATCCGGATCAGATGGCTTCTGATCAGGATCTACACTGTTTGCAATGCATTTTGTGATAATATCAAGTAATTGGGTTGACTTATAGTCAGAAACGGGTGTGGGTAAATAAATTTAATCAGCGGGATAAGGGTTTCATAGTTTTTTTTAAAAGACTAAAGGCACAAAAATCCAAATCTAACAGCCTGAAATCAAGATAAATATCAAGCTTTAAAAGCCTGAAATCCTGCAAATGCCTGAAAAATATGAGGTCTGTTAAATGTATACGGAACACGGCGGACAAAGAGACCAGTCTGTGCAGCAGTGGTTCTATTTCAAACGTGCATTGATGACAATGTCGCGAAGAAAAAATACGCCGGGATGATAAAAGTATGAAAAATAGAAGTGGAGTCAAAAGTAAACAACCACCATGATTCAATTATCAAAGGCGCTGACATACACGTGTCGGAAAACGGCAATAAACAAGGTTTTTAAGCCTCCAGTTGAGAGTTTTGCCAATGACCAAAGGACGCGAAAAAAATGAGACATGGATGCAAATTTTCTTGCATCTGTGGACGCTAAGCAGAAAGAGCTAGTGCTAACGCTGCCTGGTTGGATATGTATTCGCTGTTACATTAATTATACCCACGTTTTTCAACGAAAAGTGGGGATATTGTTATCGCCTCCGTCCGTCCGTCTGTCAGGCTACATGTATCTCCTCCTAAACCGTTAGCCGGAATTCAACCAAATTTGGCATGCGAGTTGCTTACATGAATGGCTTGCGCAAGAGCACATTTTTTTTGTCCCCACCCCCAGGGGCCCTACTGTGGAGAAAACGTGGGGATTTGCGATGGCTTGCCATCGACTGCGCGCTCTAGTTATAACTTTCCTAGCCCAGTTGTTGTTGCTTATGTTTTGTTTTTCCACAAAATTCAGAGTAATCCATTTCAACGTGAATCTCTGCGATTTGGGAGAAATAGCCGCCAGAAATTTCTCATGCATTTGATTTTTTTCTTACGTTTTTCCGGCGAAATTTGCCGATTTCACGTTTGTAAGATTCTCCACAAAAAGAAAAAAAGTGGTCTTAACTTTTTATCGTCTGAGCATCTGTTTTTTATATTTAATTCCTAAGTACATGACAATGTAAATCTGTAGGTCTGTCGAACCCAATTTTTTTTCTCGAAGATGACACTCCGTATGAGTCAATGTGGTTGCCTAACAATATTCTGGATCATATTTTTATGCACGCTTGTCATAAAGTTACTGTTTACGCTTCAGGCATTGTCATCTGATTAAGTTAATAAAGTTAATAATGCGGGCGGCTTTCCCTTAGATAATAAATACCGTTATGTAATCACGCATCAATAATCGGTTTCCTAATCATGTTGATAGTTGTCATAACTTGAGGCTTATTAAATATAACCGGATCTGTATTCAATATATGATCATAAAAAAGGTAAGATTGAAGTGTTCAGCGTAATTAAAACAAATGCCATCATTCATGAATGGATGAATTTTGAATCGTTCTTGAACATTGGAATAGTTTTTGTTGAAATCTATGATGCGGCGAAAACTACGATTTTGATTGCTTTTTGTCAGGCAGCATGTTTTTTTTTTTTTTTCTCATTGCCGATACGACTGCAATGGAACAACCTTGGCGTATCGCCAATTTGATGGTCATATTTGGTACGACCTTTTCTTCATTTCTGGGCATATTTGCTCGATTTTAGAGTCGTATTTATGACAATACGACCCTTATCAATTACTCTGTTTATAGTTTGGAAATTAACTCGGCTGTTTTCGGTTCAATTTTCATGAAATTTTTATCAAAATGTAGCACAACATCAGAAATTGGGAAATTTGTTATAAAACTTGGGAATACCTGTCTCTAAATTGGGAAAATAAGGTCCGATTACCGGCCCCAAAGTTGCAGTAGGAAAATCCTTGCCGAGCGGTTGGCTGCCATATTTAAACAAGATAATTAAATGTAAATAAACGGGACTTTTTTCAATAAAGGTATTTTCACAGCTACATATTTAAAGAAAAATAATTCTTTTATCGCATGTGACAAAAAGAATGAGTAAGAGAAGCGCCTTTAACTGGAAAATAAAACAATGTAGAGAGATGAACCTTCGTGCAGTTATCGCATATGTTATTCATAATAATTTTATACCAAACTGACTACAATATATATCTTCATTATGACAAGAGACGAAATATTAAATCTTTGGATCAGCATTTTTGGCTCGGCCCGGCTTTGGCTTTTATACCCAGACTTGCCTACTCCTCGAGACAGAAAATTGTAAGATTCCATAAAAAGAATCATAAGATTCCAATTTTATTTGTAAGGGTTTCAAGGTATTCGATGCGTAGTCAAAATAAGCTGACATACAATTATGTTTATTGTTATACTTCAAATCGATGCAGCTTTTCTTTTTTCCTTCGCAGAGGCATCCATCTTGTTGATACCAAAAATTATTTGTTAAATGAACCGTGATTGGATGTATTTCCTACTGTTAGTCAATGAAATTTAACTTCTCATTTCGTCACGAGTGTAAGCCAAGTACGGTAACTCTTTATCTTGTTCCAGTATATGAGCCTGCTTTACCGAACCGAAAAAAATACGCCGAACTGCTGATTTTTTTAAAACACCGAAAATCATACGGAATATGTCCGGGACCGCAAGGTCGTAATTCAGACATAAAAATAGTTAGCCCTACGACCAAATCATAAAGGTAGGCATGCCTGTATACCCGATCACAACAAGGAACAAACTGTTAACTGGTTTGGTGGCTCGGCCTGGCCTTGGCTTTTATGCCCGACCCAGCACCATGCCCTTTTTGGGAGCTGCAAGGCTCAAGCTAGAGGGCGACTCGGGCGAAGAAGTCGCCCTGTTGGGACTCACTTCGCCGACTTTGGCGATGAAAGCGAAAAAACTTCGCCCTGAAATTTCGCCCATTTTTTTTCGGTGTCTTCCTTGTGAATAGTAACGGTAAACTGACAAGGTGACGATAATCCTTCGATCCACTGGTGTCAGAAATCTCAGTAATTACACTGAACAAAGCTAACTGTTTATTCTGCACTTCCTGCCAGTTGCAGTTTGGTACAGTTATGTAATTTAATTCTAACCGTTAGCTCATGCCGCTCGAGCCACTTGCAACACACTTAGTAGTCTTGTACTGTCATAAATCTCGGTTGATTGCACAAAGTTTTTATTGCAATAAGAGCCAATTAAGATTACACAAGATTATGTAATTTAAACAGGTATATTTGTACCGTTAGCTCGTGCCAAAGTCTGGGTGCGGACGTACTTTGTTAAGTACTGTTGTATACAGTAATAAGATTTTTAAGACCGTTGACATTGACACTGCATTAGGATTTAATAAATTTTAAATATAGATAGTTTTGCCATTGATTTGCTTGTACATTACTTTTGCATCCATCAATCGTTTTCATTTTTTTTTTCAAGGACAACACCAAAAGGAGGTAGCAATTTTTTATTTTGTAAGTGAAAATTATTACTTGCCGGTATATTCAGTAATTATCCAAATTCATAAAAAATAACAACTGATTTTCATCTAGCGAGGTTGTTCCCCCTTGTTTCTAGAGTCTGTTTTAAAATACAATTGTGACAGGAACTTAGTGAAATGATCTAACTATTACACAGAAACCTATTTACTCTATAACACCATTCATTATAACATGGTTGGATATAACAAAAGTTACAGCTTGCCAATATACAGTAAAATTACTATATTAAGACCACCTTAGGAACAGTTCAAAAGTGGTCTCTGATCAGGGGTCACTGTATGCAGAAAACAGAAAGAAAGAATAACTGCAGCCAACCAAATAAGCATTTTAAAGCAGAATTAGTCTTCATTTAGGTGGTCTTAATAGCGGAATTCATTGATACCCCTATAAAACACACTATTCTCCAAATAGGGGTTTACAGGAGAACTCATTACATTGTTGTTGTCCGGCGTTTAGCCGCACCCACTTCTCCCTAGACCCAGCAAACTTCTCCCTATTTTCCCGGGAGGGAGAAGTCACTTCTCCCAAATTTTTTGGGCTAGCTTGGGCCCTGGAGCTGGGGTAAACACTAGGTTGTTTACTGACACGTAACCATCAATCTGCCTGCCCACATACACCCACTGGGAGTGACTACACAAGGCCACAGCTACATCCCGACTTTCAAGACTGGGATTGCCGTATCCAATCTGTAACCAGTTTTGGACCATCCCTCTTCCATGTAGATAGTCAAACTTTGTGCAAGAATACATAACGTCGTGCGGTTATGCACAAGATAAGCAGTTATTAGAGATTATCACATGGGGTTTTGGTTATCGCCCGCAGTATCAACCCGAGACCACATTATCATGCCCGAGAGCTTTAGCTCGATGGGCTGATAATGGTCGAGGGTTGATATGCGGGTGATAACCAAGACACCATGTTATAATCTGTTTATCACATCTCGTTTCTATATTTATACGGTGGAGCGCCATATTTTCATATTGCTGGATCCGCCAAACGTTGTTCGGTACTATGTTTTACTGGTAATCCAGGTCACAAAATGGGGTTTTGGTCCACAACTGTGAAGATGTTTGACATTCGCCGTCGTGTCTCCTTCAGTGTTCACATTTTTCATGTCTTCAACAAATGTGTGCGTTTTCTCGAATGACACCTCTCTAAAACGCCTTTCTTGCTCTTCGAACATGCTTTTTCACAGACACTCGTTTCATGCAAAATGGCAAAAGTGTGGGCGTTCGCCTTTTATGAAACGAGTTCCTGTGTACTGTCTCGATTTAACTCTAAAATCTGTTCAACTGGTTGTTGGTTGTTGATTGTTCATTTTGGGAGTCGTTGATACCGTTTTATCTTGCTTCTCTGTGGAGTTCTAGGTGTGTGTGTGTGTTTAGGGGAGGGGGGGGGATGAGTGTGGAGAGGTTGCTGTTTCTTCTGTTTCTACACTTTCATTCATTTTCCTCAGTCTCCCGTGTCCCTCATTTCATTTCCTCTAGACTATCTCTTCTATACTTTTCTCTTTTTTTCCGTGGAGACGACACAAAACAACACACAAAGGTTGACCTGTCGTGAAACCCCAACAATCAATCACTTTGACAGATTACGCTAGAATGTTATATCACGTGATGACGTAGTTGTTAGTGATGACGTAGTTGTTAGCAATGACGGTGTCACTGGTGATTTGTCAAGTAGGTAAATCGGTTTTTACGTTTAAAGGTCTGGATACAGTCAAGAGGTGTATTAGCCGGGCACGATAACCCCTCTTAAGGACTATGAAAATGTCTTCCTGGCACGTGGGCTATAATTCATGGTTGTTTAGCATGTTGACATATTTCTAGAAAAACAACCCATAATGTCCAAAATTAAATGAATGAATATAAAACATGCATATTAAAAAACGTATTTTTGTTGTTGGAGGAAAAAAATAATAATTCACTTTTTAAGAAAATTACATTTCAAAATGCTCCATTTTTTAACGTCTGTTTCTCCATTGTCCTTCATTGGAAACATACCATTTTTACACCAAAATATACTTCAGTGTGTGTACTAGCAACGACGAGATCTGATTTTTAAAAAAACTGGAATTATAACATTATATCCATGCCGATAGAACCCCTATCAACATGTAGAGTTCACTATACATTGTCATCCATGTACACAGTATGACGCACGGATTAAATTTAGCATTGGGGTAAATAAGCGTAGCGATAATAAAAATTCTGTCAAATCGTTATTATGGCTTTTGGACAAATCAAACAATTTTCCCCTCTTGTTTCTATTTAATGCATAATATTATTCACCAAATTAACGGAAGAATAAAGGAAAGCATAATCTGGGCATAAAAATATTAAGAATAAAATCCGTTGTGCAGGATATTTTTACCCACGATTAGCATGTTTGTACCCCTGTTTTACCTGGAGAATTTACCAACCATGTATACAGTCATGGCTGTCAAAATGACCGTTCGGTGGGAGTGTAAAAGAATGGATATAGAGTTATTATGGCAGTTTTTGGAAAAACTACTTCTCGTCCTTGCTAGGACATGGATTATACTTTAGGTTAATGTAAAAACTGAATGTTTCCGAGGAAGCACAATGGAGAAACTGATGTTCAAAAATTGACCATTTTGAAAGGTAATTTTCTAATGAAATAATTTATTATTTTTTCTTCTAACAACAAATATGACACTTTTGAATAAGCATATTTTATGATTTTTAATATAATTTGGCACATTATGGGTTGCTTTTCTAGAAACTTGTCGACATTCTGAGCAACCATAAATTTTAGCTCACGTGTCAGGTTGACATTTATATATATCCTAGTGTAAGCAATAATCACGCGGATAACGCTTTGCAGCATAATATATTAATTCAGTAAGACACAACAATATATGCATGTATATTCTTACCTTCAACAACGATTACCCTTGCTGCATAACCAATGATTAACTTTTAAAGTCTCTTTTTACATGCTCCAGCTGACCTCAGAAAATCCCATACAAAAATGGCGTCTTGCTATCTACGTCATCAATAATCGCGCACTTCGTCAATAGCAGTATTTATGGGCAGCCGAACGTACAATAATAGTTGAAGCATCATTCTATGAAAGATGAGTACCCGTGTCTAGTTTGAACGTAATGCACAATTACCAAAACTCAAGATCTGATAATTAATTAGACTAGAAATGTGATTGAAGTTATAACAGGCAAATAACACTAAAATGAACTTAACATATTTACAGGTTTTCTGTCAGTTATGATAATTATTCTTCAATGGGTGCACAAGGCATGCCATGGCAAGGGCAATAAAATGTATCTTTTGCCCTGAGCCTATTAACACTGCAGCAGAATTGCAGATGTGTCCAGTGCAAGCAGTTCTCAAACATGCATTGTCCCCACTTGGTGAAATAAACTGAATTTGATTTGGCTAACTCAGTCGGCTGGTACTTTCCACACTGACAGCATTTATCTTCATCTGCTATATCCTCATCAGAGGAGCTGTAAGGTGATTGTAAACCAGAAACATGTCCTGCATTAGGCTTATGTGTATTAATTCTAGATGGTCCAGGTTCAGCTGCTGAAACTTTAGAATGGGAAGCTTTCGGTTGCTTTGTGGTTCCTGGTTTACCTTTTGAAGCCTTATTATTTAATTTGGATTTCTTGGCACTTGGCTTGTCAGATTTCCTCTTAGTCGATACAGCTTCTTTGTGTTCCTGTATTTTCTGAATAACTGCAGTCTCTGTGATAGCTCTTCCCGACACAACAGAACTTAGACACCTCCGTTTCTTTGCTGGTTTCTCACGCTGGCCAATTTTATCCTCTTTACTCTTAAAAAACGTATCTGATAAAATAATTACATCGTCATCCACTGTATTAACCTCTGCAACAATTTCTTCTGTTTGTATATCCATCTCATTTTCGTTGGTTACAATGGTCTCACACGCGTCAGCTACATCATTCTGAATCTGCTCTGATTTCTTGAGAACCTCAGCTGGTTTGAACACTGATTTATTCACAACCGTTGGATTGAATTCATAAATCCCTGCCTTCCGAAATGAACTTACAAGATTAGTAGGAGAAAGTGCCTTGCTGTATGCCTTGCAGGCCACTCCACAAACAGAATATTTGTCTATACCAGTGCAGGAATGTTCCCTCATATACTTGTGACAGTCTGCATTATAGATACGTTCAAATGGCCCAAAGCATCCAATGTCAAGAGGTTGTAATGCATGACTCGTATGTGCAGGTAGAATAAACAAATGAATATTATTATTTCGTGCCCAGTCAATAAGTGGAAGCGAAATGTGTGAACGATGTCCATCATACAAAATCAGTAATGGTTTATCCTCGTTTCTGCCTTGTGCATATTTCGGAAAATGTCTTGTCAAATAATCCATGAATATTTCCATATTTGACCATCCCGTTGGACTCACAGTTCCATCTGTTCCTGGACTACCGTCAGCAAGCAATTCCTGTCGCATTCTCTGACCAGGGAATATAAAAAATGGTGGTATCTGCTGACCAAGGGCATTGCCACATCCTATCAGGGTTACAGTTTCTCCTTTACCAGGGGTTACAGCAGGAGGTGGTGCATCATTAGAGTCAATTCCTGCTACTATCTTTGGAGGTGTATAATTCATTTTTAACCCCTTTTCATCTATGTTATAAATCCTTTCAGGAGATTGTTTCAAGTCATATTTTGTCAAGATCTTATCCAGTTCCGTAAAATAGGCTGTTACAGCCCCCTCAGATGTGGCTTTTGCTCTAGCAAGTTCCAGTGTCCGTGGTTTTCTAACTTTCAATTCTGGCCACCTCTTCATGAAATTGTGGAACCACATCAAACTGAATGGATGATCCTCGTCCCTCTTCCCCAAAGCAACAGAATATGCACTAGCCATGTCCACCACCTCCGATCTGCTGTACCCATAACCACAAGATGCCATGACTTTTATGTGCTGTACAAGAGAGTTTTCCTCTTCTAAACTCAAAAGTGGCTCTCTGCCGGACTTTGTCACTTCTATCCCAATTTTCCCACTCACTCTGTTCCGTAAAGTAGCCTCTGGTAACCCAAATTTTAGTGCTGCACCCCTGATTGACATGCTGTTATCTGTCACGCAGTAGTAGGCCTTGGTCATGGCTGATGGGGAATATGGTCTATATGACATCCCTTTTCTGGTGTATGGTTCTGGACTTGTACACATGTTCTGAAATACACAAATGGAAGACAAGGTAAGGATGCAGTATTTTTAAACCCATTAATTAATGAAAAGGGAGAGCCCTGTATTAATATTTTATCATAACAAAATTACAGGAATCCCACTTTTCATATTTCTAATGAAGAAAATCATGCTGAGCTGTGTTGGCTTTTACATAATTCTGTCTGATCCAACATAGGTACAAGTGAAACAAAGTTGTTGCAAAACATGAGCTTTTTAAAACTAAAATTCTGTCTCAATTTTATATAACAAATAAGGCATGCATGGCTGCCCATACATTAAGTACGGCCACAAATATCCACGTGATAGTCATGTGATTTTGGAGCCCGGATGACAGTAACTGCAGCAGACAAACTGTCAAAACATGAAGTTGAATGAAAAAAAGTTTATTTGCCTATTTAACTTCACAGATTTTTGGATATAAGAAATACATACTAAAATGTAAGTGTATAAACAATTTGTTCAAAAACTTACCGGTACACTTTTGACTTTCCACATGATGAAGGTGAGCGAAAGTTGACAGTAGGTAATCCCTAAAACTTGCGTGTGACGTCACTATTTTATGTGTAAACAGCGCGCGAGGCGGAAAAACAACGGTGCGTGATTATTGTGTAGCGTGAAAAAGGATACTCGGAGGATACCTTAATGTAAAAATACATTACTTCCGGTTATCAGCCCGGGCGGGCAAAAACTGGTTATCAGGGCAGTGTACATAACCTTCGGTATGTTTCGCTGTTATCGCATATGCAAAATTATGGTTATGGATGTTAATATAGAAACAAGTATGTGATAATAGGAGAAAGAAAGAATTTTTCTTGAGTGTTACCCCTCCCACCAGCCTTTTCTAAAACGTTTGTCAAATACCTACCGACCAATTATGTTTGACACTCTCCCACTCAATGCCTGGCATATGAGTGTTAATTTTACTCATTTCTGGCATGTCTTTTCCGCTACCACCAAATTTAAAAACTCGAGAACGAGTGAAATTCAGAACCCTGGTCAGACGCACCATCTTGTCCTTGGTGGATATATCGGCGTGTTCAATTAATCCAATCGCATGGTGTGACGACAAACCAAAATCGGTGGGGTATAAAATCCAAGGCCGCGCCGGGCCGGGCCGAGCCGCCGAGCCAAAAATGCCGATCCGAAGATTTCATATTTCGTCTCTTGTTATAATTAAGATATATATCTAGGTCGGTTGGGTATCAAATTATTATAAATAACATATTTGATAACTGCACGAAGGTTTATCTCTCTACATTGTTTGATTTTCTTGAAATAACCGTTTTTCCGAAATCGAGGGGTATAAAAGCCAGGGCCGGGGAAAATGATAATATTTCTTAATTTCTTGCAAATCTACAGGTTAAAGTACTTCTTTTCTGTCCTGAAAATATTTGAATTTGATTATTGTCATCACTTGTCTATAGAAACATATAAAAAACATATAAGACTACCTTAAATTATCAATTTTCTTACTTTTTAATTGTTTCTATTTTAAGATTAATTAATCTTAATTAAAGAAAACGACGGAAAAGGACCGAAAGGCAAGAAAGTTTTGTTTACTGCTAGCTGGAATTAAAGAAAAATAAAAAATATTTTTTTCTTTATCATTTTAATATACATATACATGTTAGCAAATATAACAATCAATTTTATATTTCTTTAATTCCAGCTAGCAGTAACAATACTTTTTTAACCTTTTCGGTACATTTCGGTCGTTTCCTTTAGTAAAGTTAATCTAAAAATAGAAACCATTAGATAATAAGAAATAAGATCATTCAAGGTGATTTTGATATGTTTATTACATTTTCTATGTACACATGATAAAAATTATCAAATTTAAATAACATCAGGGCAAAAAGAATTTCTTTAACCGGTAAAAATCGTAAGGAATTAAGAAATATTTCCATTTTTCCCGGCCTTAGCTCTCGGAGTCTAACGGTCGCGGGTCGTTTCGGTCCTGAGTCGTTTCGGTCCCTGGGTCGTTTCGGCCCTGAGTCGTGGGTCGTTTAGGCCTGATTTTTTATCACTTTATTTATATGTATATATATTTTGTTTGTCGAAAATCAGCCTGTGCTTTGCTGTCTTCTTTCGTTAACACTTCAATAGGTCAGAAAACAGAAGGCTTTTTTTCAAACTGTGTAGACTCTGATCACAATGAACAGATTTATAGGTTATAAGGTCTTTGGAGGGATCTGATGCAGGCTGATCATATAAAATAACTACAGCGTTCAGATATTAATAGCTCAAAAAAGACTCTGATCACAATGAACAGATTTATAGGTTATTTAGTATTTGAAGGTATCACAACGACAGATGGAGGCTGCTCATATAAAATAATTAGGCTAAATTTCGCAAATATTTCGCATGCTGTTCTCAAAATGTGCGTGCTATTGATACTAGTAAATCCTGCAAGTCAGTGCCGTGTGATCAGTATCTGCTAACTGCAGAAGCCTTTTGCCGCCCAGGGCTATTTAGAAGAAAAAAAAAACCTTAGAATGGATGCGCACCATGCATGTCTGTATGTGGCACGTGAAATAGACCACTGAGCGCTTGCGTGCAGTCTAATCATACCATTGAGACGAACTTCACAAACCTTCAAAATCTTTGGGAACATTCTGCAGACACAGCGATAACAACATGACGAAAATACGCCTATTTAATTTTGTCATTATCCACCAAAGAGAAAGACTCAGTCAATCGTGCGCAAGAGTAGTGTGCAGTCTAATCATGGTCTTCAAAACTATGAACCTTCTGCAGCGTTATATATTTATTTATTTTTTTTTTTATTTACAGACTTTAAAGTTCTTGGCTTTTTAAGAAGTAATTATATCATCACATGCTAATGGCCCGTTAATCAATCACCCGTTAATCACTTTGGATGGAGTTAGCTAATCCCCTTATTTTTGTATATAATTGATCAACTTTGTGGCGGTTTAATTACGTTAACGTCACAGTTTGAAAACACACGTTAAATGCGAGCGTCTGTAATTAGCAGCCCTTTGAGTTCGGCGGGAAATGGCGGTTCTGTTAACTTAAAAAAAAAAAAATGTTATGGTTGATATGCTTTAAAATTTGTTTCACTGAAGTCTTTTAAATGTCTGCAACCAATGTATATAAGGTGCTCCGAGACACCACTCCATCACTTATCTTTGAAATAGCTTATGAAGATTGTCGAAGTAAATTTCAAAATGACTGAATTGTGCATCTCATGTGACAAGGAAGTAAATGGCCGACGCTATGCCGTTACGTGTGACGTGTGTGACACATGGCAGCATCGCCTTTATGGAACAGGTATTTTAATTATTATCTAATATAATCTTTATTTATCTATTTTTTTATTATTCTTTATTTATGTGTACTCATGTGAGGTCGGTTTCAACCCTGCGTAGAAGCATCATGCAGCCCAATCTATTCTCCAAGCCCTAATTGGCGAGGGCGATTTGTTTGTTTGATTTGGGGTTAAACGTCCCCGTCAACATTGTATAGGTCATTTTGGAGACGCTGCTTCCAATTTTGCGGGACTTTTACCCGACATTGAGATGAAATGACATCTCAAGTCCTGTCGCCCAATGAAACCAATAGGGTTTAAAAACATGAGCTGGCAAACTCACACCGCTCTGCCTGGGCATGCTTAGATCCTCTAAGCGGTTTACCAGTATTTGTGTGCGGTCTGTTTGAGCTCTGCATGGAAGCATCATGCAGCCCATCTATTTCTTCAAGCCCCGATGGGCGGGGGCCGCGGGCAGGGGGCAATGTATGTATGTATGTATGTATGTATGCATGCATGCATGCATGCATGGATGGATGGATGGATGGGCATGCATGCATGCATGCATGCATGGATGGATGGATGGATGGATGTATGTATGTGATTTTGCCTGCTGATTGTGTTACCAAATTCAATCATTGTAGAAAGAAAAGTATATAACCGTTTTCCTGCTGAATAAAGTAAATTAATAAAAACACTTTATTTGGGTTATCATAACCATAACTTGACGTGACAGGGCGTTTAAATAATATTCCAAATTTAAATAATAATGTTTTATACAGGAAAAATGCTATCTAATAAAATCGGGCCGAAACAACCCAGGCCGAAACGACCCAGGGCCGAAACGTAGGCCGAAACGACCCAGACCGAAACGACCCGACCGAAACGACTCAGGGCCGAAACGTCCCGGATTCCGTCTAACTGTTAGTTTTCTTTTGCTCCAGCATTTCAGTGGTTTCTTGCTGTCGAGTCCTCACCGTTGTCTCACCTCTGTGGTTCTTTGATTTTTTTTGTTCACGGAGATGTTGCACTGATGAGTTAGGAGGCCTTCATGTGGATTGAACAAATTATTTGTCTAAATCGCGATGGAAGAAAGGGCGAGGATTGTGGCCACGTAAAATCGATTTAAGCCCCCCAGGGGAAGTCTTTCCACTTACCGTTCCAAGGCGGTTCTTCTGTGGCGGTTTATTTATGGTGTTGTTTGTTACTTACTGTGTGTATCACTTGTGTCTTTTTGTTTTGGATGGCCATATGGCCATTTTGTGGGAAAGTGACTGTCCTTATTACCTTCCTTTGTTTAGGTTTCCATTATGGTCTGGTCGCTTAATGTTTGTGTTTCTTTCCCTTTGGTGTCTTTGATGGGTGGAGTAAGCTAATTGTATCGATTCCTGATCTTTGTTTTACTTCTACTTTTTATACCCCTCGATTTCGGAAAAATTGTTATTTCAAGAAAGTAAAACAGTGTAGAGAGATGAACCTTCGTTTAGTTATCAAATATGTTATTCGTAATAATTTTATACCAAACTGACTGCAGTTGATAGCTTCATTGTGCCAAAAGACGAAATATAAAATTTTTGGATCGGCATTTTTTGGCTCGGCGGCTCGCCCGGCCCGGCCCGGCGCGGCCTTGGGTTTTATACCCGACCACCAATATCAGAAATTCACCCGAAATACCGGAAAATACCACAGAGATTTGTGCCTACGCCCCTTACCCCTTGAATCAGAATCAGAATTGTTACAGATGACGGATTAAAATTACATTAAAAAATTAAAATGCTTTAAAGTACTGGTTACCACCCAGGAAATCCTGCTCGTAATGCCCAGATGTGAGCGAGCAGCCGTAATAGGAGAAAAAAAAGAGAAAAAATTCATACACTAGGACCTGTGAAGTTAGTCCCTAGCTCTAACCAAAGAGGTAAACTCAGTTACACAATCCTCAGCACCTCCAGCCGTCGAAATAGCCGAGCGTGATAGTTCAGTGGTTAGTGCACTTGCCTCTGATGCTAGAGGTCCCGGGTTCGACCCCCGGCAGCGACAATAAAAGTTTGGGGTCCGAATACGCTCCATTGGCATCATTGCAGGGATGAATGTCATAAATGAATGTCCTCCGGATCGGGACGTTAACTGGAGCACCCCCCCCCCCACCTCTGTGCAGGGAGAACCATCCCATGAGCAGGTTAAAGATCCCTACCGTAATTACATGATTCTTGTGTAGGCTTTCATCCTGCAAAACCTGGAGTATATGCAACGTACACCTGCGGTAATGGAATGGTCGAATGTGACCGACGCAGTATCAGTAGAAAGAAAGAAAGAAAATAACCGAATCGGGAAGAGTATTCCAATCTCTAATGGTTCGTGATAGCTCAGTGGTTAGTGCACTTGCCTCTGATGCTAGAGGTCCCTGGTTCGATCCCCGGCAGCGGCGATAAAATTTCGGTGTCCGAACACGCTCCATTGGCATCATTAAAGGTTAAAGATCCCTACCGTTATTACAAGATTACTGTGTAGGATATCATCCTGCAAACCTGGAGTGTATGTAATGTACACCTACGGTAATGGTCAAATGTGACCGACGCAGTATCAGTAGAAAGAAAGAAAGGTTCGGGGGAAGAACAATTCTTTATAAATGTCAGTTTTTGCAGTAAGGGTCTGGAACGTCATTGAATGGTGCTTTCCACAGTGCCTAGCTGGGGGAACAAGGTCATCTGTTGGAATGCTGGAATCACCCTTTATACCTTTGTATAAGAGTATGAGCCTACTATCTCTTCTCCTTTTCTTGAGAGACTCCCATCTTAATTTTCCTAGAATTCCTCATGCTCCCAGTTTCAAAGCAGTAACTGCTTGTTACAAACCTAGCAGCTCTATTCTGAACTTTTTCAATTTCTTCATCAATGACCACTCCGCTTGGGTCCCGGATGCAACTACTATATTCCAAGATTGGGCGAACAAGTCCCTTATATGCTGTCTCTTTCACATCCTGAGGACATTGGTGAAGATTTCGCCTCAGGAAACCAAGTGTTCTATTCGCCTTTGCACACACGGTGCTAATGTGTGTATTCCATCTCAAATCGTGAGTAATTGTCACACAAGGTATTTAATGGAATTCACATTTTCGAGGGCCGTTCCCTCTAAGGTGTATGAAACCTCAATTTAATTTATTCTCTTCTTAGTTATCTGCATAATATTGCATTTAACGAGTTGAAATCTCATGCCCCATTCTCGTGCCCAACATCCTAATCTATCTATATCCGTCTGAAGTTCATTGAGTCCTCAGTATCTCTGATTTCCCGATAGCAAACACAGTGGTCTGCGAACAGTCTTATTTCCGAGTCAACGTCAGTGGAAATACCATTGATGTACAGGGAGAATAGCAGCGGACCAAGTACAGTGCCCTGAGGGACCCCAGATAAAACTGGCGCCCATACTGAAGATGAACCATTAACAACAACACGATGTTTTCTTTAGCAAAGGAAGGAATCTATCCATTTGAGAGTCTTCCCTCCAATTCCATAACCAAATAATTTGGATTTAAGTAGTTCATGAGGAGGGATGTCAAAAGCCTTCTCGAAGTCCACAATAAATGTGTCCACCTGCACCTCTTTGTCCAAGAGTTTTACCTAATCATTAATAACCGTCCTCAACTGAGGTTCGCAACTATGCCTTTTCCTAAATGCATTTTGTCTGTCTGACAAAAGTTTATGTTCATCCAAGTGGGCCATGATGTTTGAGCAGAATATGTGTTCAAGCAATTTACATAGAACGCATGTCAGTGACACCGGGCGATAATTACGAGCAAGAGCTCTGTCTCCTTTTTTGAAAAGTGAACAGATGTTCGCTAGGAGCCATTCTTTGGGAATTTCACCCGTATTGAGAGATTGTTGGAAAAGATGAGCAAAAACTGGACCTAACTCATTTGCTAGTTCCTTCAGAACTCTAGGATGAAGCTCATCAGGCCCTTAAGATTTAGGCGGGTTCAAGCCTTTAAGTAACTTGATCACTCCCGCCGAGGATACATTCAAAGTAGAAGTAAAACAAAGATCAGGAATCGATACAATTAACTTACTCCACCCATCAAAGACACCAAAGGGAAGCCTTCCTTTGTTTAGGTTTCCATTATGGTCTGGTCGCTTAACTATTTTGCCATTTTCTGACAAGATCACTGATGTCCCACCATCAGCCCCTTTCTTTGATAGAAAAGGTTTGCTAGAGTGTGTAGTCATGTAACTGACGTCAACACTTGTAATAAATTATTAACGGCTAAACTTCTTAATCAGGGTTATCGGATAAATAAACTACGCAAAGCCTTTTCAAAATTTTATAGACGCCATTCTGATTTAATTTCAAAATTCAATATTGGACTTAAATCTCTTCTGCAACAAGGTCTATCGGAACCCGAATTTTATGGTGACTTAGTACATAAATTCAGAAAAATATATAACCGCAATGACTTTAGTACCCAATTTCGTAAAATCATTCTTCGATATAAAAAGATTGGGTACAACATGGATATTATACGACAGACTGCATTTCATGGTAGTTAACCAAATCACGGTTGGCAACTTTGCTTCCCTCTTTACTTGCACGCCGGTGGGTCAGGCCTCAGATTCTATGACGGTTCCAACGTAAAGGCTTATTGAGAATTAGAGAGATCTAATTCAAGGTAATGTTGGTTGGTGCCTGATGCTCTGTCTCTGGTTGGGCCCATCGGAGTCTAACTGTTGGTTTTATTTTGCTCCAGCATTTCAGTGGTTTCTTGCAGTCGAGTCCTCACCGTTGTGTCACCTCTGTGGTTCTTTGATTATTTGTGTTCACGGAGATGTTGCACTGGTGAGTTAGGAGGCCTTCATGCGGACTGAATAAATTGTTTTTCTAAATCGCGACGGAAGTAAGGGCGAGGATTGTGGCCACGTAAAATCGATTTAAGCTCGTTCCAAGGCGGTTCTTCTGTGGCGATTTATTTATGTTGTTGTTTGTTACTTACTGTGTGTATCACTTGTGTCTTTTTATTTTCGATGGTCATATTGCCATTTTGCGGGAAAGTAACTGTCCTTATGGCCTTCCTTTGTTTAGGTTTCCATTATGGTCTGGTCGCTTAATGTTTGTGTTTCTTTTCCTTTGGTGTCTTTGATGGGTGTAGTAAGTTAATTGTATCGATTCCTTACCTTTTGTTTTACTTCTACTTTGACTGTGGGCCAAAAGTCTTTACATTTGGGTCCTCTGCACGTCTCTCATAAAAATAATATCTCATTGACTGTTTCTTTAGTTTCGTGGCCTGGTATCTTTGACTTGTATATTTTTTTCCAGTTTGAGGCTTTTCTAATTTTTATCTATTTATTATACAGCATGCGCTTTTTTTTGTAAACTGACCGCCTCAAATCTCCATTCATGAAAACTTACTTTTTTACTTTTGCATATCCTCTCTTTAATGGGATCATGTTCCTTTATAATGTCGTTCAAAAGCATCTCATGTGCCCAGTAAATGTCATCGATGTCGTCGAAGACATAGGACACACGAAATGGCACCCTCCCGACATCCTAACAAAAGCTTTTCGGTCGGAGCGTGATAGCTCAGTGGTTAGTGCACCAGCCTCTGATGCTAGAGGTCCCGGGTTCGATTAGCGGCAGCGGTGGTAAAATTTCGGTATCCGAACACGCTCCACTGGCATCATTTGCAGGGATGAATGCAATAAAGTGCACCGTCCTTCGGATCGGGACGTTAACTGGAGGCCCATGTGCAGGGAGAACCATCCCCTGTGCAGGTAAAAGATCCATACCGTAACTACATGGTTACGGTCTAGGCTTTCATCCTGCAAATATGGAGAGATAAAATTTTTGAAGCTTCTAAACTAAATCTTGGTTTTCTCAACCCTGGGTGCCGTCCCTATATAAAATGTGAAAGTTTAATTACATCATTCAACATATGCGGTTGAAAATGGTCTCTGTATATTAGCAGTATTAGTCTCTTAATTGTCAGTGATATGCGAAAACTTAATAAAGTTATCCTACATTCCTTTATTTTAATCACAAACGCGATAATACATAATTTATTTTCAAAATAATGTTTTCTTTTTATCAGCTGGGCAATGAATAATTATATAAAATGTGTCGGTCAATTGTCTTCAAAAAGTGTCGGTGACCTGGACGGAATTGGAGAAAACTCGCTCGCCAAAAGAGAAGTGTTTTTCCAATATATCTTATTGTTTCTTGTCTGATTCATAGCAGACACGGCAAAACCAGTAACATATTATTGCTGGTTATCGTAGATCGTTGATTTTTTTTTCTTGTAGATTCATTACTTTGGTGACATTCTTTCCCGCCATTACCTCACTTGTTGGTGGGATAAACGCAAAATTGAAATATTCTTTGGAGGCTGGTCACATTCATTTCTCTGAAGAGCCTGTGTGTTGTTAGATATTTGAGTGTGCTGAGCTATATATAACTTGACAAGGGTACTGAATAGTCCTTTATAGCTGACAGTGCACTGGCTGGGAAAAAAACAACTTGAAAATATGGAAAAAAACTCCCTGCCCTACATCATAGTGTAGTTTATATTTTCTTGTCCTTTGGGATCATTGATTCCATAGTGGAATTTTGAAAATATCTGAGGGTCACTGATGAGGCCTAAATGGCCAAAACTAGCTAGTCTGCCCCAGAAAACATGTACACTCCATATTTTCCAGATCTGTGGTGTATTCCTTGCTTCCAAAGGATAACCTTTTCTAGAACATATTTGACGTCACTACAGCTGTTGTCTGGGAATGTGTGGCGGCCGTAAAAAGTCTCCCTGCCCTACATCATAGTGTAGTTTATATTTTCTTGTCCTTTGGGATCATTGATTCCATAGTGGAATTTTGAAATTATCTGAGGGTCACTGATCAGGCCTAAATGGACGAGACAAGCTAGTCTGGCCCAGAAAACATGTGCACTCCATATTTTCCAGTTCTGTGGTGTATTCCTTGCTTCCAAAGGATAACCTTTTCTAGAACATATTTGGAATCAGGATTGTTACTTTCCCTTGTGTTGTCAGCTTGTCAGCGAGTTTGGACTGTCCGTACAGCTGGCAGACCGCTGGAAACGCAAGTGTTGTCAGATCTAGCCCTTTATTCTGTATTGTTGTTTGGCACACAATTGCTCAGTATATTAAAATGAAGATCTTCCTGTTCTTTTCTTCACCCTTTGGAAACTAAGTAACAGAAAACAATCGGATGGTGGAAATCAGGAGTGCAGGATATCAAATGAGAAACACTGCTATAGAGTTTCGCAGAACTTGGTTTAACTAGGAAGCTAGGGAACAGAAGATGTACGGAAGTTCAAGTCCTTCGGTGGAACAAATTTGGCTATTCTTCTAATCTAGGCCGGAGAAATTGAATCTAACCCCGGTCCAAGATTTCGCTGTTGGCAGTGCAAAAAATATTGCAAAGACTCTCAGAAATGAATAGAATGTGAGGACTGTGAAAAACATTTTAGCTCGACTTCTAGATATTTGAATGATTTATTAAATATTGACAATACCTATTTCGATGGTTCGATCTGTCAAATTTACCCCCCAGAACTTCGGTTAAATAAAGCAAATTCTTCTGATACCGAGGCCAAGTTTTTGGATTTACATCTATCTATTATAGATGGGTTTGTTTCTTGCAAAATTTATGATAAACGCGATGGTTTTGATTTTGAGATTGTAAATTGTCCTTTTTTGGATGGTGATGTTCCTCGTGCGACATCCTATGGCGTTTATATTTCGCAATTAATTCGATTTGCCAGAGTTTGTAGACATGTAACTGACTTCAACACTCGTAATAAATTGTTAACTGCTAAACTTCTTAAACAGAGTTATCGGTTCCATATACTACGCAAAGCCTTTTCAAAATTTTATAGACGTCATTCTGATTTAATTTCAAAATTCAATATTGGACTTAAATCTCTTCTGCAACAAGATCTATCGGAACCCGAATTTTATGGTGACTTAGTATATAAAACTAATATATATATTAGTTTATATTAGAAAAATATATAACCGCAATTACTTCAGCACCCAATTTCGTAAAATCATTATTCGATATAAAACGATTGGATACAACATGAATGTTATACGACAGACTGCATGCATGGTAGTTAACCCAATCACGGTTGACAACTTTGCTTCCCACTTTAATTGTACGCCGGTGGGTCAGGCCACAAATTCTATGATGGTTCCAGCGTAAAGGCTTACTGAGAATTAGAGAGAATCTAATTCTGTGTAATGTTGGTTGGTGTCTGATGCTCTGTCTCTGATCGGGCCCATTGGTTGGTTTTCTTTAGCTCCAGCATTTCCGTGGTTTCTTGCTGTCGAGTCTTCACCGTTTTTTCATCTCTGTGGTTGTTTGATTTTTTGTGTTCACGGAGATATTGCACTGATGAGTTAGGAGGCCATAATGTGAACTGAAAAAAAAATCATTTGTCTTAATCGCGACGGAAGTAAAGGCGATGATTGTGGCCAGGTAAAATCGATTTAACCCCCCCCCCCCCCACACACACACACACACACCCACCCCCAGTGGAATTCGTTTCACTGACCGTTCCAAGGTTCAAAGGCAGTTCTTCTGAAGCGGTTTATTTTTGTTATGGTTTGTCTTTGAGTGTTTTGTGTCGCTAATCTTATTTTGTTTTGGATAGCCAATTGACCATTTTGTGGGAAAGTAACTTTCCTTTTGGCATTCCGCTATTGATGTTTCCATTAGGGTCTGTTGTTTTGTGTTTGTGTTTCTTTCCCTTTGGTGTCTCTGATGGGAGCTGAGGGTTAATTGTATCGATTCCTGATCATTGCTTTCACTTCTATTTTTATTCCTCATCTTCTGATTTGGATAACAGTCAATTGATAGAAATTGAATCTGGAGCTGGAACTTGGTTTTGCAAAGACTGAAAGCTGCCTGTGGTCTTTGCAGTGGTGCTGTACTTAGTGGACACAAAGCGGTTCATTCTGATCAGTGTGAAATGTGGATACACACTGAATGTTTTTTTTTTTTTTTTTTTTTTTTTTTTTTTCATTTCAGATGTGGAATATGGCACTTTGGTAAAATCAAACTGTCACTGGATTTGTCCAAATTGCGAAGTGTACAACTTTTCAGTCTCCTTCTTCAATGAATATATAGAACTGAGTAAGCCAAACAGTTTGAACCTCTGTCAAAGGATAAGAAAGATTAACCTTCGACTGCTTATGAAAATAAGCCGATTTTTGTAAAAGGTTTGAAACTTTGCAGTACAAACATTAATGGATTATGATGAAAAATTATTGACCTTTTAGCTCTCCTCGATTCGTTTCAACCGCATATCGTGACTATTCAGGAAACAAAGATTAATAGTTCAATTACCACATCTGAGCCTTTCCCTGAAACTTGTCAGTACAGTGTCTATAGAAAAGATAAGAACTCTCAAGGCGGTGGGGTGATGTTGCTCATTCACAGAGACATCCATCACATGCCTTTCATGGAACTGGCAAACTATACCGAATCGGTCTCCCTTTGGTGTCTTTTATGGATGGAGTAAGTTAATTGTATCAATTCCTGATCTTTGTTTTACTTCTACTATACCGAATCGGTCTGGGTTAAGGTTTTTGCAAATAAAACTTCTCACTTCGTAGCAAAGTAGAAGTAAAACAAAGATCAGGAATCGATACAATTAACTTACTACACCCATCAAAGACACCAAAGGGAAAGAAACACAAACATTAAGCGACCAGACCATAATGGAAACCTAAACAAAGGAAGGCCATAAGGACAGTTACTTTCCCACAAAATGGCCATATGGCCATCCAAAATAAAAAGACACAAGTGATACACACAGTAAGTAACAAACAACAACATAAATACATCGCCACAGAAGAACCGCCTTGGAACTGTCAGTGGAAAGATTTCCACTGGGGGCTTAAATCGATTTTACGTGGCCACAATCCTCGCCCTTACTTCCGTTGGTATTGACCCACCAAATGGTACGGTCGAAAACTTCCAGTTGTTTAAAGATCAGATGAATTGCATTAAGTCGCAGCACAAGGATAAAAAACTCCAGGCTGTACATGTTCTAGCTATAGGTGACCTTAACTTCAGAGACATTGTTTGGTCTGACAGGCTCAGCAAACAAGGCACAATGCAGAGTCAGTCCGGAGGACAAATATAAATTGACATTATGAACGATCATGGGTTATAACAAATTGTTAACTTCCCCACTCGTGGTAGGAACACATTAGATTTGATCCTTACGGCTTTGCCAGGACAGTTTGAAGATATTCGGTCTCCAGATAAACTAAGTGATCATGTTATTGTCTCCGGATATTTAAACATTCACATTCCACCCACAAAGAAACCTCGGAGAAGGTGTACTCGTATAAAAAGGTGACTATGGAACTATGAGGAAGGATGCGCTCAGATTTGCAAGGGAGAAATACTTTAATGGTCATTCAGATGCTCGGTCTGTCCAGGTGAACTTCGATTTGATAACGTCTTTCATACTTCGGACGAAAATAATATTCCCTCAAAAACTAGTTGGTCTGTATCATCGATTCCCTGGATCACACCAGAGATAAGAAGAAAAATTCACAGAAGGAATAAGATTCATGCAAAGGCAAAAAGGACAGGAAGTGGAAAACTCAGAACAAAATATGAAAACCTGAGATGAGAAATCAAGACTGATATAAAAAAAAAACATCAACATGATTTGTTTGTGAATAACTTGGTAGGTGATGTTAAGGCAAGTCCCAGAGACTTCTACAAATATATTAATAGCCAGAAGAAAGCCACGCAAGGTATCCCGTCCCTTAATAAAAGAGTAGGGAACGGGGTTGCTGCGTCAGACTCTGAAAAGGCAGAGGAGCTTGTTGGTCAATTCAATGATGCGTTTAATAAAACTGAGCTCACGGAGGTTCCATTGACTGGAGGATCGGCCCCATTCATGGATAATATTGTTGTGTCAGCTGCAGGAGTGATCAAGTTACTTCAAGGCTTAGACCCCAGTAAAATAGAAGTAGAGGCAATGATCAGGAATCGATACAATCAAACCACAGCTCCCATCAGAGACACCAAAGGGAAAGACACACAAACATGAAACAACAGACCCTAATGGAAACACCAACAGCGGAAAGCCAAAAGGACAGTTACTTTCCCACAAAATGGCCAACAGGCTATCCAAAATAAATTAACATAAGCGACACAAACACCCAAAGACAAACCATAACAAAAATAAACCGCGACAGAAGAACCGCCTTGGAACGGTCAGCGGAAACGAATTCCACTGGGGGGGGGGCTTAAATCGATTTTACGTGGCCACAATCCTCGCCCTTACTTCCGTCGCGATTTAGACAAATATTTTGTTCAGTCCGCATGAAGGCCTTAGGACGTGATGAACTTCATCCTAGAGTCCTGAAGGAACTTGCAACTGACTTAGGTCCAGTTTTTGCACACCTGTTTCAACCGCCTCTTAATTGATACGGATGAAATCCCCAAAGAAGTGCTCCTAGCGAACATTTGTCCACTCTTAAAAAAAGGAGATAGGGCTCTTGTCCGTAATTATCGCCCTGTGTCTCTGGCTTGTGTTCTGTGTAAAATGCTTGAACATTTAGTCTGCTCGTACATCATGGATGAACACTTGGATGAACATGCGTTTAGGAAAAGGCATAATTATGAAACTGAGCTGAGCATAGTTATTAATGACTGGGCAAAAATCTTGGACAAAGGGGGACAGGTATGCTCATTTATTCTGGACTTCGAGAAGGCTTTTGACACCCCACCTCGTGAACTACTTAAGACTAAGTTATTTGGTTACGGAATTGAGGGGAAGACTCTCAAATGGATAGATTCATTTCTTTGCTACAGAAAACAGCGCGTTGTTGTTAATGGTGAATCTTCAGAGTGGGCTCCAGTTTTGTCTGGAGGCCACAAGGGACTGTACTTGGTCCGCTATTGTTCTTCCTGTACATCAATGATATTTCCCCTGACATTGACTCAGAAATAAGACTGCTCGCGACGACTGTGTTTGCTACCGGGACATTAGAGATACAGATGACTCACTGAAACTTCAGAATGGCATAGATAGATCAGAATTTTGGGCCTGAAAAATGGGCATGAGATTTCAGCCAGTCACATGCAACATTATGCAGATAACTAGGAAAAGGTTTAATAAAATTTGGGCTTCTTACTCCTTAGAGGGAACGGTCCTCGAGAATGTGGACTACATTAAATACCTTGGTGTGACAATCACACACAACTTAGATGGAATTCTCATATCAGCAACAGGTGTACTTAGGCAAAAAGAAATCTTCATCAGTGCCCACAGGATGTAAAAGAGGCAGCATATATAAAGGTCTTGTTCGCCCAATCTTGGAATATGGTAGTTGTGTCTGGGACCCCAGTGGAGTGGTCCTTAACGGAGAAATTGAAAAAGTTCAGAATAGAGCTGCCAGATTTGCAACAGGCAATTACTGCTTTGAAACTGGGAGCATGACTGGAATACTTGGAAAATTTAAATGGGGGTCTTTCAAGAAAAGGAGGAAAGACAGTAGGTTCATCCTTTTATAAAAAGGTCAAAAGGGTGCTGCCAGCATTCCAACAGATGACTTTGCCCCCCCCCCCCCCCCCCAGCTAGGCCCTGTAGAAATCACCATTCACTGGCGTTTCAGACCCTTACTGCAAGAACTGACATTTATAAGGAATCGTTCTCCCCACGAACCATAAGAGATTGGAATGCCTTTCCCGATTCGATTATTTCTTTCTTTCTTTCTTTCTATCTATCTATCTATCTATCTATCTATCTATCTATCTATCTATCTATCTATCTATCTATCTATCTTCATATACTGAGTCGGTCATACTTGGCCATTACCTAAGTTAGGTGGTGCGCTAAATTTAGAATTTAGCTAAAAAAAATCTTAAAACTACTTACAATCTGCTTTCAGAGGTGTACTAAAACGCATACCTCTGGGTCCCAATCTACACCATGCAGGCTTTAACCCTTTTATAGAACATATTTAACTTCACTACAGCTGGTGTGTGGGAATGTGTGGCGGCGGTAAAACGTCTCCCTGCCCTACATCATAGTGTAGATTATATTTCTTGTCCTTTGGGATCATTGATTCCATTATGGAATTTTGAAAATATCTGAGGGTCACTGATGAGGCCTAATTGGCCGAACCTAGCTAGTCTTGCCCAGAAAACATGTACACTCCATAGTTTCCACTTCTGTGGTCTATTCCTTGCTTCCAAAGGATAACCCTTTTATAGAACACATTTGAATTCCTTTGAATTTTTGTATAACCTATTGGCCATTTTGTGGGAAAGTAACTGTCCTTTTGGCTTTCCGCTTTTGGTTTTTCCATTTGGGTGTGTTGTTTCGTGTTTGTGTGTCTTTCCCTTTGGTGTCTCTGATGGGAGCTGTGGGTTGATTGTATCGATTCCTGATCGTTGCCTTCACTTCTATTTTGAATTCCCCTGCAGTTTTGGCATTTACCACAGAGGAGGGAAGACTAGTCCACCGAGGAATAGTTCTAGGGAAGAAAGAATACTTCAGAGCATCACTATAAGCCTGGTACCTACGATATTGACTATGTTTAACTTGATGGCTTTGTTTGAGTTGAAGTCACAGGGTCAAGTATTTATCTTTATTAAGAGACACTGTGTCAGAGTGTATCTTATAAAAGAAGGTTAAAAAGGACTGCTCATGACGGGCCTCCAACGATGGCCACTCCAGCTCATCGAGAATTTCTGTTCCGCCATCGCCTGCAGGTCCATCGGATAGCCCAATTTGAACCTTCTCAACCTGTTGAACCTGAGATTTAACATGGGGATGCCAGGTGATGCATACTCGAGTTGAGGTCAAACCAAGGTTTTGTATGCAACATCCTTTGTCTGCATAGGAGCAAAAGCCAAATTGCGTCTAAGAAATATGTTATAGAAAGGGTTATCCTTTGGAAGCAAGGAATACACCACATAAATTGAAAATATGGAGTGTCTGTGTTTTCTGGGCCAGACTAGCTACTTTCGGCCAATCAGGCCTTATCAGTGACCCTCAAATATTTTCAAAATTCAACAATGGAATCAATGATCCCAAAGGACAAGAAAATATAAACTACACTATGATGTAGGGCAGGTAGACTTTTTACGGCCGCCACACATTCCCAGACATCAGCTGTAGTTAAATAAGTTCTAGAAAGGGTTATCCTTTGGAAGCAAGGAATACACCACAAAACTTGAAAATATGGAGTGTCCCTAATGTTCTAGTTGCCTTAGATGTAATCTCAGATATATGTTGACCTCAATCGTGATTATCAGTGATGGTGACACCAAAATATTTTGCGGATTGGACATGTTCCAATGTATGCCGATGTAGTGAGTAGTCGAATTTAATCTGTCTGTCTGGGGGGGGGGGGGGGTGCCGTGACACCCCCATTGAATGACATTTGGCCACATTGAACTTCATTTGCCAATCGGCCTCCCAACGTGCTATGCTATCCATGTCATCTTGTAAGATAAGGCAATCAGAAGAAATATATATTCCTATACAAAACACAATCATCAGCAAACAAACGAACAGATGACCTGATATTATCCGGAAGATCATTAATAAATATCTACAAAAGGACTGGTCCAAGTACCCAACCTTGTGGGACACCAGACAAAACAGGGACTGGATCCGACGCTTGACCATCAAGTACACTTGTTGTGTGCGTCCAGAGAGCCATAAGCTAAACTTCAGTGTGGATCCTCTTATCCCATAATTATTCAATTTGTACAATAGCCTCATGTGAGGTACCTTGTCGAAGGCCTTGGCAAAATCCATGATAATCAGGTCAGTCTGTTTGTGGCCCCGATTAATGGCCCCATCCAGATTGCTAACTATATTATGATAAAATTGAACTAGATGAGTTTCACAAGACCTTCGGCTTCGGAAACCGTGTTGACAGTCAGCAAGAATTCTTTCAGAGGCTAGGTGATTATTGATGTTGCTAACTTGATGAAGCGCTTTGGTGCAGGAAGCACTTTGGTGCAGTGGTAGCGCATCGGATTTGTGATCGAGAGGTTGCGGGTTCAATCCTCACGCTGACCAAAGTGTTGTTTCCTTGCAATGAAAAGCGTTGAAAATGCTATATTAGCCTAAAACCAGGCAAAACCAAGGGCCTGACCTACTTCACCCAAAATATTTGAAGGAAACCATAGAACAAATAAAAGATCCTCTAAAAACCATCTTCAAAAAATCTTTAGACGAAAGTAAACTGCCAGAAATTTGGAAAAAAGCCAATGTTAGTGCCATGTTTAAGAAAGGAGAAAAAAAAAAAGAATCCAGGAAATTATCGCCCAATAAGCCTAACATCAGTACCCTGTAAAATATTGGAAAAGCTCATCGGTGATAATATTGTTGACCATATGTTAACAAATAAGCTATTTTCCAAATCACAACACCGATTTATAAAAGGCAGATCGTGTACAACGCAATTAATTGAGTTCCTAGAGGATATCACCCAAGCAATCGATAATGGGGACAATGTTGATGTAATATATCTCGATTTTTGCAAAGCCTTTGATAAGGTACCACACAAAAAGGCTATTGAAGAAGCTATATGGTTATGGTATTAGGGGGAAAATCTACAGTTGGATAAAAGAATTCGTGTCTGATAGAAAACAACGTGTTATCGTTAACGGTTCTGAGTCGCTTTGGAAAAACGTTACGAGTGAAATCCCACAAGGCAGTGTTCTTGGGCCAGTACTGTTTTTAATCTTCATAAACGATCTACCAGAAGTAACAGATGTGTTTATAAAATTGTTTGCGGACGATGCCAAAATCTATTCTGTTGCACCACCAACTTCCACTGAAAATAATATTCAAATAAGCCTTAATAAGGCGGTGGACTGGGCTGAAATCTGGAAAATGTTGTTCAATACTAGTAAGTGCCACCATCTGCATATCGGTAATCATGATACAGATATCAAATACTCTATGATGTCAAACGATCAAATAATCGAGCTCGAATCTGTTAAAAACGAGAAAGATCTGGGTGTTACCATAGACCAAAAATTACTTTTTGGAGACCATATAAGTTCGAAAGTTAATATTGCCAATAGGAACCTAGGAATCATTTTCCGAACTTTCACTTTCCACGACGAGGAAATGTTTTTAAATCTATACAAATCCTTGGTCGGACCACATCTTGAATATACTACTCCCGTTTGGTCACCTTTATACAAAAAAGACAAAATTACTATCGGAAATGTTCAACGTCGTGCAACCAAACTGGTATCAACTCTAAAAAATTTACCATATACACAAAGATTGTGCAAATTAGGGCTCCAAACACTGGAATATAGGAGAGAAAGGGCAGACTTGATCCAAGTCTACAAGATATTACATGATATTAATACAGCCGACAAAGATAAATTATTCACAATGGCACAGTATAGAGCAACAAGAGGACATCCCTATAAGTTACAGAAGAAACGATCCAGGCTGAATATCCGTGCTAACACTTTCAGTAATCGAGTCGTGAATGCCTGGAACCAACTCCAAAATACTGTTGTAAATGCACCCTCCGTAAACGCCTTGAAAAACAGACTGAACAAACTTTGGCATGGGCATCCATACAAGTTTGATCCCGCATGTTATAAAACTGACCACCACACCAGAAAGATTCGTCTATACAGTCGAGATGCATCTATAGAAGTCTAGTGACTTGTCCAGATGTTACTTTGATGATGAGTTTGATGATGGTGAGTTTGAGCAAGGCCCTTAGTGCACATTGCTTAGTATCCACATTGCTTAGTACTGGTTTCCACCCAGGAAGTCCTGCTCGTAATGCTCAAATGTGAGCGTGTAGCAGTTACGGGAGAAAAAAAAGAGAAAAAAATATATGCTCCAGGGTTTTGCAACAGATACACGTGAGCGACACCGGTCTGTAATTTGCAGCATCATATTTTCTCCTTTCCTTAAGACCGGGGTTACGTTTGCCTGTCGCCAGTCATCTGGTTAATTGCCCTGAGCAAGTGATTCATTGAAAATAAAGGCCAGCAGGGGAGATATTTCAGCACTACATTCCTGAAGCACCCTGGCATGCAGACCATCAGGCCCAGATGCCGTATATATGTTGAGCTTGTCCAACAGTTTTGCGACCCCTTGGTATCAACTGTTATGTCCCCCATAGAGGGGGAACGGGCTTTTAACTTTTGATGGTGGCTCACCGTCAGCTTCACGTGTAAGCGCTGATTGAAACTGCTTATTACATATAGTTGCCTTATCGCGCGATAACAATTCTGATTCAGTTTTCAAATTTCCATTTTCCCTAAGTGAGGTGATCCCAAATGATTCTTTTTTCAGGGACTTTACAAATGACCAACATTTCTTAACTTTTCCATTCTTCTATGGGTCCTCGGGATCAATATTTTCATCATCAAAGGTAAAGATGCTAGAAACATGCTTTCAATATTCATCTCTAATTACCTTTTGTACATGTGCTCTGAAACTTTTGTAATGGTTCTTCACGTCTTGATTGTTTGCTAGCTGAAGGTGCTGCGCATGCATGATGACAGTGTAACTAAGTTCACCCCTTTGGTTAGAGCTAGGGACTAACTTCCCATATCACAGGTCCTGGTGTATGCATGTAATTTGACGTGTCAACAGTAACAATTCTGATTCTGATTCTGTGAATTGTCTTCAATTGTGTTGGTGAATAGGACTACTCCGGAAATCTATCTCCAGTAGCAACCAGTTGGTTTACTCACGTGACCTAGGGACAAGCCATTCAAACTGACCTGCTTATCAGAAAGTGTTTGCTATAAACATTAGGCATAGAAAGTGATTCATATCAGAATTATTGTCTTATTAAGGTTGGGTCAGGCCTCAGATTCTATGACGGCTCCAACGTAAAGGCTTATTGAAAATTAAAGAGATAATGTTGGTTGGTGCCTGATGCTCTGTCTCTGGTCGGGCTCATCGGAGTCTAACTGTTGGTTTTCTTTTGCTCCAGCATTTCAGTGGTTTCTTGCTGTCGAGTCCTCACCGTTGTCTCACCTCTGTGGTTCTTTGATTTCTGTGTTCACGGAGATGTTGCACTGATGAGTTAGGAGGCCTTCATGCGGACTGAACAAATTATTTGTCTAAATCGCGACGGAAGTAAGGGCGAGGATTGTGGCCACGTAAAATCGATTTAAGCCCCCCAGTGGAAATCTTCCACTGACCGTTCCAAGGCGGCTCTTCTGTGGCGATTTATTTATGTTGTTGTTTGTTACTTACTGTGTGTATCACTTGTGTCTTTTAATTTTGGATGGCCATATGGCCATTTTGTGGGAAAGTAACTGTCCATATGGCCTTCCTTTGTTTAGGTTTCCATTATGGTCTGGTCGCTTAATGTTTGTATTTCTTTCCCTTTGGTGTCTTTTATGGATGGAGTAAGTTAATTGTATCAATTCCTGATCTTTGTTTTACTTCTACTTTATCTTAGAATCAATTTATGGTTAAAAATTATACTTTGCTGCCCTGAAAAGTAGATTTATACATGTAGTTATTCTTTTTGGTAGGTTGAAAATACATTACAGAACAGCGACCTCAGATTTTAGATCTAGTAGTTCTGTCAAAGAGCTTCAAGAGTTTTTTTAAACAAAGGGGAGTGACTGATGAAAACACACACACACACACACACATACATATAACACACACACACACACACACACACACACACACACACATATATATATACAAAAATAAAGGTCAGTCATGAACAGATACAATCAGATCCCAAGCTCAACCTAAATTTCTATTCGCCTCTGTACACATATTGCTAATGTGTGTATTCCATCTCAAACCGTGAGTGATTGTCACACCAAGGTATTTAATGGAATTCACATTTTCGAGGACCGTTCCCTCTAAAGTGTAAGAAGCCTCAACTTTATTAGATCTCTTCCTTGTTAACTGCATAATATTGCATTTAACTGACTGAAATCTCATGCCCCATTTTCGGGCCCAACATCCTAATCTATCTATGTCAGCCTGAAGTTTCAGTGAGTCATCTGTATCTCTAATTTCCCGGTAACAAACACAGTCATCTGCGAACAGTCTTATTTCTGAGTCAATGTCAGTGGAAATATCATTGATGTACAGGGAGAACAATACAGGACCAAGAACAGTCCCGTGTGGGGCTCCAGACAAAACTGGCGCCCATACTGAAGATTCACCATTAACAACAACACGCTGTTTTCTGTAGCAAAGGAAGGAATCTATCCATTTAAGAGTCTTCCCTCCAATTCCGTAACCAAATAATTTGGATTTAAGTAGTTCATGAGGAGGGGTGTCAAAAGCCTTCTCGAAGTCCAGAATAAATGTGTCCACCTGCCCCACTTTGTCAAGGATTTTTGCCCTATCATTAATAACCGTGCTCAACTGAGTTTCGCAACTTTGCCTTTTCCTAAATGTATGTTGTCTGTCTGACAAAAGTTTATGTTCATCCAAGTGGGCCATGATGTTTGAGCAGACTATGTGTTCAAGCAATTTACATAGAACACAAGTCAGTGACACCGGACGATACTTACGAGCAAGAGCCCTGTCCCCTTTTTTGAAAAGTGGACAGATGTTCGCTAGGGGCCATTCTTTGGGAATTTCACCCGTATCTAGAGATTGTTGGTAAAGATGAGCAAAAACTGGACCTAACTCGTTTGCTAGCTCCTTCAGGACTCTAGGATGAAGCTCATCAGGCCCTAAAGCTTTAGAAGGGTTCAAGCCTTTAAGTAACTTGATCATTCCCGCCGAGGATACAACAATATTTTCCATGAAAGGGGCCGATCTTCCAGTCAATGGAACCTCGTTGAACTCAGTTTTATTAAATGCATCATTGAATTGACAAACCAATTCCTCTGCCCTTTCAGAGTCCGATTCAGCGACCCCGTTCCCTCCTCTTTTATTAAGAGGTGGGATACCTTGCCTATCTTTCTTCTGGCTGTTGATATATCTGTAGAAGTCTCTGGGATTTGCCTTTACATCACCTACCAAGTTATTTGATCATGCTGATTTTTGATGTCATTTTTTATTTCTCGTCTCAAGTTTTCAAATTATGCTCTGAGTTTACCACTTCCCAACTTTTTTGCCTTAGCATGAATCTTATTTCTCCTCCTAATTTTTCTTCTTATTTCTGGTGTGATCCAAGGAATTGAAGATACAGACCTGCTAGTTTTGGAGGGGATATGATTTTCGGACGAAGCTTGAATGAAAGACTTTATCAAATCAAAGTTCTCCTGGACAGACCGAGCGTCTGAATGACTATTAAAGTATTTCCCTCTTGCAAATTTTAGGGCATCCTTCCTCATAGTTTCATAGTCACCCTTTTGATATAAGTACACCTTTCTACGAGGTTTCTTTATAGGTGGTATGAAGATTTTCAAAAATCCAGAGACAATATCATGATCACTTAGTTTGTCCGGGGATTGAATATCCCCTAACTGTCCTGGCAAAGTTGTATGAATCAAATCCAAAGTGTTTCTATCTCGAGTAGGGAAGTCAACAACCTGTTCCAAGCCATGATCATTCATGATGTCAACCAACACCTGTCCCTCTGACGGACTCAACATCGTGCCTTGTTTGATGAGCCTATCTGGCCAAACAATCTCTCTGACGTTGAAGTCACCTAGGACATGTACTGCAGAAAGTTTTTACCCTTATTCTGAGACCTAATGCGATCAAGCTGATCTTTAAATAATTGGAAGTTTTCGACAGTGTCGTTAGGTGGTCAATACCAACATGCAATAAAGTGGGAAGAAGATAATTTTGGAAAAATTGAATATGATATAAAGCAGCATTATGTCCATACTGTAATCCATAATGTGATTTTTATTGCCTATAATTAATAATGAAAATAGAAATGCAAGATAACATGAGAATCAGGAAAGTTAAAGACAATAGAGAATTACTAAATACCTTCTAGCAAGAATAAAAAAAAGGCACAATACACATAGACTACGAATTTAAATCAATCTTGCCAACAATATTTTATTTCACCAATTCAATTATTAGGACCACCCCGCTAATAAGACCACTTTTTAGAAGTCTGGAAAGTGGTCTTAATAGCAGAATTATTAGGACCGACCCGCTAATAAGACCACTTTTTAGAAGTCTGGAAAGTGGTCTTAATAGCGGAATTTCACTGTATTTCGGATGAAAATTTCTGATATTTTTTCATATATCTGCTAAAAACATAGATTGTGGGAACTCATTAGAATCGCCTCGGCAAGTTTGTTCTAATGAGTAACCACAATCTTTGTTTTTTATCTGAAATAAGAAAAATAATGAATACCTCTGTAAACCCTGAAAGTCAATGCGCGGAAACACTAAGATGTATTTTTTGCATGCCTTGCACAAGTTAATGTGTTCTCTTTATTTTGTTCTTTTCTATGTCTTATTCTGATTGCCAAGATACGTCCAGTTTGATAGCATTCTTGTTTGACGTTATATACCGTTACGCTCGACCCCCGCCCAACAGAGCTTGAAGAAATAGATCGGCTGCATGATGTTTCCACGCAGAAATGAAACCGGAGTACTGGTAAACCACTTAGAGGGTCTAAGCCTGTCCAGGCAAGCAGTGCTTATAAACCCTATTGGTTTCATTGGGCGGCAGGGCTTGGGATGTCATGTTTCATCTCAATGTCGGATAAAAGTCCCACAAAATTGGAAGCAACGTCTCCAAAATGACCTATACAGTGTTGATTGGGAAAATTAAATTAAACATAAACAAGCAAACATACCATTACGATAACACACCCTTGCGACATAGTGCTTTTCTTCTTCTTTATACTGCAAACAAGGGTTGTGGTGCTCGTAGGCGGTTCTATTGAGGACTCACAACCTATGTCTAAGAGCAGATATAAGAAAAATAATGTATCCCTCCACTAAACCCCCGTTTTCTCTATATAAACTGGGGCTTAGGCATCAGTTTGATCCGCAATCTTTATTCAAACAACACAAAGATGGAGAGTCCCAGGTTCATCAAGACATAACAAGAACACGCTTATTTAATTTTGATCCCACTAAACCCAACATTTAAATAGCTAAAAATGGTTTTCAGGTGTGTACATTAGTCTTAATATTTCTGCTCAAAAACATAGATTGTGGGTAAAACATAGATTGTGGGTACTGGTTAGAACAACCTCGCCGAGGCGGTTCTCACAATCTATGTTTTGAGCAGATGTATGAAAAAACAAGATACTTTTTAACTGAGAAGCGAAAAGTGAATAGTACACTATATATTATAAATTGGCTGCATATGCGGCTGCATTTTATACTGTTTTCTATAATAGCTGCATTACCTATGATTTCCTTATTGGCTGCATTTTCCTATATTTTTAATATAGCTGCACTAAAGTGCTGCGTTTTATACTGACCCAGTTTTGTTTGCAAAAAACCTTAACCCAAACAGATTCTGAATCGTTTTCCAGTTCCATGAATGGCATATGAGAGATATCTCTGTGAACGAGCAACATCACCCCGCCGCCGTGAGTGTTTCTATCTTTTCTGTAGACACTGTATTCGCAAGTTTCAGGGAATAGCTCCGAAGTCATAATTGAACTGTCAATCTTTGTTTCCTGAATAGTCACAATATGTGGTTTGTGAGTATCAAGGAAAGCTCAAAGTTCAAGTATCTTTCCTCTTAAACCGTTAATGTTAATACTGCAAAGTTTCAAACCTTTTACAAAATTCGGCTTTCTCATGTCAGTAGTCGGAGATTTAACTCCTTTCTCCTTTGACAGAGGTTCAAATTTATTTCTTTCTTCCAGTTCTATAAGTTCGCTGAAGAACGAGTCAGAAAAATTAAAAACATTGCACTTCGGGCATATCCATGAACAGCTCGAGTTAACCAGTTTGCCATACTCGGCGTCTGAAAGGAAAGCCCAATCAGTGTGAATCCACATTTGGCATTTTGATATAACATGAAAAAACTGTGAAAAGCATAAAACTGATTCCATGCAAACTCTATTTTGGCCACGTAAAATCGATTTAAGCCCCCCAGTGGAAATCTTCCACTGACCGTTCCAAGGCGGCTCTTCTGTGGCGATTTATTTTATGTTGTTGTTTGTTACTTACTGTGTGTATCACTTGTGTCTTTTAGTTTCGGATGACCATATGGCCATTTTGTGGGAAAGTAACTGTCCTTATGGCCTTCCTTTGTTTAGGTTTCCATTATGGTCTGGTCGCTTAATGTTTGTATTTCTTTCCCTTTGGTGTCTTTTATGGGTGGAGTAAGTTAATTGTATCAATTCCTGATCTTTGTTTTACTTCTACTTTCTATACAAATACACATATTTTATCTCTGCAGCACAGAAAGTTTGTCCCTAGGTCACGTGGATAAACACATCCGTTGCTACTAGAGATAAGATTTCCGGATAATTACTATTGTCTCCAAAAATCGTGTCAGTGGGTTGTCACTTCGGTGAATTGTCTTGTTCCCCTTTATGCACCCCAACCGTCCGGCTTAAGCAATATACCTCAAAACAAGCAAATCAAATAGTCGTCGCGAAAACTTGAGAACCAACATGGAATATGATGATGAGAACTCTAGCGTTGCATTCTTATACAAAGCCATGCGTAAATATATGTTTGGAGTGTTCTATCTATCTCTCTGTTTGTCTTCCTATTTATAGTTTCAGTGACACCGCCAAAAATAGTCGAATACAGATATACGATGTAAATACAACAATTCGCCCGTAGACAGTTCGGCCCCACATCATCTGCGCTCGGCCCCGGCCCATCGGGGCGTGAAGAAATAGATTTGCTGCATGATGCTTCCACGCAGAGCTGAAACCGACCCGCACACTTGCACCGGTAAACCACTTCGAGGATCTAAGCCTGCCCTTGCACAGCTGTGCGAGTTGGCCCATCCATGCTTATAACGGTGCAAGTCGGACCATCCATGCTTATAAACCCTATTGATTTCATTGGGCAGCAGGGCTTGAAATGTCATTTCAATTCAATGTCAGGTAGCGTAATAGCTCAGTGGTTAGTGCACTTGCCTCTGATGCTAGAGGTCCCGGGTTCGATCCCCGGCAGCGGCGATAAAATTTCGGTGTCCGAACATGCTCCATTGGCATCATTTGCAGGGATGAATGTCATTAAGTGCACCGTCCTTCGGATCGGGACGTTAACTGGAGGCCCCCTGTGCAAGGAGAACCATTCCCTGTGCAGGTTAAAGAACCCTACCATAATTATATGATTACTGTGTAGGCTTTCATCCTGCAAAAACTGGAGTGAATGTAATATAAACCTGCCTAGAATGCCCGCGAGGCGTATGGCAGTATATATAGAAAGAAAGAAAGGTAAAAGTCCCACAAAATTGCAAGCAACTTCTCCAAAATGACCTATACAGTGTTGACGGGGACTTTAAACCTCAAGTGGCTATCGCCCATAGGGGCTTGAAGAAATATATGAGCTGCATGATGCTTCCACGCAGAGCTGAATCCGGCCCGCACAGTAATGTTAAACCGCTTAGAGGATCTAAGCCCGTCCAGGAACCGAGGTGCAATGAGGACCGTCCATGCTAATAAATCCTATTGGTTTCATTGGGCGACAGGGCTTGAGATGTCATTTCATCTAAATGTCAGGTAAAAGTCCCACAAAATTAGATGCAACGTCTCCAAAATGACCTTTATAGTGTTGACGGGGACGTTAAACATCAAATTAATCAAGCAAAACAAACGTCAAACCTCAAAACAAACAAAAACAAAACCATCTGCCGGTGAAGGCACCATATTTTCTCATTGTCGTTAATGCACAGCTGAGATAGAACCACATATTTCAAATGGAACCCTTTTTGTTGCACCTGCTATTATAGCATGGCGGGATATAGGCGCCCAGTTTTCTGTCTGTTCGTCCGTCCATTTGTCATGAGGTCAACATTTGCAACCACCCTAGCATTCACCCTTATGTTCAAGTTTATTTCTCAAGAACAATTAAGAGCTTCATTAATTATACTTGGTACAAACTTGTATCTTGGGATGGCAACTTAAATGCAAGCATCCATATTTAACCTTGACCTGCATTTAAATTTTTATGGTTCACTGACTTTGTAAAATATTGCGACCACCCTAGCGTTCACCCCAATGGTCAAGTTTATTTCTCAAGAACTATAAGAGCTTCATTAATAATGTTTGGTACCAACTTGAATCTGGGGATGACAACTTAAATGCAAGCATCCATATTTGACCTTGACCTACATTTTTATGGTTCACTGACTTTGTAAAATATTGCCACCACCCTAGCGTTCACCCTAATGGTCAAGTTTATTTCTCAAGAACTATGAGAGCTTCATTTAATAATGATATTTGGTACAAACTTGAATCTGGGGATGGCAACTTAAATGCAAGCATCCATATTTGACCTTGACCTACATTTTATGGTTCACTGACTTTGTAAAATATTGCCACCACCTTAGCGTTCACCCTAATGGTCAAGTTTATTTCTCAAGAACTATAAGAGCTTCATAATGATATTTGGTACAAACTTGAATTTGGGGATGGCAACTTAATTGCAAGCAACCATATTTGACCTTGACCTAAATTTCATGGTTCACTGACTTTGTAAAATATTGTGACCACCCTAGCGTTCACCCTAATGGTCAAGTTAATTTCTCAAGAACTATAAGAGCTTCATTAATGATACTTGGTACAAACTTGTATCTTGAGATGAAAACTTAAATGCAAGCATCCATATTTGACCTTGACCTACATTTTATGGTTCACTGTCTTTGTTTAATATTCCAACCACCGTAGCGTTCACCCTAATGGTTAAGTTCATTTCTCAAGAATTATTAGAGCTTCACAGAGTTCTCGGAAACGCCTGTTTTTGCTTTCGTACGCATCAAATTTCCTGCCGTGGATTCTTAATCACGCCATTTTTTTCGCCAGACGCGTATATAATAGTGGGTAAAAATGACCTCAATCACATCAAAAGATGACAGTGGGTGTCCAATTGATCTCCAAATTTAGTTACCGCTTACAGATCAAAGGTTTACCGTTAATCGTCGCCGCCAGGCTTGTTCAAGCATTAACTAGCTCGGACAGTCGTCTGTATTGCTCTCTCGGCCAATCAGAGCGTCACAGCTAGAAGATTGACAGGTCAGATTGCGGTTTACGAGATACAGGTGCGCGTGATTAAACCAAGCATGTGGCTGATTAACATTAAATTAATTGATTGATTTGTTTCCGAAAACTTGTATACACAGTTGGATTATCGGTAATTTGATTGTTGAAAAAAATGTCGAAGGCATAATTAAAGGATGCGATAATCTAGTGTATAATCTTTTTCTTTCTTTTTTTCTCCTACATTACTGCCGTATTACGAGCAGGATTTCCTTGGTGGTAACCAGGCCTTTTTTACGTCTTTATTGCGATTAAAGAAAATTATGGCTCGAGTTTGTCGCACGTTCGTATTTTGTTTATGAAGTTACAACTAGGCCTAATTGAATAACGAAATTAATTATCAGAAACCATGGAATATTAGCATTAAGTAAAGTGTTGAACTGCCTGCTAATAGTGGTCCTGAACAGACACCTGTGGCATCTGATCTGGGCCTGCACTGTTGATGTATTTTTTGGGGGGTGGGGGATATTAGTGACAAACTGGATATCAAATAAAATCAACCAAAGTTTTTTTGTTTTTTTTTTTTTAATGCGAAAATCCTTGGAACAGGTCAGTGCGAAAAGAGGTAATATATGGCTCCTCGGCGATTTCAACATGCCTGGACTGGACTGGACTGACAATAACCCCGTACTCAAACCAGACCATGTTCGTAAACCAGTCTATGACTATTTCATAGACTTGGTGAACGATTTTAATCTTTATCAGATGGTTACTGAACCCACTCGCCTTGGAAATACTCTAGATCTTTTCCTAACAACAAATCCAACCCTCATACAGAAAGTAGGTACCATGCCCGGCTTGGGTGACCATGATATTGTCTCAGTGGATGCGCGACTGAAACCAGCACTTCAGAAGCAAAAGCCCCGAAAGGTACATTTGTTCGCAAAGGCTGACTGGGACAAGCTTAAAACCAAGATGAGGTCATTCCAAGAAATATTTATGTCCAGCCATGTAGGTAAGTCTGTTGACGAGCTATGGACATCCTTCACTGGGGCTCTGGACTCTTGTGTGAACGAGTGCATTCCGGTCAAACTCATTAGTAGTAAGCAGTCACTCCCTTGGGTGACCCAAGAAATCAAACGCTTGATAAGGAGACGTGACAGAATGTACTCTGCATTCAGGGCGTCTGGAGACCCAGTGAAAAGGAAGGACTTCCAAGTGCTCCGTCAGCAGATCAAACACAAGATCAAGCGCTCATACCAGACATACTTGGAGGGACTTCTCGGCCTTGACAGCAAAAATGATCAAACATGTGACAGGAAAAAACTGTTTTCTTTCCTTAAGAAATCCCGACAAGACCAGCAGGGACCTACTCCACTTCAGACCGATGGCAGACTCACTGAAGACATACCGGAACAGTGTGATGTTCACAACACGCAGTTCCAGTCTGTTTTCACTTTGAAGTCACCTCTTAGCTTGTCTAGGTTATCCCAGATGAAGGTTCAGGACCTTGTTGATCAAGGACAGGTAAACCCCGAAACAGTGCAGACGAAAATACAGGACCTCATTGATCAAGGAAAGGTAAACCCCGAATCAGTACCTGAAATTCACCTATCTCAGAATCACACCATGCCCGATATTAACATATCTATAAACAGCATTCTGAAATTATTACACAATCTGAAACCAGGTAAGGCCGCTGGACCAGACAACATCAGACCAATACTGCTGAAGGAGCTCCGGGTCGAATTAGCCCCCATCATTAAGGTAATCTTTGAAACTTCCTTAAAGACAGGCAAACTCCCGGCAGATTGGTGCAGAGCAAATGTGACACCCATCTTTAAAAAAGGTGACAAGTCCTTGGCGGCTAACTACCGGCCTATTTCCCTCACCTGTATTCTGTGCAAGGTCCTCGAGCACATTCTAGCTTCCAATATTGTAAGACATCTGGATGGGCAGGGCCTCATGTATGACCTCCAGCACGGTTTTCGAGAGAAGAGGTCATGTGAGACCCAGCTCACAATGTTGGTCGAGGATCTGGCTAGGAGTGCAAGTGTGGGAAAACAGACAGACCTGATTTTACTAGACTTTTCCAAAGCCTTTGACAAGGTTAATCACGCCAAACTTATCTGGAAGCTGCATCAATATGGGATTCGATCTGACGTGCTGAGGTGGATAGGCGCCTTCCTCGGTGACCGTTCGCAGAGGGTTGTTGTTGCAGGGGAGGAATCAGGATCGGTTCCGGTGACCTCGGGTGTACCTCAGGGGTCAGTCCTGGGGCCGATTCTGTTCCTCGTCTATATAAATGACCTGCCTGAACAAATCACATCACAGGTACGACTCTTTGCGGATGACACAGCAATGTATCTCACCGTGGAGGGTGCTGATGACAGCTCAGTACTTCAAAAAGATCTTGACAGACTGTCTGTGTGGGAGACCAGGTGGGACATGGAGGTCAACCCTTCAAAGTGCCAAGTGGTACAGGTGGCGGGATCAAGGGAATCAATTAATGCCACCTACAAACTTCATGGCGAAGTCCTGGAGACCGTCAGCTGTGCTAGGTATTTGGGGGTTGATGTATCCAGCAACCTCTCCTGGGGCTCCCACATAGACAGGATTGCCAATACTGCAAATCAGACACTCAACTTCGTGAAGAGGAACATCAAAACCAAAATGCCAAGAGTGAGAGAGGCTGCCTATAATATCCTGGTCCGGCCGCAAGTAGAATATGCTTCGGCCATATGGGACCCCCACCACCTTGACAAGATATACCAGATTGAGAAAGTCCAACGGCGGGCAGCCCGTTGGACTACCTGTAACTTTGACAGATCAGCGAGTGTTTCGGCCATGCTTGAAACTTTAGGTTGGCGCACCCTCGAGCAGAGGCGGGCTGATGCACGCCTCTGTCTCTTTTATAAGATTGTGCATAACATGGTCGCTGTGCCGCTCTCAAATTATGTCATACCCAACCCCGTACGTCCCGTCGCGGCCATTCTTCAACCTTTCGGCAACTCCATACAGGGAAAGATTTTTATAAATACTCGTTCTTTCCACTGGCTATTGTCCAGTGGAATGCCCTTCCAGAGTCCGCTGTCAGCTCGCCAAGCCTTGACATATTCAAGGCCGAAATTGGCAAGCTGCATCATGCCAAACCATAGATCCCAAGTATATAGTATGTTTTTTAACCTGATTTTAACTATTTTAACCTATCATCTTTCATCCCCTCAACTGTCATACTTTATCACTCACTATCATGCTTTTATCTTTTTAGCTTGTCTATTAATATACTTGGATTGTCTGACAGCGCAACATGCCTAGAATGTCCTCGCGGGCGTATGGCATTATGTAAAGAAGAAGAAGTCAAAATTTTCGAGTCATGTTCTTTTTCCATCTTATTTCTTCAAATCCTGGTTATTTTGAAGAAACAAAATGGACTTGACTGGAAATTTTGGCTAGTGTTACCTCTTTAATCATTATGCAAAATATTGTAGGAATCCAAAAGTTTCAGATGCCATTTTATGTACTAGGATGTAGTGAATGACCTGAACAGACTTGTCCTGTTGGAGCAGCCTGATCACAGCCTGTACTACTGTTAACTGCTCACACTCAACTTAAACCATTATCCTGATGAATAAATTAAGTTAGCTGCAGTCCACTCTTAACTTCCAAAACCTAATGTAATTTATCCATTCAAATTCACAATCTGAGTGACAGTGTAAATCCTGATTACAGGGATTTTCCTAGTGCAAATTTGGGGCCGGTAATCGGCCCCTATTTTTCCCAATTTAGAGACAGATATTCCCAAATTTTACAACAAATTTCCCAATTTCTGATTTTGTGCTACATTTTGATGAAAATTGAACCAAAATTGACAAAGTTACAACTGATATAAATTCCCAACTTTACATATTAGTGAGCTGTTTTTCCCAAACCCAACGGCCCCTGGACCCTGATTATGAAAGGCAGGAAAATCCCTGGATTACATGTAGATGGAAGCCATCTGATCTGGATCTCCACTGCAAGAAAATAGTTTGTCATGTTAAGCAGGAATGAGGATAAGCGTTCGCGCCCCAAAGTCTTTTGGAGTCTTACAGACACACTCTACAGCCGTACACATTTAGCCATAATTGACACACGTTTTTTAGGTAAAACTCCAACTTTTCAGATTTGAATCCAACTTTTTCTATGGATGTATTCTTAAACTCCTGTTTTCAAAATCCTAGTGAGAACTCTAGCTTCATTAATGATATTTAGTGCACGCTTGCATTTAAAAATGGCAACTTTTGTGCAAGCATCTATGTTTGACCTTGGCCTAGATGTCATGGTTCGATGACTTTGCACCCCCACGCGCGACATAGCCTTCGACAGAATTCTTGTCTCACTCTTTATCGCTGCACAGACAGGTCTCTTTGTTCTCTGTGTTCCGTATACATTTGTTTGTTTGGTTGATTGTTTGATTTGAGGTTTAACATGCCCGTCAACACTGTGAAGGTCATTTTGGTAGGGGTGGGTCTTGTCAGAATTTTCGTATCACGATATATTGCGATACGGTTATTGCGTATCACGATACGTATCACGATATATTATGTAGCAGGGTTTATTCTGGAAATTCTGGTTGATGGGCCGAAGGCCCATCAACCAGAATTTTCAGGGGCCAATAGGCCGGGGGTATGGGGGCCGCCTAGGCCCCCATTGGGGTCCAGGGGCAACGCCCCGGTAAGGGGGCCAGGGGGGCAACGCCCCCCGGCCGAAAACGAATTTCAACATTTCTGAGGGTGTCAAGGAGCTATTTCCTGATAGGAAATTTGTGAATTTTAAGGAGCTTTAATTCTGTATTTTCTCTTCAAAATGACATTTTTATTGAATGCTGTTTTGATTTTCGGACTCTCAATCAGTGTTTTGTATAATTTAGCCTTTTTAGGTTGACCACCACCCTATATGTATAGGATGGTGGTCAACCTAAATAAACAAATTGAAAATACCGATTGCGAGTGCTTAAGTTTCTCAGCTACAGCTTACCAGAACCCAGTTAATGGCTTAAAAGATGAGGTCACAGAAGAGAAAAAAGACAGAACTGAGGAATGAAAGAAAGAGTTGTCTGTTCCCATGGCCATAGCGTTTTTCTTCCCAGCACTTGCACAAAGTTGACAGTGCATTTTGTCGGCCACTTCGTCATACCGTAGCCAGGTATACAGGCTAAGCCATTTTCTTTGGAAATTGCGCTGTTCCCTTTCACCGGAAAGACCCTTCTCAGAGGGTCCCTCCACCTGACTTTCGGTTGCAGATTTAGCGCTAAAATCGCCGAAAAAAGCTGTCAGTTTCGCTTGTTTAGACATGGCGGTCACAATACCGTTCACGGAGACGCATGTTAAACTTCTGCGCTGATTAATAAGCGTCTTATTGATTCGTATTTTTGATCGTAAGATTAGCCTCCCCTTATCTTGCAGGGAACATCCTAGGCCCGGGAAGCAGGGAGAAGTGATTTCTCCCTCCAGCACTGACAGGGCGAAATGAGGGACAAGAGGGAGAAAATAAGGCTCGAGAAAAATGACTAAATTACGGAAATTGTCGAGCCGAATTTTCGGTAATTTCCGTAAATATTGTTGTTTATTTGTAATTTAGACATACAGTGTGCGGATGTGATATCGTTGCGAATCACATACCAATGTTGCTGTTGCACTTGCTGAATGATTATGCACATCGGTATCTCGATTATAGCAGCAATAATCAAACATCAGATACTTATCTACTCTCATTTTCTCGATGTCCCGCTCACTTTGTCACTGAAGGGCGCTAAAGGGAAACAACCAATTTAATCTCACCTCGAGGTTATGAGTCATGTTGTGCAGTCGGGCGGGAGTTTCGATCTGTGCGACCGTGATATGCCGGCAAGTTGCTGCAGGTGCAATGGGGCAGTTTTTTTTTATATGTTCTTTTCATCTATCATATCCTATCTTCCCTTTTTTCTAGTTCCCATCTTAGCGCCTGATCGGGACGGTTTTTATTTGTTTAGGTAATCCTGTAAACCCATTTAGTACCAGAAACCCCAACACGGGTACCCTGGCAAACAGTGCAGGCCCAGATCAGACGCCGCAGAACGCGGTGTCTGATCAGGGCATCCACTGTTTGCTAAAAGTTCAGTTACTAACTTATTTTCCAAATAAATTTTCATGAAAACATAACCTGACACCCATAAATTTTGAATTGAACTCCTGCTATATATAAGGAGGAAGATTCCATTTGGTAAACCTTCTATCACACCTCTATCTATCTATCTATCTTATATTGATATGTAAAATGAGACGCACGTTTTTCATGCGTCAATCATATTGCCAGGATCAAAAAGACCGATCGGCTCATGCTGCGCGGACGAGTCTGATTACTCAGTCTAAGTGGCCATGAAATAAGATCAAAGATGCCGATCTGGACTAACCCGATTCACCTATTTACATAATTAACTGATCTGACAACTTGTGCTCAACGCTACAGGTGGTCAGTTTTTGACTCGAGCAATTAACACATGGAGTTGGATTATTAATTATCGGATTATCAATAGGTGTTTTTGTTATCAACTTTGTGCCTTTATCGATGGAGATTACTTCGCATTTGAAAAGCCGATCCTGGAGACAAAGAAACACAAAAAGACGGAAAAACCAGGGCGAAGTAAACTTCTCTTTTCCAGGCTGGTTAGGCGAAGTTCTTGAACATCGGGCGAAGAAGTCGCCCGAATCGCCCCCCTCGGCTGATCCCTGTCTTGTAGGCTAAAACGCGGACTGCGAGTTCCGGCGCCGATACTACAAAACTGATGGGCCAAACGTAATTTCGACGCGCCGAATCGGCGCAGAACATTATTTTTATTGCGCCATATCGGATTTTAACGCGCATATGGCGCATGGCGCGGCCCCAAAATAAACCCTGATGTAGCAATCTGAAATGCACTTAAAGTAATTGGAAAACCCCATATATGGGAAGAAGAAGGGAGTTTTCATGGGAATATATCATTTAACCTATTTCTGCTCATGCACTTACAAAACAAAGGTACTTATTAGAATTGTCCCAATGTTATGAGGGGTAATAAAGATACTATCTGAAAATGCCATCAAATGTTGTATTAGATTGGTGGCCTCAGTCACTTTATTTGTGACTGTCATCTTTTGCAACCTGGAATGTTGCTAGAGATCAGCTTTTCCTTTTTGATTTTAAACAAATTGGTAAAGTTTGTTTTGGTTTCTCCCGATTACGCAATCTTGTAAATGGTGGGGGGTTTACACTAAAACGGCATATAGCCTGGAAACCCATAACTGTTCACCTGAGGTTGAGCAATCCTGCTTTCAATTTTTTGTTGCAAGAATAATTTTCTGCAGGTATTTTTTTAAACATTTGACTAAATGCCTATGAGGATCTCAAGATTTAAGAAAATAAACATCACATCTGTTTATTCTACAGCCATCTAGAAATGCAAGGTGTGTTTGGGGCATGTTCTTACATGTATAACTCCGTTCACCCAAATTTATTTGATTATCATAAGTAATCAGATTCATTCCTTGAATATTATACATGATGAGTATTTTATTTAGACTATGCACTATTCTAATTTGTTGATACTGTTTATTTTCAGTCACATGCTTGTCACTGGTTAGAGACCTAAAATATTAAGCATTTTGTGACAGATTTCAATTTCTGTGAATTAAATTGTAAGTCAAAACTGATTTTCTTCAAAACAAATTGAAATGTTAGTTATTAACTACAAATTCTGATGTGTGATAACTGAAAAAATGTTTCCTTTTCATGTTACTCAAAGAAGAAGGTGAATGGAGTTATGGATATGAGAAAATGGGATTCAACAACAACAGCCGCGTGATTCACCGAAATCCTAGCTCGGCCTACACTATGACCGACATAAAGGGTGGGAATCGATTAAATTACTAAATTAAGGCCTGGGAATGATTCTGTTTACAATGACTGTATTTACCGATCAGTTATGAAAGAAAATATGAAAAATGGTTGAAAACAAAGAAAATATCGGTGTTGGCGGATCGTATTGTGATATGATTTTTTCTGAACTGTATCATGATATACCGATAATACCACACATTACTACATTTTGGAGACGTTGCTTCCAATCATGTAGCCCAACTATTTCTTCGAGCCCCAATGGGCAAAGATTAACAAAGATTGTATTTATTGAGTCCCAATAAGCAGGATTAACCTGTAATACTTAGGTTATTACTGACATAATCTAATTGTGAATCACAGGTGGCCGGCATGCAATGCATGCTTATTTACCGCTATTTCTCTCAAGTAGCTGATAAAATTAGCACCTTTCGAGCTGCTTACGAAGATGTCTCATCGGTGTCTTTGAACATAAAAGCAAAATGACTGGCAGTGCATCACAAAAGTAACTTTGCATACTGTGGACGGATGCAGTATTTTTTTGCCTCCAGCGCTTGTGAAATCGCTTCCCAGGCACATTTTTTGCGCTAACCCAAACACTGGGATGGTGTCATTTACTGATCACATGCAGAAAATGGTAGCAGTAGCTTGTGGACGGGGGATTTTATGGTGAATTGGGTGGTGGAAAACTTTGATGTTCACCTTGAACTTGCTGGTAGGGCGAGTGTAGAAGTTTGGGCTGGTTTTGGATTCAGGACTCCTGATTGTCTTGTGTTCTCTTATCTCGCTAAGCTGACAGTTTTGATCTTTTGAGTATATCGGCTGCAGCTCGTGTTAATTATGCATGTCAAGCTAAATGAGTTTATATAACTGTATCTTTAATTGCTAATTGGATAAGCTGTTATGACATGTATGCGATTAACTTGGAAAAGTACCATTATTGAGCGTGACAACTACAGTATTTTCTACCGTATTACCGCATTTAAGTGTCGGAGGGAAATAAAGTTGTTGTGCTTGAAACTTGATAGAAGCCTCGGATTATATATTATTTATAAATGTTGGTTGGGGAAAATTTGGGATCCAAAAGCTAAACCGTGCTATATCTTAATTTGTGCTGTAACGAATCATGCTTTAACGAGGTCCAGGTGTACCAACATTGAACACTCTATGTTTTGAGCAAAGTTGAAAATATCACATTTTTTCTACTGAAAACTGTCGGTTTTACAGCCGTAAAAATCTCTGTGTTGCATACTGCATAGGCATGTTAGCATATAAATGTAAAGAGAGTTAACCCTTATCCTGCTGAACCTGGATATGCCCCATCTTTGCAAACAGTGTAGATCCAGATCAGATGTTGTTTAACCCATTTAGTACCGAAAATCCCTAAACGGGTACCCTGGCAAACAGTGCTGGCCTAGATCAGATGCCGCAGAACGCGACGTCTGATCAGGGCCTCCACTGTTTGCTAAAGGTTCATTCATTTTCCAGATAAGTTTTGATGAAAACATAACTCAACACCCCTAAATTTTGAAATGGGCTCCTGCTATATATAAGAAGGAAGATTCCATTTGATACAAAAAGGGTTAAGAAGCACTCTGATCTGGATCTACACTGTTTGTCATTCAGCTTCTGACATTGTAGGGATAAATTACATCTAGAAATCTGATTGGTTGATATTCAGAAATGGGCGTGGCAAATTAAAAAAATTCAGCAGGATAAGGGCTATTTCTATCCGGTATATGTACAAGGCAGTTTTCTTTGTTTTGCTAAAATGGCTGGTTTCAGAAATGCACAGTAACTGTTAAGACAAACAAAAATATTTCTGACATTTTAACTCTGACATTAAAGTATGGATTAATATCTATAATACATCAAAATATGTTCATTGACTCCATACTCGCTATATTCAGAAGCATATTTTAGGCCGTCGTGATGTTTTAATGTTATGTCTTAATTTAATGTTAAGGCCTACCTACCTACCCTATTTTTTTAGCCGCGAAACAGAAATCGCACATATATTTCATTTAGACCTTATTTAAAGTGCAGCTGCTTACGTCTTTTCCCCTTTTTTGTTTGAAAGACAAGGACAAGAAGTCGGTAGGAAAAAGACAAAAAGAAATGTTTTAATAAACTGCAAATTCAGGTGTTTAATTTATCGCCAATATTTAGTATTTTTACCCCTGCAAAGTGGCATAGATTGTAATGTACAGATGCCCTTGTATGGAGGAACAGGGACGTACAATATCAGCTGCTCAACTTCTCGCCGGCTCTTGTCAGAGTTCACAGGAAAAACCTGGGCGAAAGTGGCTCTGCTTGATTGGTACCCGCTTCTATTACTAATTCCAGGTAAGAATAACTTTTAGTTGGAATTTATTGATAGTGAAATTCGCTCCAAGACATCTCTCCACTTTCACATGTAATGTCAAGCCTTTTTTTCTTTGAAAATGTAGCCAAAGCCATTAACCCTTATCTTGCTGTTTACGACAACCCCTATCTTTGCAAACAGTGTAGATCCAGATCAGATGGCTTCTGAAGAAGCCATCTGATCAGGATCTACACTGTTTGGCATTCAGTTTATGAGTTTGTAGCATTAAATAACATCAAGTAATTTGATTGGTTGATAGACAGAAATGAGTGTGGCTTAAATGAATATTCAGCAAGATAAGGGTTAAGTTTCTTTTTTGTGTGTGATATGCTGGCTATAAACCAATCAAATTACTTAATATAATGCATCCGTTCAATTCACAAACTGCAGGTCAAGCAGAGTAGACCCTGATTAGATGGCCATCTGATTTGAATCTGCACTGTTCGCAAAGGCAGGTGTTGATGTGTTCAGCGGGATGAAGGCTACAATTAACCCTTATCTTGCTGAATATTCATTTAAGCCACATCCATTTCTGTTTATCAACCAATCAAATTACTTGATGTAATTTATTGCTACAAATTCATAAACTGAATGCCAAACATTGGGGTTGTCGTGAACAGCAAGGTAAGGGTTAACAAATACATGTACCACTGATCCTATTCTGTAAGTCCAGTTGTTGGATTCTTCAGGTAACAGAGACCCACATAAAAGGCAGGTGAAACCAGTGCAGAAACATCTAATCCAGACCAACTTTGGTGGAGATGATAGTGAAAATGACAGTGATTATCAGGTTGAAATAGATGGTAGGTGGATCAAGTTTAAATTTTATTTTGAAATCTCATACCGCTACCTAAAGGGTTTAAATAATTTAAATATGCACAAAGAGACTACCAAAATCATGTTTCCTATTTTTAGAATAAACATGAAGTGAATTGAAATCTAAGCTGGTTGGGTTTTGCTTGGGGAAAAAAGATCAAATTTCAGTGGTGAAGAGAAATGTGATTTTAAACTTTAAAAGCAAATTTCTTTAGCTGAATTTGTTTCTGCTTCTATCATACTACACCACAGCCTCTTCGTAACACAATTGTTCGAGTTCAAAACAGAAATCATGTTTTGTTAATTGTTAAACACCTGTTTTATCCAAACAAAAATCTATAGATTATATAGAAAATGTTGGTGATTTTTTCTGTATAATCTAAACGTTTTTAGATGAAATAGAAAATGACCACTTACATGTAGGGTCGGGTCATTTTCAATACAATTTATACATTTTTGGGATCCATCTTTAAACTACTTTATACCCAAACTGTATAATAATGAACAGTGTTATAAAGAGGTTTAGGTGTATTATATAGAAGACCTTACATGGGTGCTCATGTATTATTGAATTTATTAAATGAGTTGATGACAAGGGATAAAATGGGAGGCTTTGCCGAGCATTGTATGCCTTTTCCTCAACAAGTTCAATAAATTCAGTAATACATGTCTATTTATCATGTGACATTTAAAATAAATTTTATTCAGGATTGTTTTACAAAAATGTCAATATTCCCCCATTAGTAAACACAACGGCGTAAAGGACCTCGTACATGTAACATTACGGAGCATATTTAACTAATTTGCATATTTAATCCACTAGTCTTACGACATGAAAGCCGTAACAAAGGAAAGATGCATAGCCTGAAAAAATCCCCGCTTGTGGTGGGATTCGAACCCGGGCTGCTCGGGTGATAATCCAGTGCTCTAACAGCTGAGCCAAAGAGTAGAATCCCTGACGCAGTTGTCAGAGAGTGGTTATAAACCTAGAAGCTATGCATATGATCTACCAAGGTAGATAATGGAAGGGAGGTAACACACCCCCTCTTCAAGGAAGTCATCATTTATGGTGACGTGAAGGATGCCAACTTCGGCACAAGCTAATTCTGGCATATAAAATCCAATCCCGGACCAGCCCCCATCTTACGACATGAAAGCCGTAACAAAGGAAAGATGCATAGCCTGAAAAAATCCCTGCTTGTGGTGGGATTCGAACCCGGGCCGCTTGGGTGATAGTCCAGTGCTCTAACGGCTGAGCCAAAGAATCGACTCCCTGACGCAGTTGTCCGAGAGTGGTTATAAACCTAGAAGCTATGCATATGATCTTGTTTGTTTGTTTGTTTGTATTGGAGTTTTACGGCCCAGTCAACACTATTTAGGTCATTTTTGAGCCGGTCAGTTTACCTATCAACACTTTCCTGGGCAGGCTTATACGTAAGCGGTTAACCAGTAGAGTGCATATTCTTTCGCCAGAAACTGACAACTGCCCTTCTTGAATCAGCGGAAGAGAGAGAATGACCGTAGAAAAGATTTCATGATCAATTTCCACGAAAGAATGTTGCCAACCCCGGCGGGAGTCGAACCCGCGTCCTCCTGATCACCAGTCAGACGCGCATTGCATATGATCTACCAAGGTAGATAATGGAAGGGAGGTAACAACTAGTGTATTATTGAATTTATTACATGACGTTATTACATTCTCTGGCACAACATCATATAATAAAATAAAAAGAGGTTGTGATAAATAAGGATGCAGTTATTTCCCTTTTTAAGATATCAGTGATGAAGAGCATGTTGAAAGTACTAGCCTTCATGAGAAGCAGTCTGAAGAAAGTGAGGCTGGTTCTCCAGAGAATACAGGTGAAAGTGATGAGTCGGAGTCTGAGAGTGAGTCTCAGTCTGGGAGTGACTCTTCAGAGGAGGAAGAAAAAGCTGTAAAGAAGGGAGGTAACTTGTTTGATGGTATTGACAGTGATGATGATGACGATGAGGATTATGTCCCTGGTAAGAAACAGAAACAGGGGAAGAAGAAGCAGCCTGCTGAAAAACAGAGAATCAAATCACCAGAAATAACACAGGTAATTTTATAGAGTTACAGCAGTTTGTTGATTTGTGTATGATTTATTATTCGGATTATTTGTGTTTGCATCTGTAGTATCATGGCTTTAAATAACGAGTGAGTGAGGGTTTGAGTTTTACGTCCCACTAACAGCTAAGATCATACAGAGACGGGACCTCAGTTTAAAGACTCATCAGAAAGTCTGGAGAAGCCAGGGATCAATCCTGCAGCCCCTGGTTTACAAGGCAAGTAGCGTATCCACTACACCATGGAGGCTTCTTTTAATTAAGGAGGAGTATGAAAATAGAAAAAATAAAGTTATTATAGTGATAAAGGCGGTTCTAATGAATACCAACAACACAGGTTCATAAGGAGAAATAAGGAAAATCACAAAATATGCATCTTATCTGTTGCTTTGTCCAATGATGTTTGAGTGATTGAAGATTAACTGTATCTGGCATAGGTTCTTGCATGTCTATGGGTCATCAGGAATTTTTTTGGTTTTTACAGGCAGCCGTGGAAATGGTCACCTCAAACAGCACAAGAGCAATGAAGGTACTGATCTGCTGTGTCTGTCTAGGAGATATCAGGTAAGCATTATGATAACACACCTCGTCACCTTAGCGCAAAAAGTCAATAAGTGCAATACATTTTGTATTGCACTTATTGACTTTTTGCGCTAAGGTGACGACCTGTGTGACATAGTGCACATTTACACTTCTGCAAAAGAGTGGTAAGCCCCCGCCCATAGGGGCTTGAAGAAATATATGGGCTGCATGATGCTTCCACGCAGAGCTGAATCGGGCCCGCACACTAGTACTGGTAAACCGCTTAGGGGATCTAAGCCTGTCCAGGAACCGGGGTGCGAGGCGGACTGTCCATGCTAATAAACCCTATTGGTTTCATTGGGCGACAGGGCTTGAGATGTCATTTCATCTCAGTGTTGGTTAAAAGTCCCACAAAATTGGAAGCAACGTCTCCAAAATGACCTTTACAGTGTTGACGGGGACGTTAAACCTCAAATCAAACAAACAAAGCAAAAGAGTCATATTTCTGACAAAAAACGTGATTATTGATTATTAGCTCACATGTCACTTAGTGATGAGGTGGGCTTTTGGGATCATTTTTTGTCCTCCGTGCTTGTGTGCATTCGTGCATGCGTTCGTCCATCCATAAACAATTTCTTCAAACAACAATCCGCCTAAACCACTGATTAGATTTTGACCAAACTTCATAGGAATGGTTCTTAGGTGGTCCCCTTTCAAAGCTGTTCAAATGGGTCATGTCCGTTGCACATCTAGGTTACAGGAGACAAAAATTGATTTCTTTTATCGAAAACTTAAAAAAATCTTCTTCTCTGAAACCGCAAGGCCCAGGTCTTTGATACATTTATTTGGTATGAAGCTTCATCTAGTGAAATAATTAGCCACACATTTTCAAGGGGGATTACTTTGGGAAACGGGAGGCAGTGGCTTTTCTCAGTCTCATTTGTCTTGCCTGTACGATATACAGTTGAACTTCGTTGGCTCGAACATTGATGGCTCGTTTACCATGGATGAGTCGAATCTGTTCTTGAGTCCCTAGCGAAATCCTCTACATTAGAAATAGTTGGGGATAATTAAGGAGATTTTAGTCTTTTATCTTGCAAGTGTATGCTGTGTGTACTCATTAGAATCGCCTCGATGAGGCGATTCTAATGAGTACACACAGCATACATTTTCATTATATAACACTGAAAAGATGTCTAAAAGTATATCGTATACATCTTGGCAGTATCCCTCAGTGGCTCGAACTACCTCTGTCTCGAACAGATTTTCAAGGTCCCAAAGGTGTTCGAGCCATTGAAGTTCAACTGTAGTACTAAACCTGAATGACCCAGTCAGATGCACATGCCATTTGTTAACATTTAGTTAAGATAGTGTTCAAACTTTGATCATTTAGTATCACAAACAGGCTAGAAGCCTCTATGGTGTAGTAGTTATTCTACTCGCCTCGTAAGCAAGGGGTTGTAGGTTCAATCCTGGGCTTCTCCAGACTTTCAGATGAGTCTTTAAACCGAAGTCCCATCTCCATATGACCTTAGCTGTTGGAGGGACATAAAACTCAAACACACTCACTCAGTCAATCTTATCTTATCATGACAATATATGTTTTGTGTACTTACTAGAATCACCTCAATGAGGGGTTCTCATGAATACATACAACAGAATACACGCAACATACTTTGTCTTATCGAAAATCTTTCCTACCATAGCACTGTGGTTCACCATCACTGGCTCAAACTAGCCCTGTCTCAAACCAAATTTTATGGTCCCAAACGGTGTTCGAGCTATGGAAGTTTGACTGTATTATATGATTTTCTTTTCAGTGAAGATGATGATGAGATTGTGGAATGTGACAATTGTGGTGTTGCCGTTCACGAGGGTTGCTATGGTATCAGTGACAACCAGTCAATAGCCAGCACAGAGTCATCGGCCAGCACAGAACCGTGGTATTGTGATGCTTGCAAAGCAGGAGTCAAACCAGTAAGTTGCCTTCAGTTGCTTTTGATTGCCTTATCGGGGAATATGTTTACCCAACTTTTCTGCCATTTTTAACATGGAACAACTGTTATGACTTCCTTTTTGGAGGTTGGGGTGGTGGGGGGGTGGGGGGGGGGTTGGTTGGATGTGGCAAACGTGGCTTATATCTTATATGTCAACATCTTACAGTTGGGCAAGGCCTGCTGTTTTCTTCCCTGCCCCTCTGTTTCATCTCCTCTACTATCTCTTTTCTCCCTTCCTCTGGGAGATGACACAAAATGACCCAAAAGTGTTGATTTGTTGTTAAAACCTTACACAAACAGTCAAAATCCATTTTGGTCCTATATAGGGATCCAATTTTCTATCCATTTGTTCATGCATTGGTTTGTTTGCTGTCAACATTTACATTCACATTCACCCCAGCTTGAACCCTGCTGTTCAAGTTCATTTTCAAGATCCGTAAAAGCTTCATTAACCCTTTTCGTATCAGACGGAATCTTCCTCCATACATAATTAGGGCAGGAGTCCATTTCGAAATTTATGGGTGACAGGCTGTGTTATGAAAGCTGATTGATATGTTGCAAGCCTCGTATTGAAGGAGGTAGGCAGGGATGTTGTTTTTAAGTCCTACTATTCTCTGACTATATAGGGCTGTGTACCCAAGAACTAGTCTCATTTGGGCCCCGTCAAGCGAATTTGGTACTTATTGCCTATGCGAGCAGCAAAGGTTCAGGCGAGCCTCCGCGCAGGCTCGCCAGAACCTTCGCTGCGCGCTCATACAAGCAGTGAATCACGAAGAACCTTCAGACAGAAAGCCATATCTCTGGTCCCTCTGAGTGGCTGGGCATGAGCAGTTAAAATTTGTCATGACGGAATGCTCGAAGACACAAATTCGCTTGGCGGGGCTCATTTGGTCAGTTTATATTGATGAGGTAGCACTCTAAAGTCAACAAGTCAAACAGCTTTTGCAAAATGGACAAAATCGGTGAAAGAGCAGTGATTGAATATTTGCATAAAAAAGGTTTATCACCTAAGGATATCCATAATGATATGGTAGCAACACAACTGAAAGATGCCTCTTCATAATCATATGGTACAGTGAAAAGGTGGGTGGCGGAATTCAAGCATGGCAGACAGAGCCTTGAGGATGATCCCCATCCTGGAAGGCCATTCAGTGTTGCAACCCCAGAAATGGTCAATAAAGTCCATGATATTGTTATGATTGACAGAAGGGTCACAGAAAGATATATAGCCAGTAGAGTTGGCATTTCACAGGAACGAGTACATTCCATTCTGACAGGATCTTGCAACGAGAAAGCTTTCGGCCCAATAGGTACCAAGATTTCTGACAGTTGATCAGAAACACAACAGGCGCACATTATCGCTTGCTAATTTTAACCTTTTTGCCAACTTTCTTCAGAGCTTTGTCACTATGGTTGAAACATGCGTCCATCATTTTACCCAAGAGGCCAAACAAAAACAATCTAAATAATGGAAACACCCTGGCTCACCCCCGCCCCATCAGCTGGGAAGGTTATGGTCTTGGGTTTTCTGGGATGCAGATGGTGTTCTGCTGATAGATTATCTCCAAAAGGGATAAACAATCAGTGGCACATACTATGCTTCACTTCTGGCGCAGTTACGGAAAAATATAAACTTAAACGCCACAGAAAGCTCACTTAAAGTGTGTTGTTCCATTAGAACAATGCTTCTGTTCACAAGTCTGTCATTGCTATGGTTGCCATTCACAATGGTGGCTTTAAATTCAGCACCCGCCTATTTCACCTGATCTCGTTTCATGAGACTTTCATCTATTTCCAAAACTGAAAATGGCTATTTCAGGCACCCACTTTCAGTCCATTGGTGATGCCATATACGAGGGTAGGCTGAAAAGTTCTGAGCCTGACCAAGATCCAATGGTTTGTCCATGCTGAAAGTGCCTTATTTTTCAACATAGTCTCCCTTCCTGTCCACACACTTCCTCCAGCCATGCTGGAGTCCTTGGATCCCAGTGGTATAGAAGGTCTCATCTTGGTCCCTGAAAAACTCCTCCCCAGCAGCTATCACCTCCTAGTCTGACCTATAATGCTGCCCAGCCAAGTGCTTTTTCATTTTTGGAAACAGGAAATAATCTGATGGAGCTAGATCAGGTGAATACCGAGGGTGATCGACAAGTGTGAAGCCACAGTCATGCACAGCAGCCATTGCGACAACCGATTTATGAGCAGGCGTATTGTCCTGATGGAACAAGACCCCTTTTGCCAATTTCCCGGGTCGTTTAGCCTTAATTGCTTTTCCCAATTATTTTAGCAGATCTGCATAATACTCCTCATTAATTGTTCTGCCCTTTTGAAGGTAATCTATGAATATTATGCCCTTGGCATCCCAGAACACTGATGCCATCACCTTCCCTGCAGAGGAGACGACCTTTGCCTTCTTTGGAGGGGGTGAACCAGGGTGCTTCCATTGCATGGATTGTCTTTTGGTCTCTGGCTTAAAGTGATGAACCCAACACTCATCCTGAGTGACATAACGGTCAAGAAAACCATCTTGGTCTGCTTCAAAAATAGCCAAGTTGGCTTGTGACAGGTTCAGTCTGGTCAACTTTTGGTCAGGCGTCAAAAGTTGTGGCACCCATCTGGCAGAAACCTTCGACATTCCTAATCCACTGTGTAGAATGTTCTCTAATCGTTCACATGAGATGCCAACAGTGTTAGCTTATTGATTCAAATTTAAACGCCTGTCATCCATCATGGCCCTGTGCACTTGGCTGATGGTTTCCTCAGTTGTTGCCATTGTGGGTCGTCCACACCGGTCATCATCTTCAAGGCTGTCCTTGCCCATCTTAAAATTTGCTGCCCACCTTTTCACAGTTGCATACGAAGGAGCATCATCCCCTAATGTAGCAACCATATCGGCATGAATGTCCTTAGGAGCTAACCCCTTTTTATGGAGGTACTTGATGACACCATGATGCCGGATTTTGTCCATTTTCTCAAAAACGTCCTAGTATCAATTTTCAAAGTCTAGAATGTCTACGTTATTGCAGGTAAACTTGAACTCATTTGAGTCAAATCAAGAAATAAAGGTTTGGATTTAATGACTACAAAATTTCATGGCTCTTCGATGCCTGCTTCTTGGTCAGGCTCAGAACTTTTCAGCCTACCCTCGTATGCAGTGGATGACTTTCTGAACAGCCAAGAATAGGTTTCCATAAAATTGGCATTGAGGCCCTTAAACACGGCTGGCAAAAGTATTTAGATACTGAAGGATTATGTTGAAAAATAATACAATATGTCCTACAAAATTCATATCCTTCAATGTGAGGCTCACAATATGTCATTCAGCACTTGTATCTTTAAAATTTATTCGGAAAATAGCTGAACTTTTTGCAAATAGTGTAGGCCCTAATCAGATGCTGCATTCTGTGGTGTCTGATCTGGGTCTGCACTGTTTGCCAGGTAGCTGTTTTGGGATTTCCGGTACAAAATGGGTTATTATCCCCACGTTTTTCAACGAAAAGTGGGGATATTGTTATCGCCTCCGTCCGTCCGTCTGTCTGTCCGTCTGTCTGTCCGGCTATCTCCTCCTAAACCGTTAGCCGGAATTCAACCAAATTTGGTATGCAAGTTGCTTACATGAATGGCTTGCGCAAGAGCACATTTTTTTTTGTTCCTGCCCCCAGGGGCCCTGGGGAGGGGTCAAAATGTCAAATTTTGACCCAATTTCTTCAAAATGCAATAACAGTGGAGAAAACGTTGGGATTTGCGATGGCTTGCCATCGACTGCGCGCTGTAGTTTGGTACTTGCTACAGACTTTTATCTTGGGATAGCCATCCATATTTGATCTTGATCTACATTTCATGGTTCACTGTCTTCGTGAAAAATTGCATGAACCCTAGCATCAACTCTTATATTCAAATTGATTCTTCAAGGACTGTCAGAGCTGCATTAAAGAAACATGGTACAACCTATAATCTAAGGATGGCAAATTTAATGCAAGCATTCATATTTTATTTTGACCTACATTTCATGGTTCAAGTAACTTGGTGAAATATAGTTTCAATCTAGCATTGACCCTGATGTTCACATATTCATGTTTAGAGCAGTAAGAGCTACATTAACCCATAGACTACCATTGTATATAGTGGACTCTTCCATCACTCTATGTTGTACAAGTCCTTTTGTCATATAAGGGGTGGCAGGCTTATGGTTTCATTTTCATACTCTTTGTGATGGAAAATTCTGTTAGCAAATAGTGCAGGCATCTGATCCTGGCCTGCACTGTTTACAAAGGTACTCCTTTAAAGGTTTTCTGCATACAATAGGTTAATGATACATAGTACAAGCTTGTATCAACTGGCAAGCTTCTATTATTTAGTCCTTGATCCATATTTCATGGTTCACTGGCTTTGAAATGACAGGTTATCCTACCTGAAGTATGTACAGCTGCCCTTAATGTTCAATTTCATTATTCAAGAATCAAAAGTACTTGTTACACAAGCATCTAGGAACACATATAAGGGGAATGGGAACACCTGGCAGATTTTTCTGCCATTTTTCAAAGGGAGACAACTTTCGGGACTTCCTGTTTGCTTTTCTATAAGCCCTGTCCCACTGAAAAAGGGGTCTACTCTTAAAGGAAAGAATTTGCTCTGCAGGAGCCTCAGGAGCAAATTCATTCCTTTAAGAGTTGACCCCTATTGACATGGGAAACAAAAATACTTTTGCAGGAGTTGCCTCCCCTGAGGGTGTTTCCATTCCCCTTAAATGCAGATTTCATGCCCTCAGGTGTGACATTACTTTGGCGCAATTTTGTTTTAGAGAAAGCAGAGGAAGGGCCGTAACAAACATTGTAACTTGAGGCACAACCCCATTGCTTGCTATTATATGCAATAAAATATGATTAAACTAGCGGAATGAATCGATAGATTTAGAGATGAGTTGTGTAGCTTCCTGTGAAAGTCTATCTATTCCTCTTTAGATGATCAGGCCTCATACTCTGGATTTCTTTCTTGATTTTTCTTGATTTCAGGCTTTTTAGATTTTGAATTTTCCTCCAATGACTATTGAACGCTTATCCTGCTGAATGGAATTATTTAGCTGCACCAGTTTCTGACTATTCACCAATCAAATTACTTGATAAAATGTATTTGTTCATTTCACAAACATCATTACAAACAGTGTAGATCCTGATCAGATGGCTTCTTCAGAAGCCATCTGATCTGGATCTTCACTGTTTGCAAAGATTATGGTTGTCATGTACAGCAGGATGAGGGTTAAGGCTGCAAAATCAGGTCTTTCAGGCTTTGAAAAGCTTGGTCAGTATGAGGCCTGGATGATTGAGAATAAGAAGGTACATTGGAAGAATCAATCTCCTTTTCTACATGGTGGGTCGGATGGGGTGGCTAGGGTTGAGGCAGGGGATTGGTGAATTTGTTCCTGTTGACAAAAATGTACACTCCTTTGGAAATACATTCATATACAAGGAAAGCAGATTATTTTCAGATTAGTTATACCTAATGCACTTGCGTGTATAACCCGACGTCTGATTGGGTTATATCAAGAACTTGTGTTTGGTCGCGGCCCATCGGGGCTTGAAGAAATAGATGGGCTGCATGATGCTTCCATGCAGAGCTGAATCCGACCACACACAAGTACTGGTAAACCGCTTAGAGGATCTAAGCCTGTCCAGGCAAAGCGCTATGAGCCGGACAATCCATGCTTATAAATCCTGTTTGTTTCATTGGCCGACAGGCCTTGAGATGTCATTTCAACTCAGTGTCGGGTAAAATGCGCACAAAATTGGAAGCAACGTCTCCAAAATGACCTGTACAGTGTTGACGGGGACGTTAAACCTCAAATCAACCAACCAATCAAAAACTTGTGACACTATATTCTGCCAGGAACCCGATGTCATGTAATAATGATGCTCTTCATTGGTTTGCATTTGGTTTTACTTAACTGACTGTGCTTGTTGTTTTCGACAAAAAGAACCCTGGCCTAGTTGTTCAAAGCATTGTTGGGTTAACCCTTTACCACTCAGATACGTGTTTTTACTTGTCTGCACCCCCCATTTTAAGCCCCAGAGGCACCTAAAATCTGCATTTCTACCCCTGGATAGTTATGTTTGCTTTAGGATTTGTTGGGCAAAAAAGTGACCTGTTTTTTCGCGCGCCTCACTAAAAATATTTTTTTTTTCCCCACTAAAAATATTCTTGGGGGGATTGAAGGGGGGCAACGCCCCCCTCACTTCCCGAAAAATTTTGGGTGTATGGCCCAACCGGCTGCTAAAATTTATATCTGAGGGTGTCTGGGGTCCAAAATGCCTGAAAATTGATGCTGATATAACATGCTGCAAACAGTGAAAATGGCCAGTGCCAAACACCTTAGTTGTTGCCTTGCCAGCTGTGTGAAGATTAAAATGTGGTCAAAAATTCATGTGAAAACACACTTTTTGACAACTTTGAGATGCCCCCTCTTTACCATGACAACAATGATCAAGTCATGAAAGGTTTCATTTGAAAGGCTACTGCCCAATGAACATTCATACCGAGTTTGGTGTAAAACAGACCATCCATTAAGAAACAATGGTTGGTTGAAGTTGCTGTCAGGTGCAACACTGTGAAAATTAGTGAAATGCACAAAATCCCTGAGTGGTAAAGGGTTAACAAGCTCGTTAGTGGTCAGATTGTTAACTGTTATTTCATGTACAATATCTTAAATTCTGGTATTTTTGCTGAAAAAATGTGAGTAGCTTTTGCACATGCAGTATTTACCATAAATATTAAGACATATAAGTCTGAGCAAACAGTGTAGACCCAGAATGCAGTGTCTCACTAGGGTCTACACTCTTTGCCAAATTGCCACTCATCCAGCTACTTTTTGACACATCATCGGGTAGTTGATTGTACTAATTAAAATTTAAAATGAAGTATGGTAAGGAGATGAGATGTCAGTATATGTAGTTTAAGTACTGTACTTTGTCTATATTTAACCCTTAAGACGCCGAAAAAAACTATGTCTGAAAATGTTGTCTGCTTTTGTCGCCTGCTGAATCTTCTTGCAAACTTTCTGAAAAATATTTTTGCATGCAGGCAAACAGTGTGGTCCCAGATCAGACTGCTCCTGTAGGAGCAGTCTGATCTGGGTCCACACTGTTTGCCAAAAAATGAATTTTAAAGTTGACAACAAAGCAGACAAATGTGGTGATTGTCATTTTATGGGTTTATATACTTGTACCTATATTCTGTGTTACTAGGATTGTGAGCTTTGTCCAAATGAAGGTGGGATCTTTAAAGAAACAGATGCAGGGAAGTAAGTGAATCACTTTTTTCCAGCTTGTAGTCAGATAGTGCTGGACCTAGTAGTTCAAAACAAATGACATTATTAGTTAATGTATCGTTAAAACTTTGACCATCAAATACTACATGTATACTAGACTAAAAATATTTATGCCCCCTTAGGAGGCATATAGTTTTTGCACTGTCCGTTTGTGGGTTTGTACGTTTGTAAGTCCACACTTTTTTTGTGATGCGAACTACTTCCACATTTCTTCAACGATTGAGCTGAAACTTTGCACATGCATTCCTGGTGAGGTTAAGGGATGCCTAACACAATTTTAACGTTGGACCTATCATTTTCAAAGGAGTTACGGCCCTGTCCTCAAATTGGCTCCAAAGGGGGCATTGCTCACTTATAGTGACAGCTCTTGTTTTTCATCCTACATTTTTAATGAAAAAATGTGTTTAACTTTTAGCAGCTGCAAAGTCTATTCTTAAAGGAAAGAATTTGCTCATTAGAAGCAAATTATTTCCTTTAAGAAAAGAGCCATCTTCCCAGAGGGTTTCATTTTACCATAAATCTAATTAGAAGTTCTGTAAGTTGTCTCCCTTGATAAAACACAATTGAAAATATGACAGCGGCCTCGATAGCTCAGTAAGATGCGCGTCCGACTGGTAATCAGGAGGTTGCAGGGATTCTTCTGGGTCTGCAGCATTCTTTCATGATTGGTCATGAAATCTTTTCTGCTGTCTTTTTTTCCATTCTGCTAGGTCAAGGTTTCTGGCAAAAGAATGTGCAATGTACGGATGAACCGCTTATGTATAAGCCTGCCCAGGTCCCAGGAAAAGTGTGGTTAGGTGAACTGACCATCTCAATATAACCTAAACTCCAGACAAACAAATTCCCCTTTATCTCATTTAATTTCATAGATGTTCCATTTTGTAGGTGGGTACATCTAGTGTGTGCCCTGTACACCCCTGGAGTTGCCTTCGGAGATGTGGACAAGCTGAGCCCGGTGACACTGTTTGAAATGCCATACTCAAGATGGGGACTTAAGGTATGAACTCTCATTCATTTAGCATCATGTTAAGAAGTCTGTTTCACCTCCGCCCATCGGGGCTTGGAGTAAAAGATTGGGCTGCACTGTTTGCTTCCACACAGAGCTGAATCTGACCACACATGAGTACTCGTAAACCACTTAGAGGGTCTCAGCCTGTTCATGGAAAGTGGTGTGAGTAGGACCATCCCTACATATAAACCCTTTTGTTTTGTTTGGGTGGTAGGGCTTGATATGTCATTTCATCTCAATGTCATATAAAAGTCCCACAAAACTGGAAGCAATGTATTCAAAATGACCTAAATAGTGTTGACCTGAATGTTAAACCTAAATTCAAACAAAAACAAAACAAGTCTGTTATGAATACCATTGTAAAACCCACTTTATAAAGCAAAAAGTGGTGTTTACATGGGTGTATAATAATTTTCCTTGTTCTTGCTCAGTACGTGTTATAATTGCCTCATTGAGGCAGAAAACAGGACAATGTCACAAATTTTCATCATGAAAGTGGCCTTTTAGTGACATGAAAGCAAACACTAGCTCGCATGGGTGCGTTATCCAAATGATAGACAAAGCTTGTACAGGCTAGCCAGGCTGTCTTCTGACAATAGGGTGGGTATTTTAGCAACGCAGGAACATGTGAGAAAAGGCAAGATTCCAGTAATTTTTAGGGAATATTTGTTAAGGCTGATCTGACATGAAATGGCGCGAATTGCATGAAGCTTGCCAAAAAGATGTTCCAAAATTATCCCCATTATGCCATCAGACATGGCTCTATTAGTAACTCTCAGTGGCTCAAATTACCTCTGTCTCAAAAACATTTTCATGGTCCCAAAGGTGTTTGAGCCATTGAAGTTTGACTGTATTATTTTTTCTTTACAAGGAGTGTTCCCTTTGTGAAGATCTGAGATTCAGTCGGACAGGAGTATGTATCAGCTGTGATGCTGGCCTATGTAGGAGCTATTTCCATGTGACTTGGTAAGTTAAATGAGACTACGATTCTCATCCCCTGTTTTGAAGGTGAATCACTTTACCATTTTCCAAAAGTTTGCTGCCGCGATAGCTCAGTTGGATACACATCCGACTGGTGCTCAGGATTTGATTAATTGATCGTTTGCAATTTAACAGCACAATCAACACTGTTCAGGTCATACTGAGCCAGTCGTTGTACCTAACCTCAACTTTTTCTAGGCAGGCTTGTACATAAGTGGTTAACCAGTACAGTGCACATTCTTTTGCCAGAAGCTGACAACTGCCCTTCTTGCACACCAGACAAGGAAATCAGTGATTTTACCCTGGGATAGAAATTTTTGTTCTGACCCTGGTGTTCCGACCCCAAATCGAATATAATCGCGTGTTTGATAAATGCACTGGTTGATTACAACCTCATGCGCGGCGTCGTCATGCGTGACGTCACTCAACACTCCTGTTGTGCCATCTCAAAATGGCAGAGGTCGGTTACCGAAGTGACAGCAGCATTAATAATTCGCAATAGAAATGGAAGGTATGCAAGAAAAAGAATCCAATATGGGTGTGAGGGGTGGATAGAAAAATCCGTCCCTCGGGATCACTGTCCGGCATCACTCGGCAAGCCTCGTGATGCCGGACAGTGTCCTTGGAACGGATTTTTCAATCCACCCATATAAGATTCTTATATTCTTGGATCAGCAGAAGGGAAGGAATGACTGTACAAAAGATTTCATGATCAATCTCCAGAAGAGAATAGTTCCAATTCTCCATCATTATGTGCATTTCGAGCAATTTGATTGGTTGAAATAAAAGTTTTATACTGTGATATTCAAATTCCATGAGCAAGAATCTCAGAGCTATTTCACACAGCACCGGTCCTAGACCTACGTGTTACGTCATTGGAGAGGAAGTGACATCAACAGTGCACTATCAAAAGATCAGAAACTATTGAAAATGTAAATTTTAGAAGACAAACAAACTGAATTTAAAGACTTGACAGGCTTTTTTGCTTGGGTTTCTTTCAAAGTCATTCTGTCATGGCCATTGGTAAATTCATTCTTACGCTTTCGAAGAATTCCTACCAGATTTTATAATCAATCTCCAAAAAGGAATATTGCCGACCTGGCACGTATCGAACCACCACCTGATCACCAGTCAGATGTGCATGCCATTGAGCTGTTGAGGCCAGCATAGAAATCTTTAATCAGACGATCAGCATAGCAACAGATAAGGTAAGTATTTTGTAATCATATTGAAGGTTAGTTTTCCTTATTTCTCCATATAAACCTATGTTGTGGGTACTCAATAGAACAGCCTCTGTTCATAGGTTTCAACATAGGTAATATGTAAATAGGCTTAGCCTAATAGTCCAGGCAAACTAGCGATATTTGGCCAAGACCCAAGCAAAATTGCAACACAAATGTTTTTAGCATTTTTGTACTTGAGTACCTTCCCTTAAAGACATATCAAAAGTAGGACGGAATCGGACAATATGAAATTTGTTTTTTTTTAGCATTTTGAAAGCACCTAGGTTTGGCAAGCAATTTAGTGTTTAAATTCAATATTTTGCTATCTGACAAGGTATCATTGAGTTTTATTTCTTCAAATTTAATCTGTCTACACCAGAATGGAAACTGTTTCATGTAAAATGGTTAAACAAGTTTTTTTTTATTAATTACATGATAACCTATATGGATAAAACAGGGGTAAAATTACCCCACCCACTTTTTTGCCCTTGTGACTGAACTCTAAACAATTTATATCGACCAATGATGATGTTACTTATCAAATGCATACCACAAACCAGCAAGACTACTGCATTGAAACTTGAAGGATAAAAACACCAAGAAACAACACAGAATACATTTCTCTACCGATACAAATAGTAGCAAATGTTTGGAAATTCCAAGGTACAACAAAAACGAACTGTCATGATCAATGTTTCTTTATTCGCTGAAATCATATAACACTAAAATTGGACTGAACTCATAATTAGATCATCAAAATGATAATCTCAAGGTTCTTATCCTTATACTTATGTGTATAATTCACATACATATAACCCAGTGGTGGGTTGAACATCATGCAATCAAAAGCTAATCAGACTAATCTAAGCCTGGTCATCCATCTGGTCTAAACAGCCTTCAGTGTACACTTCATGGCCCCTGCTCATTGGGACTTGAAGAAATATATGGGCTGCATGATGCTTCCACGCAGAGCTGAAACCGACCCGCAAACGAGTACTGGTAAACTGCTTAGAGGATCTAAGCCTGACCAGGCAAAGCAGTGCGAGTCCATGCTTATAGACACTAGTTTCATTTGGCGGCAGGGCTTGAGATGTCAATTCATCTCAATGTTGGGTAAAAGTCCTACAACGGGCCTCCGTGGCCTAATGGATAAGAGCGCTGACTCTTAGTCATTAGGTCTCTCACCGCCGTGGGTTCGAGCCTCGCTCGGGTCACGTGTGAGACGCCAAGTTCTGCAACGGAAGGTCAGGTGGTTTTTCTCCGGGTACTCCGGTTTTCGCCCACCTATGATTAACGATCGGCTCGATATGAGTGAAATAATCTTGAAAGGGCCGTAAAACCCAAACCAAAAAAAAAAAGAAAAAAAGTCCTACAACATTGGAAGCAACGTCTCCAAAATGACATTTACAGTGTTGATGGGGACGTTAAACCTAAAATCAGACAAAATCAGTGTACACTTGAAGTAAGCTAGGATCCTAAGCTTCCTATTTAGGACACATCCAAGACTGTGATAAGACTGGCCAGATGCCTGGGGAGATGTCATGCTTTAGTAGGTGCACATACCACATTGTTGGTTTTGCTACGTGATTGTTCATATTACTAGACCTTTTATGTCAAATCATAATACAGACATGATGTACATCATTTCCTTCAGTACACTGTTCCGCTAAAGCTTGATTCTAATCACAGTCTTCAGTGTCATCTGCATTATCCAACTGAATGGAATTCAGACAGCTAGTTCACTTGCATACACCACACATTTGGGAGCATGTAAGGCCTTGCTTGAGACAAGTGAAAGTGAAACGTTTCCTCCTAAACCACTGATCAGATTTTGACCAACTTTCACAGGAATGATCCTTAGGTGGTCCCCCTTCAAAGTTGTTCAAATGGTTCCTGTCTGTTGCACATCTAGGTCACAGGAGCTAAAATAGATTTTTTTACTGAAAATTTTAAAAATCTTCTTCTCTGAAACCGCACGGCCCAGGTCTTTGATATTTGGTATGAAGCTTCATCTAGTGGACCTCTACCAAGACTGTTCAAATTAAAGCCCTGGGGCCAAAAATGCCCCGCCCCGGGGGCCTTTGGTTTTACATAGGCTTATATAGGGAAAAACTTTAAAAATCTTTTTCTCTGAAACCGCAAGGCCCAAGTCTTTGATATTTGGCGTGAAGCTTCATCTAGTTGACCTCTATGAAGATTGTTCAAATTATAGCCCTGGGGCCAAAAATGCCCCCGGTCCGGGGCCCTTTGCTTTTATATAGACTTGTATAGGGAAAATCTTGAAAAATCTTCTTCTCTGAAACCACAAGGCCTAGGTCTTTGATATTTGGTATGAAGCTTCATCTAGTGGACCTCTACCAAGGTTGTTCAAATTATATCCATGGGACCAAAAATGCCCCCCTCCCCCGGGGGGGGGGGGGGGGGGCGGGGGGGGGGGGGGCGGAGGGAATCCTTTAAAAATCTTCTTATCTGAAACCGCAAGGCCAAAGTCTTTGATATTTGGTTAGAGGCTTCATCTAGTGGACCTCTATCAAGATTGTTCAAATAATAGCCCTAGGGCCAAAAATGTCCCCGCCCAGGCACCTTTGGTTTTACATGGGCTTATATAGGGAGAATATTTAAAAATCTTCTTCTCTGAAACCACAAGGCCCAGGTCTTTAATATTGGTATGAAGCTTCATCTAGTGGACCTCTGCCAAGATTGTTCAAATTATAGCCATGGGGCCAAAAATGTCCCCCCCCCCCCCTGGCCTTTGGTTTAACATAGACTTATACAGGGACAATCTTTAAAAATCATCTTCTCTGAAACTGCAAGGCCCAGTACTTTGATATTTGGTGTCAAGCTTCATCTGGTGGACCTCTATTAAGAGTGTTCAAATTATAAGCCTAGGGCGAAAAATGCCCCAACCTGCAGGCCCTTTGGTTTTACATTGGCTTATACAAGGAAAATCTTCTTCTCTAAAACCGGATAGCCCAGTTCTTTGAAATTTGGTGTGTAGCTTCATTTAGTGGACTTCTACCAAGATTGTTCAAATCATAGCCCTTGGGCCAAAAATGCCCCTGCCCCGGGGCCCTTCGTTTTTAGATTGACTTATATAGGGAAATTTAAAAAAATCTTCTACTTTGAAACCGCAAGGCCCGGGTCTTTGATATTTGGTGTGAAGCTTCATCTTAATTGTTCCAATTATAGCCCTAGGAAATAGAAGACAAGGCAATGAAAACCTTTGAAAATCTTCTTGTCCGAAAGCAGAAGGTCAAGGTCTTTGATATTTGGTATGAAGCTTCGTCTTGTGGATTTCTACGAAGATTGTTCAAATTATAGCCCTGGGGCCAAAAATGGCTCGTCCCAGGGACCCCACGGTTTATGTAGACTTATATAAGGAAAACCTTTAAAAATCTTGTCTGAAACCAGAAGTCTTCGTTCTTTCAGTGATATTTGGTATGAAGCTTCACCTTTTAGACCACTATCAAGATTATTCATATTATAGCCTGGGGCAAATAATGGCTCTCCCAGGGGCCCACTTGATACCCTATGGATCAGGTGAGCGATCCAGGGCATACATGTCTGCCAGTGGGCAGTGCCCTAAGCTCTGGTGAGCATAGTGGCCCATGGGCCTCTTGTTTTTTAATGCATTGTAGCTTGTGGCATCAGAAATGATATTTGCAATCAGCTGAATCCAAGTTTATCAATTCCAAAGGTCAAGGTCATTAACTGTCCTTTATCCTGAAGGCTCAGATTAAGTATGTTTATGCATATAGGAGGGCATATAGTTTTTGTACTGTGTTTTTTTTTTAGCTCACTAGAGCCGAAGGCTCCGGGGGAGCTTATAGGATGGCAGCATTCTCCATAGGTTCCCATTGCTAACTATGGTAAAATGATTGTGACCTGCATAACCCATTCATTTCTGATTGGATCTTCATGAAACTCTGTTGGAGTATTTATCTCTATAAAACCTAGGCCAAGTTTGAAACTGAGTCACCGGAGCTGAAAATAGAAAAAATATTGTAAATTTGATTCAAACGTGAACTCCTTCTAAACCCTAAGGCCAATTTGATTCAAACTTCACAGGAATGTTGCCTAGGTTACTCCCTCAGCTAAAATCACTCTGCTGATGAACAGATGGCCACAAGAGCTAAAAGTAGAATGTATTCGAGACAGTGACACATAGGTGAGCGAACCAGGGCCCTCTGGGCCCTCTTGTTTGTAGATGATCGCACATCCCTCAAAAGTTATACTACAATTTTTAGAGCTGTCAGGAGTTACATTAAAAGCACAAAGCAATTTTCTGATTAATGTTTTAGTAGATCCCAATTACTCCATGCTCACCCGAGAAGGCGCACACTATTTATTTATTTATTTATTTATTTATTTATTTATTTATTTATTTATTTATTTATTTGTTTGTTTGTTCATATCATTTTCACGTGACTATAATTTATTGATGTCATTTTGTAGGGGAAGGGTCGTAACTAATGTTGAGAGGACGTGTGACCCAACCCCATTGTACACATACATGAATATATGTATTAGTTCCAATAAAATATGTTTATACTGAAAGAGAGAAATTGGTTTAAAGGACCTATAATAATCTCTTCGCAGTGAAAACGCTGACACTAAAACTCTCCAAGAAACGAAGCAAAATCAAAATTGCGTTAGTGGGTGAGGTAAACCAACACGAATATTTAAAAGCATTGGCTTGTTACACACTCCTTTTCATACTAAACATAGACTTAAAGGATGGAACATGGCATGAAAGTTTTATTATCAACATATATGCAATAGAATCACTTTAAAAACTAAATTGTAAGCTATACAAGCTTACAACTCCAGTTATAATAGCTTCACAGTGATAAAATCACCCATAAATATAAATGAAGGAAAAAATCAAATTTCGTATTCTCCGATTCCGTCCTACTTTTATATGTTATTAACATATATCAGAGGTGGTCAAAACTAAAAAAGACATTTGTGTTGCAATTTTGTCTAGGTCCCCACACATTTTGACCGGACTATAAGAGCGAGCACAGCATAGCATACACGAGTCTATGCGACAAAATAATTCCACGAAACTGATGCTGTAATAACAAAGCATACTAGCTCATAAACAGTGATAAAGATAAAAACTTTATTTAACTGAACATATCTGGTAGATGTCTAATTCTGATATCTATCAGAAACAAGTAACATCAACTGCATGACATGGCCGGGGATCGAGACCTACGACCGCATCCCAAAGCGGACACTCCACCACTGAGCCATCAAAGCTGGTAACACCACAGAAGCTTAATTACATCAGAACTAGAATATTGTATTTTTTTGTTGTTTCTAACGGTTTTACGACCCTTTCAAGATTGTTTTACCCATATTGAGTCGATCGTTAATCAGAGGTGGGCGAAAACCGAGGTACCTGGAGAAAAACCACCCGACCTTCCGTTGCAGAACTTGGCATCTCACATGTAACCCAAGCGAGGCTCGGACCACAGCGGTGAGAGACCTAATGATCAAAAGTCAGCGCTCTTAACCACTAGGCCACGGAGGCCGGTAAAGAATATGGTAGGAGACGTTGTCTTTGAATTTTTGGCTTTCTGACATTTTAAATTCTGATTTACGTTCAGTCTGTTGTGGTAACCAAAAAGTATGGAATATTTTGGATCAGGGCACTGATTCTAAGCCGTTACAGGCTAGAAAGAGGTAAATGCATCTCCTGTATATTCCCACAAATGGTTTGTTTTAAAATGTATTTTCTGGAAAAAAAAACAACAACAAACAAACAAATAAAGAACATATATTAGATACTGGGATGCAGATAAAATGTGCTAATTTTTAGTTTTCCTTTGTTTTGGAAAACACAAATCTCCTAGTCTCCTCAATAAAGTTTTCCAACTGCAATAATGTGCCAACAAGAGACTCTACATGGCTTTCATAGACCAGGAGAAGGTATTTAATCAAGTACCCTGGAAGATTATCTGGTTGGCACTGAAAACTTGGAGTGAACAACTGGATTTTGCAACCGGTCCAGGGGGTGTACATGTATGCTAATGTGGGGAACCGTGTCCGTGTTCATCAAGGCTCTGTTCTCAGCCCACTGCTTTTCATCAGTGTGCTTGCAAAATAGAAGTGAAGGCAATGACACACAAGTTGCACTCTGGAGTCCCCTGGGAGGACCTGTATGCCGATGACCTTGTCATCATAGCCGAATCACTTTAGGAAAGTGCCAGGAGGCGCTTCACTTGGAAAGAAGCAATGGAGGAGAAAGGGCTGAGAGATAATGTCGGAAAGATGAAAATCATGGTCTATGGTACTGGCCTAGACCCCCTGCAGAGGCCAGGTGAGTTCCCATGTGTTGTATGTCACACTGGAGTGGGCTATACATTTTACAATGGCTGCATGTTCTGGGAGCACGAGAAATTCAGTGGGCTAATGTGCTTGACAGAGAACCCTGATTACAGGTGTACACAGTGCCAAAGAACTGAACTACACGCCCCTTAGACGGCAGACCCAGGGGGTACTATGAACGTTGCCTGCTACATAGGCTGGGACTATTTTTTCGGTAGGGTGGGGGTGTGGGGGGGGGTGGTGGTCAAAATTGTATATTTTAGCATTTTTGTGTGGGGGAGGAGGGGGGGTAGGAAGAACCTGGTATTTTTATGGGTCTGACCATTTAGCATATTTTTTTTGTGGGGGGACTATCAAATATCTTTGGTATTTTTGGCTTTAAATGCTTAAAGCGTGTTGTTGGCACATTATGTCACTCATATCAGAAGCTGATTTAATTATGTTTTTGTTTTCCTTGCTGCACAACAATTCAATTTCGTTATGTAATTACAGAGCTATACTGTTAGGAACTGTTTTAAGCTCTTTTGTTACCAAATACAATCATTATAGGCAAAAATTAGTGAAAACACGTTTTCTTCACAGAAGACAAGTCTATACCTGTATAGTTTGGGAATATTTTTGGGGTATGCTAAAGTTTGCAGAATATTTTTTGGGTCTAATACCGTATAGGGAAGTCCAAGGTGGACCTGGCAAGCTAGAGGTGAGGTAGCTTCCTTTTGCTACCGAGGAGACATACTCTCAACAACGGATGGTTGTGATCTTTCGACCACATCACATATGAAACAGCCTGGAAGAAAATCAAGGAACTGCTACCAGTGCTCTCTTCCCATCACGTCTCGTTCAAGACACATTGCCGTGTGTAAACCTCTTGTGCGCAGAGTGCGGTGTTCCATGCTAGTTACACTTGGCCATTGATAAAGCCAAACTTCCAGCGTCTCTGCAGCGGAATGACATGTCAATGATCAGACAGATCTGCAATGTCAAGCCACTGTTACCATCAGGTCCAGTGAGCAACATTCGCAGCCTGTCATTGAGGACCTGACCTTATCCTGAATGAGAGAAGGCTCCGCTGGTATGGACATGTGAAACACTCCAACAGTGCATTCGAGGCTGGCTGTGACATACAGGTAGATGAAAAGCAAGGGCCTTGGGGGCCCAAGACGCTATTGAAGCAGCTGACAGAGAGTTTGCAGAGAGTGGAAGCTCTCTGCTACCGACCCTCATCATAGACAAACCTGGAGATCTGGTGTGAGATCTACCATACGTGCAGCAAGCCAGTTACCTAGAAAAGGGCTCATTTATATGGGTGTTGCCCCTGTACCCGCATTTTAATAAAAATCCAGTTTATCAGTGCTGTTTGCCTGGGGGTTCACGCTTCTCCTTTAAAGACCAATCTCTGTTTTTATCTTTTAACTATACTAACACTGTACAAACTCATATTTCCCTTTATTTCAGCTAACACCATTCTATAGATAGGATAGGATAGGATAAGATAAGACAACAGACAGTCAGACAGACAGATAGATAGATAGATAGATAGATAGATAGATAGATAGATAGATAGATAGATAGACAGCCGGCCTCCGCCCATCGGGGCTTGAAGAAGAAGATGGGCTGCATGATACTTCCATGCAGAGCTGAAACCGACCCGCACACGAGTACTGGTGGTAAACCGCTTAGGGGATCTAAGCCTGCCCAGGCAAAGCAGTGCGAGTCGGCCCGTGCATGCTTATAAACCCTGTTGGTTTCATTAGGCGGCAGGGCTTGAGATGTCATTTCATCTTAATGTCGGGAAAAGTCCCATAAAATTGGAAACAACGTCTCCAAAATGACCTTTACAGTGTTGACGGGGACGTAAAACCTCAAATCAAAAAAAACAGATAGATAGATAGATAGATAGATAGATAGATAGATAGATAGATAGATAGATAGATAGATAGATAAATCAGCATTATTGTAGGTATTATCTATCTATGTTCATACACTGATTTGGTCACATTTGGCCATTTTATTACCTAAGATGTTGTAAGCTCTATTCTATTCTGTTCAATACTTCTGTAAGTACAGTTTGCTAGATGCTTGTTTTAGGTACACCTCATTATTACAATAAAAGGACCTCCATTGTGGCGGTGCCCAGCTGGACTAAACATTTAAAGATCGGAGAAATAATGATAAATAAGCACTTCGGGATTTTTGCAAGTCCGTTCTGTTTATTAGGTCCGTTTCTGTTCATTTGTTGTCATATGCTAGACTTGTCTTCGGTTAAACTCTGAACATCATCCGAATGGTCTCGAAACTCGGTAAACCAGACTGTCAGCCTCGTTTTCGCCCCATTAAACAACTTCCGGGAAGACAGATGGAAGAAAAATCGTCAGATCGATCTAAGCTTAAAAGTATATAGGACTGTATGTTAATTTTCTTGGTCAGATTCTCTACCGTAGAGCTCACTTCGTTCGCGATGCGCGAGCTGTGCTCGCTATTAATGGAGAATTGACAAAAACTACCATCCAATTACATGTATAACAAAATACTTAACCTTATCTGTTGCTATGCATAAGTGGCAGAGTTACATACCTTTGAAAAGTTTGATTATCTTAGGAATTTTGACATTCATTATCATTATGGATTGTCTAGTTATTATTTTTATGCCTCCGCCATTCGAAGAATGGTGGAAAGGGCATATAGCGTTGCCCCTGTCCGTTCGTCCATGCGTCTGAAACTTAAACGCGGTCAATAACTTCCTTATTTCTTGATGGATTTAAAATTACGTGGCAGAAATGTTAAACATCATGAGACGACATGTCACGTGCAAAACCCAGGTCCGTACCTCCAAGGTCAAGGTCATACTTAGAGGTCAAAGGTAAAAAAAAGAGTCCCAGTCAATAACTTTCTTATTTCTGGGTGTTTTGAAATTTCTTTGTACAAATGTTAACCATCATGAGACGATGTGTCACGTGCAAAACCCAGGTCCGTACCTCCAAGGTCAAGGTCATACTTAGAGGTCAAAGGTCAAAAAAAGGGTCTGAAACTTAAACGCAGCCAATAACTTACTTATTTCTGCATGCATTTTGAAATTATTTTGAAGAAATGTTAACCATCATGAGACAATGTATCACATGCAAACCCAGATCCATACCTCCAAGGTCAAGGTCATACTAAGAGGTCAAATGGCATAAAAAGGGTCCAAAACTTAATCACAGTCAATAACTTTCTATGGATGAATACGAACATAGACATATTTTCAGGTGGGGGCATCCGTGTCCTATGGATCCATTTCTAGTCTTTAAAAAAAAAAAACATATTTGCATTACAGACTTTGACACCTTAATGTCTGTCCTTGTGTTAAAAATAAAAGTGCATTTTGTTTGTAGATTGTCTGGCACCAAAGTCATAAAAAAAGTTTTTCAAGCTCAGCTCTCATGAGCATGAAATTTGTCCTGCTCACAAATTTTAAAATGCCATAAAATGTTGGCATTTTAAATGTTTGAGCAGGACAAATGACATTCTCTGCTAAACTGAGGAGGAAATACCCTCAAATATTTGTACTTTAATTTTGATGAGAAGTACAAATTTCAGTTTTATAACCCTGGGTCTGGTTTGCATTGGTATGGCATCACGCTAACGAGTCCGTGAAATGAACATCACCTTTAACCCAACTTTATAAGAGAAAAAATGGGGTTTATGGGGGTATACATTTTTTGCTTATTTCTGATCCAAGACGTAGGTTGTGGGTACACGTTTGAACCGCCTCAATGTTGCAGTTGTAACGAGCACCCCACAACCTATGTTCTGAGTATAAATGAGAAAAATATCTCGATTTTTTATTGAAAAAGAAGCCACTTTGGAGATGTGAAAAAATGCACAATGTCGCATGGATGTGGATAACTGAGTTGAAAATTGTTGTTTTGGGAGGTAAATTGTCAGTTTTAATGTCACAAATTCAATTTTATGACCCTGTTGATGCATCACCATAAAAGAATTCCAATTGTAAAATCGCCAATTTACCTCCCTATTTTTTACAATTTTAAAGTAGTTGTCCCCCTTTATATATGTAGATAGAAGAGACAAAATATTTTTGAAACATTTGGCTTACATTAAAGTGTCTTTAGTCATCATTAGAATAATTATGTTATTTCAGTGCTCAGAGGGAGGGTTTGTTGTCAGAGGCCTCACCAGAAGAAGTTATGGTAAGTTTAAACATTACCCCTTGTCCTGCTGTGAAAATGACAACCCCTACCTCTGCAAGAGTGTAGACCCAGACCAGCAGCCAGTTGTTCAAAACAAACGACGTCGTTAGTTAACGTATCGTTAAAACTTTGATCAGTAAGTATGGCAAATATGCTGAAATTTTTGCTTAAAAAATGTGAGCAGCTTTTGCATATGCAAAAGCTGCTCACATTTTTTCAGCAAAAATACCAAAATTTACGATATTGTACTTGCTAGAAGAGTTAACAATATGACCACTAACGAGCTCGTTAAGCTAATGATGCTTTCAACAACTGGGCCCAGATGGCTTCAGAAGAAGAAGCCATTTAACTAGATGGCTTCTTCAGAAGCCATCTGATCAGGATCAACACTTCCTGTCATGCAGTTTATGAACTGAATAAATTGGAAACCATCTGATAAGGATCTACATTGTTTGTAGTACAGTTTGTGAAGTGTATGAATACATTATATCAAGTAATTTGATTGGTTAATGATTAATGATAAATATAGATGTAGCTAAACTGCTTTAAATGTTGTCATAGTACAATGCAGAGATGAGGAGAAAGTTTTGATCAAGAAACTGTATGAAATGTTGACACCTCTACAAAATATTCAAGTTAATAACAAGTTTACATCATTTGAAAAAAAAAACAACAAAAAAACAAGGGAGTAAGAAACTATGATGATGTAAGAGCTTGTCTATTAATCATGTCTTGATTTTGCAATCTTAATTTGGTTTAAACAATATTTATTCATTATTTTGCGCCTGATTTAAGCATTGTGGAATATAGGTGTCCAGTTTTCTATCAATCTGTGCATCTCTTAAGCTGTCAACATAATTTGCGACAATCCTAACATTCCCCCAAATGTTCAAGTCCATTTCTGAATAACTATTAATGAATCTTTGTTCATAAAAACTTGCCTTTAGGGATGGCAACTTTACTGCAAGCATCTGTATTTGACCTTGACCTACATTTTATGGTTCACTGACTTTTATGAATTATTGTGATAAGCCTAGCCCTTACCCTAATGTTCAAGTCCATTTCTCATGAACTAAAAGGCTTCATTTATGATACTTGGTACAAACTTGCATCTAGGAATGTCAACTTTGATGCAAGCATCCATATTTGATCTTGACCTACATTTAATCCTTCACTGACTGCACCCCCGAAGGAGTGACATAGTCTTCGAAGGAATTCTCATTTAAATTTCGTCTTCATGTGAATCATCTGCACATCTCTTGTAATGTCAGGCCTTGTTTTCTATGAAAATAAAAAAATACAGTCGAACTTCAATGGCTCGAACAGCTTTGGGACCACGAAAATCTGTTCGAGACAGGGGTGGTTCGAGCCACTGAGGGTTACTGTTAGGAGCATAACGATATACTTTGGGACATCTTTTCGGTGTTCTAGAACAAAAATGTATGTCAATAAAAATGTATGCTGTGTGTACTCATTAGAATCGCCTCATTGAGGCGATTCTAATGAGTACACACAGTATACATTTGCATGATAAAAGACTAAAATCTCCTTAATAACCCCCCACTATTTCTTATGTAGAGGATTTCGCTACGGGCTCAATGGGTTCGACACATCCATGGTAAACGAGCCATCGGTGTTCGAGCCATCGAAGTTCTACTGTAGCATCAGGTTAACAGGTCCGTCTACTGAACAGAGAAAAGTGCAGTTTACAGGGTTGTTATTATTTTCTTAACCCTTGTCCTGCTGAATATTTATACATGCCACACCCACTACTGATTATCAACCAATCAGATTACTTGATGCAAATTATTGCAACAAATTCACAATCTGAATGGCAAACAATGTAGATCCTGATCAGATGGCTTCGTCAGAAGCCATCTGATCTGGATCTACATTGTTTCAAAGATAAGACATATCCGGGATTAGCAGGACAAGGGTTAATTTTGCTCAAAAGCATAGACTGAGGGTACCGGTTATATATAAGAATTTATTTTCCTGATTCCCACTTTCACCCCATTGGGTGACCTAATAAGGCTATTAATATCTTGTTTATTCTGCTTAAAGAAGCTTCTGGAAAATGAGTCACAGATTAATTTCAGTTGGTAAACAATTTGTTTTCAAGGAAAAGTACTTTGGAATCTTCCAGAAAGTTCAGGGTTGCATTATTTTTAGAAAATTACCTAATCCTATTCTACAGCCCACTGGAACTTTCTGGAGAAATCTTTGGGTCTATATAAAGAACTTGAATTTTTCTTTGGGTAAGAGTTTAGAGTTTGGGTGTTTAATAAAAGTTATTTCTGATTTCTGAAATAAGTGTTGGATTGTTTAAGGATATTATTTTTCATTTCGGACTATGAATTCTGTGTTATCAAGGAAATAAATTCATTCAAGGATATTTCATAACAGAGCTAAGTACATTTAATTCTCTTACTTCGACAGGTTAAAATAGTTTGTAAATAAGTTTTGTTAAATTTTTCCGAAAGGTATGTTTGCTTCATCTTTCTGCTACGCCTGGCTCATAACAGTACCTGTTAGAATTGCCTCATTGAAGCAGTACTGTTGAGCACCAACCATCTATATTTGGAATGATGATGTTGTAATGTGTACCAAGCAGAAAAAAGAGCATTTTTATCTGAAAAATGTTGGTTCTAGAGATAGGATATATGACACTTTAGTGCACAGGTGTGTTATTATGTCTCCCCCGAAAAAAAAATTTTCGTAGAGACATATTGTTTTTCCCCCGGGTGTCTGTCTGTCCGTCTGTCTGTCTGTCGGTCTGTCCGTCTGTCACACATTCGTTTCCGCTCTTATAACTTGAAAACCGTTCGAGCTATCGTCACAAAACATCATATAAATATTAATCAGCATTAGACGACGTGCAGTGCGCAAGAACTATAACTCTCGTATTTATACTTTTTGAATTATCTCCCTTGGAAGTTTGTCGGTATGTATATATGGGCAAATCGTGTCCGGTCAATAACTTTCTTATTTTCAGATGGATTTTAAAATTTGTTGGCAGAAATATTAACAACCATGAGACGATGTGTGGTGCGCATGAGGCAGGTCGGTACCTTAAAGGTCAAGGTCATACTTAGAGGTCAAAGGTAAAAAAAGGGGCCTTTTTTTCGTGTTTGGCCAATAACTTTCTTATTTTGAGATGGATTTTAAAATTACTTGGCAGAAATATTGACAACCATGAGACGATGTGTGGAGCGCATGGGGCAGGTCGGTACCTCAAAGGTCAAGGTCATACTTAGAGGTCAAAGGTCAAAAAAGGGGCCTTTTTTTTCGTGTTTGGTCAATAACTTTCTAATTTTGAGATGGATTTTGAAATCACATGGCCGAAATGTTAACCAATATAAGACAATGTGTTGCGTGCATGACCCAGGTTGGTACCTCAAAGGTCAAGGTCATACTTAGAGGTCTAAGGTAAAAAAGGGGCCTTTTTTCGGGTTTTGTCAATAACTTGCTTATTTTTAGATAGAATTTGAAGTTACTTGGCAAAAATGTTAACTATCATAAGACGATGTGTTGCATGCATGATTCAGTTTGGTACCTCAAATTTCAAGGTCATACATAGAGGTCAAAGGTCAAAAATGGGCCCTTTTTTCGTGTTTGGTCAATAACTTTCTTATTTTTAGATGGATTTTGAAATTGCTTGGCAGAAATGTTAACCACCATGAGATGATTTGTTGCACGCATGACCCAGTTTGGTACCTGAAGGTCAAGGTCATACATAGAGGTTAAAGGTAAAAAAAGGGCCTTTTTAGCTCACCTGTCACATATTGACAAGGTGAGCTTTTGTGATCACATTTTACCGTCGTCCATCGTCAGTGCGTCAGTGCGTGCGTAAACAATTTCTTGTCCGCACGATAGCATTTTCATTTATGATTTGATTTTAACCAGACTGGCACACAACTTGTACCACCATGAGAGCTAGGTTGCTTTCTTGAACCAGCCATATCCCATCATGTGTTACAGAGTTACGGCCCCTGAAAGGGCAAAAATTGCCTATTTTGGTCTTGTCCGGATGATAGCATCTTCATTTATGATTTGATTTTAACCAGACTTGCACACAACTTGTACCACCATGAGATCTGGGTTCCATTCTTGAACCAGCCATATCCCATCATGTGTTACTGAGTTACGGCCCCTTAAAGGGCAAAAATTGCCTATTTTGGTCTTGTCCGCACGATAGCATACTCATTTATGATTTGATTTTAACCAGACTTGCACACAACTTGTAGCATCATGAGATCTGGGTTCCTTTCTTGAACCAGCCATATCCCATCATGTGTTACAGAGTTACGGCCCCTGAAAGGGCAAAAATTGCCTATTTTGGTCTTGTCTGCATGATAGATGTTTCATTTATGATTTGATTTTAACTAAACTTACACACAATTTGTACCACCACAAAATCTCGGTCAAGTTCGATTATGGGTCATGTCGGGTCAAAAAGTAGGTCAGTAGGTCAAATCAGAAAAAAACCTTGTGAAGACACGGGAGGCCACAGTCTTGGTCTGATCATCATCAAACTTGCCCAGAATGATCATCTTGACAATATTTCAGTCAAGTTCGAATATGGGTGTTGTCGGGTCAAAAAGTAGGTCAGTAGGTCAAATCATAGAAAAACCTTCTGAACACACTAGAGACCACAATTTATGTCCAATCATCATCAAACTTGCTCAGAATGATCATCTTGATAATATCTTGGTCACATTCGAATATGAGCCATGCCGGGTCAAATAGTAGGTCAGTAGGTCAAATCATAGAAAAACCTTGTGAATACACTAGAGGCCGCAGTTTTGGTCCAATCATTATCAAACTTGCCCAGAATGATCATCTTGACAATATCTCGGTCAAGTTTGAATACGGGTCATGTTGGGTCAAAAAGTAGGTCAGTGGGTCAAATCATAGAAAAACCTTGTGAACACACTACAGTTTTGGTCCGATCATCATCAGACTTGCCCAGAATGATCATTTTGACAATATCTCGGTCAGGTTCGAATATGGGTTATGTCGGGTCACAAAGTAGGTCAGTAGGTCGAATCATAGAAAAAACTTGTGAATACACTAGAGGCCACAGTTTTTGTCTGATCATCATGAAACTTGCTCCAAATGATTATCTTGACAATTTCTCGGGCAAGTTCGAATATGGGTCATGTAGGGTCAAAAAGTAGGCCAGTAGGTCAAATCAGAGAAAAACCTTGTGAACACACTAGAGGCCACAGTTTTGGTCAGGTCATCATCAAACTTGCTCAGAATGATAGTCTTGACAATATCTGGGTCAAGTTTGAATACGGGTCATGTCGGGTCAAAAAGTAGGTCAGTAGGTCAAATCATAGAAAAAGCTTGTGAACATACTAGAGGCCACAGTTTTGGTCCGATCATCATCAAACTTGCCCAGAATGATCATCTTGACAATATCTCAGTCAAGTTCAAATATGGGTCATGTAGGGTCAAAAAGTAGGTCAGTAGGTCAAATTATAGAAAAACCCTCTGAACACACTGGCGGCTACAGTTTTGGTCCGATCATCATCAAACTTGCTCAAAATGATCATTTGACAATATCTCGGTTAATTTCGAATATGGGTTATGTCTGGTCAATATGTAGGTCAGATTGTTGAAAAACCTTGTGAATACACTAGAGGCCCAAGTTTTGGTCTGATCATCATCAAACTTGCTGAGAATGATCATCTTGACAATATCTGTGTCAAGTTTGAATATGGGTTATGTCGGTTAAAAAAGTAGGTCAGCATGTCAAATCATAGAAAAACGTTTTGAACACTCTAAGAGGCCACAGTTTCAGTCAAATCATCATAAAACTTGCTGAGAATGATCATCTGGGCAATATCTCAGTTAAGTTCAAATATGGGTCATGTCAAATCAAAAAGTAGATCAGTAGGTTATTTTGTCATAACTTTTGAACCGTTTGAGATAGAGCCTTCAAATTTAGCATGTAGGTTCCTTCTGACAAGGGCTTCCCACTCATTTGACCTGTGACCTTGACCTGTGACCTACTTTCTCATAGTTGAACCATATGAGATAGAGCCTTCATATTTGGCATGCATGTTCCTTGTGACAAGGTTTTCTCATCAATTCAAAACTTTTGACCCATGACCTTGACCTTTGACCTACTTTGTCATAACTTTTAAAGCATTTGAGATACAGCCTTCATATTTGGCATGTAGGTTCCTTGCGACAATGTTGCTTAGATTATCCTGTACCAAAAAGGCTAAAACAATCCCACTCGGATGAACAAACTGGCCACTGAAGGTAAAAATAGAAAAATATTGTAAATTTGATTCAAACGGAAACTCCCCCTAAACCCTAAGGCCAATTTGATTCAAAGTTCCCAGGAATGTTGCCTAGGTTACTCCCTACCAAATAAGCTAAAATCACGCTGCTGATGAACAAGATGGCCACAAGAGCTAAAAATAGAATGCACTTGAGACAGTGACACACAGGTGAGCGAACCAGGGCCCTCTGGGCCCTCTTGTTTGTGTTCTGTCAATAACTTTCTTATTTTTAGATGGATTTTGAAATTACTTGGCAGAAATGTTAACCACCATGAGATGATGTGTTGCATGCATAACCCAAGTTGGTGCCTCAAATGTCAAGGTCGTACTAAGAGGTCAAAGGACAAAAAGGGCCTTTTTAGTGTTCAGTCAATAACTTTCTTATTCCTGGATAGATTGTGAAATTACTTGGCAGAAATGGTAACCATCCTGAGACGATGTGGTGCATACTAGGTCATACTAAGAGGTCAGAGGTAAAAAAAGTTTGTTTTTAGCTCACCTGTCACGTAGTGATGAGGTGAGCTTTTGGGATCACATTTTGTACGTTGTGCGTCCGTGCGTGCTTGCATCCGTAAACTTTTTCTTCAAACGACATCTTCTCCTAAACCACTGATCGGATTTTGACCAAACTTCACAGGAATTATCCTTAGGTGGTCTCCTTGCAAAGTTGTTCAAATGGTTCCGGTCCATTGCACATCTAGGTCATAGGAGCAAAAAATAGATTTTTTTCACCGAAAATTTAAAAAATCTTCTTCTCTGAAACCACAAGGCCCAGGTCTTTGATATTTGGTATGAAGCTTCATCTAGTGGACCCCTACCAAGATTGTTCAAATTATAGTGCTGGGGCGTAAAATGCCCCAGCCCCTGGTTCCTTTGGTTTTACATAGGATTATATAGGGAAAATCTTTTAAAATCTTCTTCTCTAAAACCGCAAGGCCCAGGTCTTTGATATTTGGTATGAAGCTTCATCTAGTGGACCCCTACCAAGATTGTTCAAATAATAGTGCTGGGGCCAAAAATGCCCCCGCCCCGGGGTCCTTTGGTTTTACATGGGCTTACATGGGGAAAACCTTCAAAAACCTTCTTCTCTGAAACCGCAAGGCCCTGATCTTTGATATTTGGTATGAAGCTCCATCTAGTGGACCCCTACCAAGATTGTTCAAATTATAGTGCTGGGACCAAAAATGCCCCCGCTCCAGGGCCCTTTGGTTTTACATGGGCTTATATGGAGAAAATCTTTAAAAATCTTCTTCTCTGAAACCGCAAGGCCCAGATCTTTGATATTTGGTATGAAGCTTCATCTAGTGGACCCCTACCAAGATTGTTCAAATTATAGTCCTGGGGCCAAAAATGCCCCCGCCCCGGGGCCCTTTGGTTTTACATGGAAAATCTTTAAAAATCTTCTTTTCCGAAACCGCAAGGCCCAGGTCTTTGCTGTTTGGTATGAAGCTCCATCTAGTGGACCCCTACCAAGATTGTTCAAATTATAGTGCTGGGACCAAAAATGCCCCCGCCCTGGGGCCCTTTTGTTTTACATAGGCTTATATAGGGAAAATCTTTAGAAAATCTTCTCTGAAACCGCCAGGCCCAGGTCTTTGAAATTTGGTATGAAGCTTTATCTAATGGACCTCTACCAAGATTGTTCAAATTATAGCCTTTGGGCCAAAAATATCCCTGTGCTTGGACCCACTAGTTTTACATAGGCATATATAGGAAAAAAACTTTAAAAATCTTCTTGTCCAAAACCAGAAGGCCCAGGTCTTTGATATCCCGTGTGAAGCTTCAACTAGTGAACCTCTGCTGAGATTGGTCAAATTATAGCCCTGGCGCCAAAAATGCCCACACGCCAGGGCCCACTGGTTTTACATAGGTTTATATAGGGAAATCCTTTAATCTTCTTTAGTGAAACCAGAAGGCCCAGGTCTTTGATATTTGGTCTGAAGCCTTATCTAGTGGACCGCTACCAAGTTTATTCAAATTATAGCCCTTGGGCCAAGAATGCACTAGAGACACTGATACTCAGGTGAGCGATTCAGGGCCCTCTGGGCCCCCCCTTGTTTTTTGTGTCCAGTCAATAACTTTTTTTATTTCTGGATGGACTTTATAAAGTAACCATGCAGAAATGTTCACCGTCATTAGACCATGAGTCATGTGCAAGACCAAGGTCCATACCTCCAATGTCAAGGTCATACCTAGAGGTCAAAGGTAAAGAAAAGGGACAGTCAGTAACTTCCTTATTCTTTGATGGATTATGAAATTACTTGGCAGAAATGTTAACCATCATGAGACGATACGTTGTACCTCAAAGTTTAAGGCCATACTTAGAGGTCAAAGATAAAAAAGGGCTTTTTTGTGTACGGCCAATAGTTTTTTAGCTCACCAGAGCCGAAGGCTCCGGGGGAGCTTATAGGATAGGCAGTTGTCCGTCGTCGTCGTCTGGCGTCAACACTTTCAAACGACATCTCCTCTGAAGCCACTGGGCCGATTGGGCCCAAATTTTATTTGTAGCATCCTTGGGCTGGGGGATTGAAAGTTTGTGTTTTTTATCAAAATCGGCTCATTAGTTTGGTTGCTATGGCAACTTGTAGTTTCCATAGACTTATAATGGGGAAAATTGAAAAATGGCATTTACTGCCAAGCCTCTGCAGATATTTTGAGAAAACTTTCATAGAAATGTTCCATAGGCAATCTACTATCTGCTGTATGATTTTAAGCTTTCTGCTCATTTTTATTGGTTACCATGGAAACCAAAATGCAAAAAATACTTAAAAAAGTCATCTCCTCAGAAACCATATGCTCTAGGAGGCTGAGACTTTATGAAAATATTCACCATATTTGCCTTTACAGGTTTTGTGTTTTTTATGAAATTTGGCCTTTTAGTTTTGTTGCTATGGCAACTTAGAGTTTCCATTGACTTATAATGATGAAAACTGAAAAATGGCATTTACTGCCAAGTCATTGCAGATATTTTTACAAAACTTACATAAACATGTTCCTTGAGTAAACTTCTCTCAGCCATATGCTTTTATGTCAACCTGGGGGTCCCCTAGGTTGTGCCGGGGCCATGCCCCGCCCCCTCCACTTCATAAAATGCCTTATATCTCAGAAACCTTACAGATCCCAACCCCTAAACCATATATATTCTTGTTCCTTATGGTAAGATGCATTAAGTGACACCAACCTGGGGGTCCCCTGGGATGTGCCGGGGACATGCCCTGCCCCCTCTATTTCATAAAATGCAATTTATCTCAGAAACCATTCAGATCCCCACCCCTAAACTATATATATTCTTGTTCCTTATGCTAAGATGCATTAAGTGACACCAACCTTGGGGTCCCCCCGGGATGTGCCGGGGACATGCCCCACCCCCACCACTTCATAAAATGCCATTTATCTCAGAAACCATTGAGATCCCCACCCCTAAACCATATATATTCTTGTTCCTTATGATAAGACACATTCAGTGATACCAACATTGGGGTCTCTCTGGGGTGCGCTCGGGCCATGCCCCACCCTTCCACTTCATAAATGCCATTTATCTCAGAAACCATTCAGATCCCCACCCCTAAACTATATATATTCTTGTTTTTTATGATAAGACGCATTCAGTGACACCAATCTGAGGGTCCCCTAGGATGTGGCGGGGCTTATGCCCCACCCCCTCCACTTCGTTAAAGGCTGAATATCTCGGAAACCGTTCAGATCCCCACCCCTAAACCATTTAAATTCTTGTTCCTTATGATAAGACGCATTCAGTGATACCAACCTTAGGGTCTCCCTTGCCGCACGGGGGCTATGCCCGACCCCTCCACTTCATAAAAGGCCCAATATCTCAGAAACCGTTCAGATCCCCACCCCTAAACCATATAAATTCTTGTTCCTTATGTTAAGATGCATTCAGTGATATCAACCTAAGGATCTCCCAGGCCGCACCAGGGCTATGCCCCAACCTTCCACTTCATAAAAGGTGATATATCTCGGAAACCCTTCAGATCCCCACCGCAAAACCATGTATATTCTTGTTTCTTATGAAAAGACGCATTCAGTGACACCAACCTGGGGGTCCCGTAGGATGTGCCAGAGCTATGCCCCACCCCCTGCACTTAGTAAAAGCCCAATATCTCAGAAACCGTTCAGATCCCCACCCCTAAAGCATATAAATTCTTGTTACTTTTGATAAGACGCATTCAGTGATACCAATCTAAGGGTCTCCCGGGCCGCACGGGGGCTGTGCCCCACAACTCCACTTCATAAAAGGTGATACGTCTCGGAAACCATTCAGATCCCCATCCCAAAACCATATATATTCTTGTTTCATATGATAAGACGCATTCATTGAAACCAACCTGGGGGTCCTCTGGGATGTGCCCGGGCCATGCCCAACCCCCTCCACTTCGTAAAAGGCTCAATATCTCAGAAACCATTCAGAACCCCCACCCCTAAACCATATATATTCTTGTTCCTTATGATGAGACACATTCAGTGATACCAACCTAGGGGTCTCTGGGGGTGTGCTGGGGCTATGCCCCACCCTTCCACTTCATAAAATGCAATATATCTCAGAAACTACTCAGATCCCCACCCCTAAAATATGTATATTTGTGTTCCCTATAATAAGACTCATTCACTCACATCAATGCGTCTATGTGCTAGGGCAACATGCTGATGCCATGGCCCACGCCTCTACTTCATAAAAGGCCATATATCTCAGACACCATTAAGATCCCCACCTCATAATCATATATTATTCTTGTTTCTTATGATTAGACACATTCAGTCACACAAACTTGGTGGTCCACAGGGGCCATTCCTCTCCTCATCATTTCATAAGAGGGCCTCATATCTTGGAAACTGTTCATATCCCCACCCCTAAACAATATATTTTCTTGGTCCTTATTATAAGACACATTCAGCGACAACAATCTTGGCTTTCCTGGGGTCTGCCAGGGCTATGCTCCAACCCCTTCGCAGCTTAAAAGGCCTTATATCTCAGGAACAGTACACATCCCAACCCCTAAACCATATATATTCATGTGCCTTATGATAAGATGGATTCAGTGATACCATTCAGGGCTCTGTTGGGTCCATGTCTCATCCTTCCTCCTCATAAAAGGCCTAATATTTCAGATACAGAGTCCACATGGGTGCTCATTTTGAAATGGGGGTTTGTTTGGGAGACTTTATAATCAATAAATTAAAACCTGAAACCATACATGGCTGCCAGTGGGCAGTGTCCACCTGAGTTCTGGTGAGCATTGTGGCCCATGGGCCTCTTGTTTATTTCTCTATGAACATTTTTAAAGTTACTTTGCAGAAATGTTCATCTTCATTAGATGATGTGTTGCACACAAGACCCAGCTCAATACCTCCAATGTCAAGGTCATACTTAGAGGTTAAAAACGGGGGAGACATCTGTGTTTTTGTAGAAAAACAAATTCTAGTCCTAAACGTGCAGGGCCTGACAAATCCAAAAAAATTTCCACTTGCCCAAGGGCAAGTAAAATATTTTTGCACTTGCCCAGCTCAAAATCCTACTATCCCAGGATTTTGGAATTCAAAGTGGGGTTGGATGAGGGGGGATAATGGTGACAATGATGACGGCCAACATTTATAAATATAATCCAAGGTTTCTGTCAAGTTTCAAGCACAACCACTTTCCATTAGGGTCTAGTTATTTCATGTTTGTGTTTCTTTCCCTTTGGTGTCTCTGATGGGAGCTCAGGGTTAATTGTATCGATTCCTGATCATTGCATTCACTTCTATTTATTTCCCAGGTCTGTGCGGTAATACGGTAGAAAATGTCACAGTCTATAAAGGTATTTTTGCAAGTTAATTGCTGACATAATACCTTAACCGATTAGCAATTAGCTGCAGCCGATATAGATCTACTCAAAAGATCAGAAGTGCCAGGGCAGCGAGATAAAAGATTAAAAAAATGCAGTTTATTTAGCTTACAATTTAATGAACCAACCACAAGACGAGAATCCCCTCCATCCAAAACGAACCCAAGCTTTCACACCCGCCCTACAAGTAGGTTCAATGCAATCATCAATTCCGCCATACAAATTGTTGTCCACAAACCACCACTCCCATTTTTCTGCACACGATCGGTAAATGAGGTCACCAGCAACCCCACAAGTGTTTAATGTCATTGTTTTATTTTAATGGGGCGTATTTCTTTCATAAAAAAATGTTTGGAACCGATAAAAAAATATTTTCTCGATAGGTAAACAGTTGTGGATAGAGGCGCGACTAATCCGTGGTTACCAACATTAAAACATTCATCTTTTCCCTTCAGCATCTGCGATTTGGTGCCAAAACATAACCATTCAGGAGATAGTAGAATAGTCCGTTTTTACTACCGTAAGATGCAGCAGATCGTCTTAGGAGCTATCAAATCATTTTAACATTGATTGTGGATTAAATTTCATGGCAGGGATAAAAGCAAATTAGAGACATAACTTAATCTTATTTTCACACCTTGTCACGCTTATCAATAGCACTGGTGGTACACACTACACCAGAAATGAAAGACACGCACCGCCGGGCAAACATGTTTAATTGGTAACTATATGACCGGGATTAGCAATAGTGTCATAATTGAACAGTTATAAAAACAAAGATGGTTTTGTCTCTGAATTGCCGACAAAGCGGGAATTATTGTGATTTACTTACTGGTCTTATTTTACCGTATTTAAGGACTAAAAAGACTGACAGTTGTAGACGATTTTTGCACTTGCCCGACCGGGCATCGGAAGGTCAAAGTGCACCTGCCCGCAGTGATGCCCGCAGTGATTTTGGACTTGTCCTGGGCAGCCGGGCAATGGATTTGTCAGCCCCTGAAGGTGACTTGTGCTTTAATGGTAGAGAAACTTTTCTTTACTTCTTCATAGCCACAGATAAGAGGGGGTATCCACATATTATTTTTTCTTATTTCTGCAAGAAAACATAGGTTGTGGATATTAGAAGCGCCTCACTTAGGCTCTTCTAATCAGTACCCACAGCATGTTTTCCTGCAGAAATAAGAAAAACAGTCCTTTTCAGATGAAAAAAGTGCCGTATCAGAAACCATGCTTTATTTCTTACTCTTCTTACAGGACATAGCAGATCCCTTCTTTGCCTACTGTAAGCTACATGCTGACAAGAATGCTACAAAAGCTAAGCGTCGACACTGGCTGGCTATACAGAGTCATGTGAGACAACATGCTCAGACAGATATAGAAGATGAAAAAGAAAAGGTTGGTATAGCACATACCAAAAAAAAAAAAAAAATGGAAGAAGGATGGAAAGAAAGACAAAGAAAGAAAGGCATTAAACACTTCTTTTCAGTTGGCTATATTTTATTTCACTTTTTGGGCCAATGGTGTGTTATTAGACTCAAAGTTATATATTTCATAGAGCAGTGATTTTTTTACCCCTGCGTCCTGCGTCCAGGACGCATAAAAAGGACTGAGGACGCACGATCATGAAATATGTGCGTCCGTCGGACGCAAATATTTCATGGGCGAAAAATCCAACTTTCGTTTTCACTGCTGTAAATATCGGCGGAAGTGATAAAATACTGCACATTTACCGAACCTTCAACTGCCCAACGAGTCACCGAAAAATCGATACAGGTACAATTTAATGATCCAACCACAAGACGAGAATCCCCTCCATCCAAAATGAGCCCAAACTTTCACACAAGCAAGTTCAATGCGAACATCAAAGTTTTCCGCCGTCCAAATCGCCGCCTTTAAACCAACTCTACCATTTTTTTTGCACGTGATCGGTAAATGTGTCAAATGACGTCATCCGATGCCAGCAACCCAGCACGTGTTTAATTCTATTGTTTTATTTTAATGGGCTGTATCCCATTCTTAAAAAATTGTTTGGAACCGGTAAAAAATATTTTCTCGATAGCTAAACGGTTGTGAATGGAGATGGATAGAAAACAGCGCTTTGCACAGCTCCCGAATTATCCCCAGCAGCTCCAACAACAGCGTTCGACTTTTCCCGCCAAGCCTAGCGTCTGCTATTTTGCGCCAAAACATAACCAGTCACGATCCGTTTTTATAATGCATGCATCTACCGTTAGATGTAGCTAATTGTCTGAGGAGCGAGTAAATCATTTTCAGATTGATTGTGGATTAAATTTTATGATTGGGGAATAAATGCAAATTAGAGACATAACTTGACCATATTTTCACACCTCGTTCAAGTTGGCTTATTGCCAGAAATGAAAGACACGCACCGCAGGGCAATCATGTTTACTTGGCAATTATATGACAGGGATTAACAATAGTGTCATAATTGAACTGTTATAAATACACAGACGGTTTGTCTCTGAATTGTCGACAAAGCAGGACAGTGCAGCACAGTTATTGTGATTTACTTACTCTGGTTTTACTGTATTTAAGGACTCAGAAGAGTGGCAGCTGTAGACGATTTTTTTTGCACTTGCCCGACCGAGCGTCCTAAGATCAAAGAGCACCTTCCTGGCGCGATTTTGGACTTGTACCGGGCAGCCGGGCAATGGATTTGTCAGCCCCTGAACCTAGGTAGCTGGTGTCCCAATCAGGGGAGGAAACGTTTGTCGATAATGGTTCGGAATATTATCTCCATTGTGCATGAAGTAAATTTCACGCACATGTTGCGGTGCGCATTTATCGAAAACGAAAGTAGAAAACATTACGGAAAATAGACTAAAAACGTACATTTTAGCAGGGGGCTAGTAAACAACACAAGTTGATGATTGATTCTGTTCATTGCATATAAAATATACTAGACAGCATTGTTTTTAACTATGAATAATGGCATTTATACTGAACCGATCTTTTTTATACTTCCTTTTTCTCCCTCCAAATATTTGGACTCATACTTTCAGATTTGGGACGCACAGTTTTTTGGTTGAGCGAGTCCCAGGACGCATAGTTGAAAATTTGTAAAAAAATCACTGATAGAGGATCTTATATGAGTGCTCATGTATTATTGAATTTATTAAATGAGTTGAGGAAAAGGGATAAAATGTGAGGCTTTGCCGAGCATTTATCCCTTTTCCTCAACGAGTTTAATAAATTCAATTATGCATGAGCACAAATGCAGATTCTGTTTATCATATGATATTTAAAACGCATTTTATTCACGAAAGTTTACCAAAAATGTCAATATCCCACCGTTAGTAAATGCGACGTTGTTAAGGATGTCGTACATGTAACGTTACGGGACGTAACTGGCTAATTTGCATATTTAATCCACTAGTGGATTATCGAAAATATTACATGGCGTTATTACACTCTCAGACGCGACGTCACATGATAAAAAGTTATATATACGTGCAAAGTTATATTGCCGATGTTCATGTGACTATCACTGATCCCGTGCGAATAGTGTTTGTACGAAATCCAAATTGAGTGTAGACCCAGAATAGGTTTTTGCAAACAGTGTGACCGCAGATCAGACTACTCCTCTTGGAACAGTCTGATCTTGCCTGTAAGCAAAAAATATTTTTAAAAAGTTTGCAAGAAGATTCAGCAGACAACAGAAGCAGATGACATTTTCAGATGTAGTTTTTCTCTGCATCGCTGCTTTAGAACGCTTCCCTAGCCTACACTTAGAAACATTTGACCCAGAGACAGTGTTTTGATTTTCAGAATACTGATAGTGCATACTGTTATGAAAAAAAAGCACACCATTCATTCTCGTTTTTGCTTTGCAGGATTTGTGTTGTGTCATATTTTAGACTTTGTATATGTCATGTATAATGTTATTTCATCTCAGCTTCTTAACACTATTGTTGGGGTCCATCGCAGAAACTGTGTTAGTTAAACAACCATGTAATATCCAAATCAAATGTATAGATATTATAGAAACAATAGAAGCCCCTGTGGTATAGTGGTAAATCTACTCGCCTCATAAACCAAGGTCAAGTTATCGCCAGACTTTAGGATGACACTTTAAACCAAGCTCCCATCTCCATATGACCTTACTGTTAGTAGAATGTCAAACTGTGTTATAAAGAGGTTTGGGTGTATCTGCAATATACAGTAAAATTCCTGTATTAAGACCACATTTGGGACTGTTCAAATGTGGTCTTTAAGACAACTTTTGAACAGTCCCGAAGCTGGTCTCCCTATGTAGAGAACACAAAGAAAATGTATCTGAAACCTTCCAAAATTGCTTTTAGAAGTGTAATTGGTCTTCATTTTAGGTGATCTTAATAATGGAATTTCACTGTATGTTTTTTTCAGACAAGATTTGAGAGGAAACTAAACAGACATAGACAAAAATATGAGATAGCCAAAGCTAAAAGACCTCCTGCTTGGGGTGAGTATAGTCTAACAAAGATGCAATGTTACTCAAAGGGCAGGAATAAGAGTTTGCCTAAGCTTAAAGACCTGACCAAAGCTTAAAGACCTGGGATGAATTGCATGAGGCGAGAGTTACAGAGCGCTTTGTAGCGCTTCTCTGTTCAATGATATGTTTCCAAAAAGCGCTTTGTAGCGCCACTTAATGGTTTTAGAGGTGACACGCTCTCTGAAACAAAATGTTGCATAGCAACCAGACAAACTAAAATGGCGGCGCCAGACGTACCTAACGTATTCGATGTCTGTTATAAGCCATTAAATGATTTTTTCTCTATTTGAACAAGTAATGGCAACAAAAAACAAAACCAGAGAATATGAAGGAAACAACAGCATTTAGTCGACCATGAGTGTGTTAGAATCAAAATAGTTCAGCTCTAGCAATGATTTGTTGAGTAATATATCACTGGAGGTCAGTTGTAAAGTAGATCAAATCATGAGCATGTAGTTTCTATGGTCATTCTCTTTCTTCGGCTTATTCAAAAAGGGCAGTTGTCAGTTTCTGATGAAAGAATGTGCTGTATACTGGTTGACTTCTTTTGTATAAGCGATGGTTTGGTAAGCTGATTGACTCGACATGACACACTTAGTGTTGACTTGACAGTTTAATTCAAAACTTTACAACAACCAACAAATTTGTGCCCATATGCCTGAACAACGATGTGATCAAATAAAAAATGACAACTTATCTAGAAGAATAGGAAAGAACAGTATGCTTGTTGCTTAAAAATACCCATACATTAGCTAGGCTATAGGCAAACAATTACATTACAGGAACAATACACATACCGTATTTACCTAAATATTTGGACAGCTCAACTCCTTACCATACTTGCTGTAAATTTTGAACAAGTACAATTTACTGCCCAGTGTTTTGTCAAAATAATAGCTGGATGTGTGGCAAACTGTGTTGACCCTTATGGGACCTCATCTAGGTTGACACTCTGCTCAGGCCTGTCTGTCTGAATACATACAGTAAATACGGTAGTCTTACACATCCTATGGGTGTCTGTGGCCTAGTGGGTAAGGACTGCCTTTTAATCATTAGATGGGTTTGTGCCTTGCTTGGGTATTTTAGACTTTCCATCAAATGTAGCAGATCAAAGGGGTACATTCTGATGTAATTTTAGAGGTCAGTGCACCAGAAAGATACATAAAACTTTCACCAAACTTTTTGTACTCCAGACTTTTCACAGGTGATTGACACGTGATAAACGGTCTCTTATTGGATATGTGATAATTACAAAAAGTGAAAATTGTATCTGATTGGATACCTGCACACTTGTTGTGTCATAATTTGTCAAATACTTTTCTATCCTTGTCAGTTTTTGACATCATGATCTAAAGTTCAAAGGATGCAGCAACAGCTTTGAAATTGGATGGGGTTAGACAATTATTGAGTATCATGTCCACTCCAAAGTCTAATGAATATCGAAATCGGTAGTAAGTTTAATAACCTTGAAAGGGCCATTAAAGCAACAACGAACAAAAAAACATTTATACTACATCACAAGAACGAAAGAAAGATGAGGGAGAAATAATGAAAAAAAAATCACATGTAACACCAGTTTTCTGTTATTTGTGACTCAAATATTATGCACATGAATGTTTAGTGTCATTATGTTTTTAGTGCCTACTCAGAAGATGGTGAGATATCTGACATCCAGCCCCTCTGCAGTGAAGAAAATGTTACGCAAGGCTGAACTCATGGGTATCATCACACAGGTACACAGTTTAACCCATTGTATACTAGTGGCTCTTCCATTTCTATTTGTTGGACAAGTCCATTTGTCATATAAGGGGTGTCAGGCCTATTTTTTGTTTTTATTCCATTTTTGATGGAAAATTCTGTTAGTAAATAGTTCAGGCCCTGATCAGATGACGCGTGCTGCGACGTCTGATCTGGGCCGGCACTGTTTGCCCAGATACCCCTTTAGGGGTTTCCCGCATGCAATGGGTTAGAAGAGCAAAGCCTTGTCCTCAGGAAATTTGACCCTCAGGTTTCTGCAGATAACAGTTTGTCTAGGCTCCAGCTTTTAAAAGCCTTGTTAGCTCACCTGAGCCTCAGGCTCCATTGTCTGTAGATTGTCTGTTGTCTGTCAACATTTTCAAACATCTTCTCCTCTGAAACCACTCTGCCGATTGAAGTCAAATTTCATATGGAGCATCCATGGGATGGGGGAACGGAAGTTTGTTCACGAGGTCCAGGTCACATGACCAAGATGATCGCCATGTCCATAAAAGGTAAAAACCATTGGGCGATTGCGATGAAATTTTGTATGTAGCATTGGGGACTCGGGGGTAGCATTGGGGACTCGGGGCTCATCATAGTTTGTTCAAATGGTGACCCTTGGATGACCTTGACCTGTTTTGACCACATAGACTTTTGAATGGGAAAAAGTCAAAATTGTGTTTTGGAAACTATTGCAACCTGTGATCTAAAAATTGGTAGATGCATGTAGCTGAATGAGTAGATGATACTACATGAGTATTCAAGGTCAAGGTCATTCAGATATGAAAATTAAAATTTCTTTCTCAGAAACCACTGGGCCATTTGTTACCAAATTTCATATAAGTGCCTCCAGGAACAAAGGAATGAATATTAAAATGTGTTTGGTCACATGACCAAGATGGCCACCATGCCTATATAAGAAAAAAATAAAAATCAAAAATGAGTTCCTTTAAGAGCAATAAAAACATTCATAAGAAAGAAGATGGGCCATACTACGTAGTTTCGGCTAATAAAGCCTCATCAGTGACCCTGTAATGATCCGGCAAAGAAAGCCAGAGGAAACATACTGCAATTTTGCGAATTTCGAATAGCCAGTCGATTCAAAGACTGATATAAATCAAAATGGGGTCCAAATAATTAAAAACCTGTCTAGAATATGAGTCTAAACCAATAATTTATTTCTGATTTCTCAGAATATTCACGCTGATCTCAAAGGACCAAAAGTAAAATATAAACCCTTCAAAAATCTTCTTCTCATGAATTAGAGGGCCGATTATCATGAAACTGATATAAGGAAGACATATTTTGTAAGTCCCTATTATTTTCCCTGTGCACTGAAGTTTACAGAAAAAGAGCAAATTCTTCTCTTTATGAGAACATTCCTGTTCTTCTCTTAAAGAGAAGATCTCTATAACTAAAACTTTGATCATTGAATATATTGATAAGAAACTTTAATATTTTTGCTGTAAAAGAATGAGTAGCTACTCACATTTTTGCTGCAAAAACTTAAAACTTCTTCCCTTTAATAGTTACAGTAGAAAGGTAGCATGTCATTAAAACTTTGATCATTCAATATGGTGAATATACCAATATTTTTGTTGTAAATATGTGAGTAGCTTTTGCAAATTCAAAAGCTTCTCACATTTTTGCATGAAAAAATTCACAAAATAGATTAAGTTTCACATTCACTAATCAAGCAAGCGATTCAGGTAATTACCATATTAAGGTCTGGTGACATTGACAACTGGCTGGTCCGTTTGTTTGCTTGGCTTGTAAATACCCTTTACCAGTATTACGTTCTATAGTGTATATTCACCAAAATATGTAAATTATTTTATCATATGACGTCGCGTCTGAGAGTGTAATAACGCCATGTAATAAATTCGATAATTCACTAATGGATTAAATATGCAAATTAATTAGATAAGCCCCATAACGTTACATATACGACCTCCTGAATGGTGTCGCGTTTGCTAATGGCGGAATATTGACATTTTTGTAAAATAAATGTGAATAAAGTGCATTTTAAATGTCATATGATAAATAGAATCTTGCATTCATGCTCATGTATTATTGAATTTATTAAACTCGATGAGGAAAAGGGATAAAATGCGAGGCTTTACCTCAACTCGTTTAATAAATTCAATAATACATGAGCACTCATAGAAGCCTCCGTGGTGTAGTGGTTACACTACTCGCCTTGTAAACCAGGGGTCGCAGGATTGATCCCGGGCTTCTCCAGACTTTCGGATGAGTCTTTAAACAGAGGTCTCGTCTCCGTATTACCTTAGCTGTTGGTGGGACGTAAAACTCGAACACACACACACATGAGCACTCATGTAAGATCCTCTGTTTCTTTTTTTCAGTCCACACATGTCTCCCATCACACAGAGAAGCAAGAGCTGAGGAAGAAATCTCACATACCTCCAGCATTTTCTACAGATTTTATCTCACATTATCTAGGTCAGTACGGGTGACCCCCGCCAATATGGCAGTATTTGTTATACCCCCGGCATACAAAGTATGTCAGGGGGTATATAGTTTTCGTCTTTCCGTCCGTTCATCCGTTAGTTCGTTTTTTCGTTCATTAGTTCGTTCGTTCGTACGTCCTTTCGTCCCACCGTTTGTCAACCTTTAGGTCAAAGTTTTGCGTTACACCTTTTTGACAGCTGATATCTTTGTAACCACATGTTAGATTCTCTTCATGTTTGGTAAAGGATATCTTTATAGCATTACCTTTCATATGGAGTATCTAAGCCCCTGGGTGGGCTGTCTGTCTGTCCGTCTGTCTGTTTATCTACTTTTACGTCAAAGTTTTGTGTTAAACCTTTTCATGGCTGATATCTCTGTAACCCCTGGGTGGGCTGTCTGTCTGTTCATCTACTTGTACGTCAAAGTTTTGTGTTAAACCTTCTTCATTGCTGATATCTCTGTAACCACATGTTAGATTCTCTTCATGTTTGGTAATGTATATCTCTATACCATTACCTTTCCTATGGAAGCCCCTGGGTGGGCTGTCTGTCTGTTCATCTACTTTTATGTCAAAGTTTTGTGTTCAACCTTTTTCATTGCTGATATCTCTGTAACCACATGTTAGATTCTCTTCATGTTTGATAAACAATTTCATGATGCATGTTCCTGCCCCCCACCCATGGTGACCTTGACCTCAAGGTCACGGACTTAGAAATTTTACATTTGGTTAAAGTTTAATGACAAAGTTTATAGATGCCTGTATGTTCTAAACTCTAAGAAAAAGTCAGTTGATACTTGCATCAATGTTACATACCAGTCCAAAGATTTCATTGATGCATACCCCACCCTGCTGCTTCATTAACTTTGATCCCTCACTCCCTTGGTCCATTTAGAAATTTTATGTTTGGTTTAGCTTTTACAAGCACATTTATAGATTCTTATAGCTTCTTGACTTCTTTCATATTACATACAAGCTCGAAAGATATATCAGAGGGTGGCACTGGCCGGGGGTATACGTGACCCACTGGTCGCTTTCTCTAGTTCCTAAACAATCTGTCATTATATAGAAGATATTTACTTTTTTGAGGTGGATACCAAAAATATTTCATTGAGTGTGTTGAAAACATCCAAATTTTCACGAGTGCGAAGCACAAGTGAAAATTCAGATGTTTTCAACACGTGAGATAAATATTTTTGGTATCCGCCAATAAAAAAGGAAATTTCTTTTTATTTTATGCAGATATTTACAGTAATTGATCAATCGTGTCTATGTCACAATTTTGACCTGTCTGTGTCGTCACAGCTGTCAGTTTCAAAACATAAACAGATGGCCATTTTGAATTCAGCATTTTAACAATTCAAAGAGGTGCTTTTAAAGGTATTTTGCAGAATTATTTTATTGATAACATACGAACTTTGGCGAGTAAAAGTAGTCCGGGCTGCTACTGTGAAAATAACAAGGTCCTGTTATTTTTCACAGTGTGGAATATATATTTTCATAGTGTGAAAATATAATTCTTATTTGTTTCACATATGCATTGATTTCACTGCAGAGTATAAAATAAGGCAGTATTTGTTCCCTAACAATTTTTATCATATGACGTCGCGTCTGAGAGTGTAATAACGCCATGTAATAAATTCGATAATCCACTAGTGAATTAAATATGCAAATTAGTTAGATAGGCCCAGTAAAGTTACATGTACGACGTCCTTAACAATGTCGCATTTACTAATGGCGGAATATTGACGTTTTCGTTAAACAATTGTGAATAAAATGCATTTAAATGTCATATGATAAATAGAATCTTGCATTCGTGCTCATGTATTATTGAATTTATTAAACTCGTTGAAGAAAAGGGATAAAATGCTCGGCAAAGCCTTGCATTTTATCCCTTTTTATACCCCACCACACGATAGTGGCGGGGTATTATGATATACCCTCCGGTGTCCGTCCGTCCGTCCGCCCGTATGTCCGTCCGTCCGTCCGTCCGCACCATTTCCGATCGATAACTTGAGTAAATTTTTAACGAATTTTTTTCAAATTTTTCATACATGTATATATCGGGAATGAGTGGTATGGGATTGTTAATGGGCAAAATCTGTTAACATTTGACAGAGTTATGGACCTTTTTAGTTCAAAATAAGGGGTTTTGGGGCGTTTCCGATCAATAACTTGAATATTTTTTCACGGATTTTCTTCAAATTTTGTATACACATTGGCATTGGGTATGAGTGGTTTGGGATTGTAAATGGGCAAAATACATTAACATTTAACGGAATTATGGTCGTTAAAAATTCCGATTAAATGGTTTTTGGGGACTTATTCCTTTACTATATGGAATATATGGATGAAACTGCACTGATGTATAAACGACCATAATAAGCAGGTTTTGTGTTGTGAATACACAAAATGCGTTAACATTTAACGAAAAATTGGTCGTTAACAATTCCCATTAAATAGTTTCTGCGCATTTACTCCTTTAATTTATGAAATATATTGATTATCACTGCCAGTGTAGTGGTTAGAGTGCTGGACTACAAATCCTATTGTTGACTATGAATCTGAGGGGCGAGAGTTCAAATCTCCGTCGAGGAATGGAAATTTTTTTTTTTTTTTTCTTTTTTCTTTTTTTTTTGTGTGTGTTCTTTTTTCTTTTTTCTTTTTCTTTCTTTTTCTTTTTCATTTTGGCAATGAATTTATTTATTTTTTTTTATTTTTTTTAATTTTCCTCATTTTTGGTTTTTCATTCCTTTTTTTCCCTTTTTTTTTTCACCCTTTTCTTCTTTTTGTTATACCCCATCACACGATAGTGCTGGGATATTACAATATACCCTCCGGTGTCTGTCCGTCCCCACCATTTCCGACCAATAACTGGATTAATTTGTGCTATGAATCTGAGGGGCGTGAGTTCAAACCCCCGTGGAGGAATGGAATTTTCTTTTTTTTTTCGTTTTTTTCTCGTTTTTTCTTTTCTTTTTTTTCCGTTTATTTTTCTTTTCTTTCTTTTTGCAATGAATTTTTTTTTTTTTTCATTTTTTTTTTCTCATTTTTTGTTTTTCATTCCTTTTTTTACCTTTTTTTTTTTCCTTTTCTTCTTTTTGTTATACCCCATTACACGATAGTGCTGGGATATTATAATATACCCTCCGGTGTCTGTCCGTCCATCCGTCCATCTGTCCATCCATCCGTCCATCCCCACCATTTCCGACCGATAACTTGATTAATTTTTCACATTTTTTTTTTCAAATTGTGCCTACATGTTTATATCGGGAATGACTTTTTTTCTTTTCTTCTTTTTGTTATACCCCATCACACGATAGTGCTGGGGTATTATAATATACCCTCCGGTGTCTGTCCGTTCGTCCGTCCATCCACACCATTTCCGACCGATAACTTGATTAAATTCTCACAATTTTTTTTTGGAGTTTGCGATCAATAACTTAAGAATCTTTTCATGGATTTTCTTCAAATTTTAAAACACTAAAGGACACATATTATTGCCAAGGACAGTCACTCTGCTTTTCTGGTTATTGTATTATCTGCCCTTTTGATATACATGTATGTAGTTCCTTTACTATATTGAATGCCTTAGTGAAGTTTTACAGATAACTATAACACTTAAAAGTACCACTATTATTTGTCAAGGCTATAACCATATTATCTTGCAGTGGTGGGGTATCATGCAGTGTTAGCGTGCTTTTATTCTCAACTCGTTTAATAAATTCAATAATACATGAACACTCATGTAAGATCCTCTATGTCATTATTAAGAATTTCCAGTTATGAAGAATCTCATTAAGGAATAGTATGCTATGTACGTTTGTAATAACAGGACATTTTACCTTAATTGCTTCAAGAAACAAATGTTGTGGACAGTTGTTAGAACCACTTCGCCGGGGCAATTCTAGTAACTGTCCACAACATTTGTTTCTTGAAGGATTAACTACAGTAGAACTTAGATGGCTCGAACACCGATGGCTGGTTTACCATAGATGTGTCGAACCCATTCTTGAGCCCGTAGCGAAATCCTCTACATAAGAAATACATGTAGTGGGGGATAATTCAGGAGATTTTAGTCTTTTATCTTGCAAATGTATGCTGAGTGTACTCATTAGAATCGTCTCATCGAGGCGATTCTAATGAGTACCCACAGCATACAGCAAATGTATGCTGTGTGTACTCATTAGAATCGCCTAGATGAGGCGATTCTAATGAGTACCCACAGCATACATTTTCATTATAGAACACCGAAAAGGTGTCTATAAGTATCTCATTATGCCTCCTGACAGTAACCTCAGTGGCTGGAACTATCCCTGTCTCAAACAGATTTTCGAGGTCCCAAAGGTGTTTGAGCCATTGAAGTTCAACTGTATTCTGAATATCTCCATTGATCAATCTCATTTGGTTAAAATTGTCATTATAATGAGTTTCCTTGTTATAGCGAGAGTCTGTATAAAGGAGGATGACTGTTACAGTTGACTGCTACAGTCATCCTCCTTTATAATTTAATAATTCAAGAAACCAATATTGTGGACAGATATTATCGGCTGTTTTTTAAGAAAACAACGAGGTATTGTCATAGCTCTGGCGTCGTCATCGTCTGCGTCCTTGTGCAAAAACTTGGACATTTTGTAATATCTCTGTCATTACTGAACATATTTACTTGAAACTCGGACTAGTTGTTCATTATGAAAAGTGGAACTCATACCAATAGGTGAGGTAACCCTCTAAATATTTTTGGCCCAGTTATGCCCCTTTTTCGACTTAGAATTTTTGCAGCCGAGCGTTGGCACCTGCATGCGGTGCTCTTGTGTAATATTATGCTCAACCTACTCCTCTCTGGAATAATTTCCATTGTTCCAAAGGTGTTTGAGCTGAACTTAAAAATGAGCATTGTTTGTTTCTGAACAGATCGAAATGTGAGAATAGAAAACATGAGGGCCTCATTGAAAGACTTAATGGCACAGAATCAGAAGTTACGAGAGCAAGAAAAGGTGCTGCGAAATCAGTATGATACGGTAAGAAAGAACTGTGGGACTGTTTTAACCAATTTCGAAATTCAAACCAGATTCACTGGAAAACAGTGCAGGCTCAGATCAAATGCCGCAAAATGCGGCATTTGATCTGGGCCTACAATGTATAAATTTCGGACACCTTGTGAACTTGCTGTAATTTTCCAAATATATTTACAAATTTGTTTTATAGACCAGCAAGAAGTCCAAAAAGTGCAGATGGAATGGCAAACAGTATAGCCCTGATCAGACGGCTCCTTCAGGAGCCGTCTGATCTGGGTCTGCACTGTTTGCTTAGGCCTGTCCCAATACTTAGGATCCTAACAGTAGTTAATATACAAACCAGCCTCCTCAGCTAAACAGATGCAAAGGCTGATCTGCACCTTGTTTGCCAAAGATTTAAAACAGGTTTTCTCAAGAGGTGGCTCGTTTTATTTTAAAAAAAAAAGGCTTCTGTGGCTCTGTCTCCTAGACAATAGTCCCCATAGTTGTGGGTTTTATCCTCGGTGAGATGCTAAGTTCTGCAACAGAAGATTGGGGGATATTTCCCAGTTACTCTGCTTTTCGTCTACAGACCTGATAAAAGTGAAATAATCTTGAAAGGACCTTAAACAACACCTGCCCACTTGAATGCTAATTGGTTACCTGTCATATTCAGGTGTTTGTTTCCCATAAAACAGTGGGTTGTGGGACTGCAGTGAGATAAAAACCTGCAGTGCTTGTACTTGGTGCATTTAAGGTAAATTGTAACACCTGGCAGATTTTTTCGCCATTTTCAAAGGGAGACAACTTTTGGTACTTCCTGTTCGCTTTTCTATTAACTCCAGATCTGTTCCAGGGATAAAAAGAGTCTACCCCTATTGACATGGGAGACAAAAACACTTTTGCAGGAGTTGCCTCCTCTAAAGGTGTATCCATTCCCCTTAAACACCTTTGTCATTCCAAGTTTTCTTTCCTTGTTGTATAGTTGGTATTTAATGGTGAAAATTTTTGATATATTGCTTATTTATACATCAAACAGGTGGCTTCTTATTAAAGCCACATCATTGAAGCTTTTCTAACAAGGTTGTATGGAGGTAAACAGCACTATTTAGGTCATGTCAAGCCGGTCAATTTACCTAATTACACTTTCCCTAGGCAAGTTTGTGCATTCTTATGCCTAAAATTGACAACTACTCTTCTTGAATCCGCGGAAGGGAGAGAATGAATTAACATTAATCATATGGGCCCCGTCAAGCGATTTTGGTACTTATTGCCTATGGGAGCAGCGAAGGTTCAGGCAAGCCTGCGCATCTGCGCAGTCTCGCCAGAACCTTCGCTGCTCGCTCATACAAGCAGTGACTCAAGAGGAGTCGTCAGACAGAAAGCCATATCCCTGGCCCCTCTGAATGGCTGGGCATGCGCAGTCAAAATTTGTCATGACGGAATGCTCGAAGACACAAATTCGCTTGGCGGTGCTCATATTTTATTGTCCGCTTGGAACCTGGATCTGGTATAAGTAATTGATCTGACACATGAGATGAGGACCCATTAAATTCTCTGATTATGTTCGGAGAATTTAACATATATTTACTACAGACATTATCGGTATTATGTGTTTTGGAATAATTTTGGGAGAACTTTCTGATTTTATCCTAAAAATGTATGCTTTGTGTACAAATTAGAATTGCCTCAATGAAGCACAAGACATACCGTTATTTTAACCCCTATCCTGCTGTTCACAAAAACCCCTACCTTTGCGGACAGTGTAGATCTTAAGAAGCCATCTGATCTGGATCTACACTGTCATGCAGTTTGTGAATCTGTCAAATATATTTTATCAAGTAATTTGATTGGTTGATAATCAGCAATGGGAGTGGCTTAATCAATTTAGGCAGCTTAAAGAAATCAAAAAGATAACCTTAAAATATCTCCTGAACACCAAAAGACGTATTTTCACTGGTGGCTTCGCCACCAGTGAAAATACCTCTTTTGGTGTTCATTCGATGAAATAAAAATCGATCTTACACTGAAAAAAAATCAAATATTCGCTGTAGTATGTCTCCTGACATGACACTGTGGTTAATCTTCGGTTGCTTGAACTTCCCCTGTCTCGAAATAAATTTTCTTAGCTCCAAGGGTGTTCTAGCCATTGAAGTAGATTTAAAAAAAAATGATTTCAGCCTTGTTTGTTTTCAGTTGTTAAATGGATCTGAGAAAATCAAGGACCCTGCTCACAGAATGAGGAAAGAAGGGGAGAAAATATATTCCATGTTGGCAGAAATCATTGGAAAGGTGAGATATGACAATTTAAATTCTTATTTCAACCCAGTTTCTACAAGTTGGAAACTTCGGCCTTGCATATATCTGGAGTCCATATTGCATTCTGCAGCATCCGAGCTGGTCCTGTATTGTTTTCCAGTGTTTTGTTTTGGTGTTGCCAAACCAAAACAGAACATCGACAAGAACGGGTAAGAAAATTAAATAGAAAAATTACTTCAGCTTTGAACTTCATCGAAAATGAAAAAATAACATAAGCAGAGTAGTGCCAATGAAAATTGTTCAGGTAGAACACCTGGAAATGTTTTCAGTATGTCAAAAAATTTGAAATATATTAATTTTGCTTCATTGTTGACAGTAAATTGATCAGGGTCTAGTTTTCAAAGTATCATTACTTTAAAGAACTTGTGTGGTCATAATGTTAACTATTCTAGCAAGTTCCATATATCACTTAGTGGTATGTCACATTAAAGGACTTTACCTTCCTATGAGCTGAATGTAAATAAATACCTCAAACTGCCGTCATATCCCTATTTGACTGTGGACAAGCTAAGCTTTACCCTTTTTGTACCAAATGGAATCTTCCTTCTTATATACATGTATAGCAGGAGTCCATTTTGAAATTTAGGTGTGAAATTCAGGTTGTGGTATCTTTAAAATTTATTTGGTAAATAGCTTAACTTTTTTGCAAATAGTGTAGTCCCTGATCAGACGCCGCATTATGGGCCTGCACTGTTTGCCAGGGTACGCTTTTGGGGGTTTACGGTACAAAATGGGTTAATCCACAAGGCAGACTGCTTGGTTATGTGGCAAAATATAGTATGGAGATGGCATTTGACTGATTTAGTTTGAAGATCTATACACATTTTTATACACATTTTGCAGTTGAGTTGAACTACAGAAAAACAAATGGCTTAACTCTTGTCCTGCTAAGGCCGGATATGTCTTTACTTTCAAACAATGCAGATCCAGATCAGATGGCTTCTGAAGAAGCTATCTGATCAGGATCTTCATTGTTTCTCATTCAGTTGATTAATTTGTTGCAATAATTTGCATCAAGTAATCTGATTGGTTGATAATGGATAGTGGGTGTGGCAAATATAAATATTCAGCAGGTCAAGGGTTAAAGCGTATGGCATGTTTACTTGGCTGAATTGATCTCAATTTTGGGGCCTTTGGCATTCTGCCCTTAGCTCCAGATTAGAAATAATGACAGATAAACAAAGGAGATTGCACTTGTTTTATCTATGTGTACTCATTAGATTCGTTTCATAGAGGCAATTCTAATGAGTCAGACATGTTAAGTCTCCCGAAAATGGTGGGAGACTTCTGAAAAAATAGCTTTTCCTCACGAAATTCAGGATAAAACTCCCGGAAAAATGAAAATACCATTTTGGGGTAAACTTTTGAAAAGCTGCGCTTGTATTTTCGTGCATGAAATCCAGCGGATAAATCCGTGAGTAAATACGGTAAACTGATAATAATTAATCCACTGTCCAGTATTATTGGGGATTAAAAGACGGTTCCACACCTGCAGAAGCAGTTCTAATGAGTACCCAAAACCTACGAGGGTAGGCTGAAAAGTTCTGAGCCTGACCAAGAAGCAGGCATCAAAGAGCCATGAAATGTTGTATTCATTAAATCCAAACCTTTATTACTTGATTTGACTCAAATGAGTTCAAGTTTACCTGCAATAACATAGAAATTCTAGACTTTGAAAATTGATACTAGCATGTTTTTGAGAAAATGGACAAAATCTGACATCGTGGTGTCTCAAGTACCTCCATAAAAAGGGGTTAGCTCCTAAGGACATTCTTGCCGATATGGTTGCTACATTAGGGGATGATGCTCCTTCGTATGCAACCGTGAAAAGGTGGGCAGCAAATTTTAAGCTTGGCAAGGACAGCCTTGAAGATGATGACCGGTGTGGACGACCCACAACGGCAACAACTGAGGAAACCATCAGCCAAGTGCACAGGGCCGTGATGGATGACAGGCGTTTAACTGTGAATCAATTAGCTAACACTGTTGGCATCTCCCGTGAACGAGTAGAGAACATTCTACATAGTGAATTAGGAATGTCGAAGGTTTCCGCCAGATGGGTGCCACGGCTTTTGACGCCTGACCAAAAGTTGACCAGACTGAACCTGTCACAAGCCAACTTGGCTATTTTTGAAGCAGACCAAGATGGTTTTCTTGATCGTTTTGTCACTCAGGAAGAATGTTGATCACTTTGAGCCAGAGACCAAAAGACAATCCATGCAATGGAAGCACCCTGGCTCACCCCTGCAAAGAAGGCAAAGGTCGTCTCCTCTGCAGGAAGGTGATGGCATCAGTGTTCTGGGATGCCAAGGGTATAATATGCATAGATCTTCAAAAGGGCAGAACAATTAATGGGGAGTATTATGCAGATCTGCGAAAAGCAATTAAGGCTAAAGGACCCTGAAAATTGACAAAAGGGGTCTTGTTCCATTAGGACAATGCGCCTGCTCATAAATTGGTTGTCGCAATGGCTGCTGTGTATGACTGTGGCTTCACACTTGTCGATCACCCTCCGTATTCACCTGATCTAGCTCCATCAGATTATTCCCAGTTTCCAAACATGAAAAAGCACTTGGCTGGGCAGCATTATCGGTCAGACGAGGAGGTGATAGCTGCTGTGGAGGAGTTTTTCAGGGACCAAGATGAGACCTTCTATACCACTGGGATCCAAGGGCTCCAGCATCGCTGGAGGAAGTGTGTGGACAGGAAGGGAGACTATGTTGAAAAATAAGGCACTTTCAGCATGGACAAACCATTGGATCTTGGTCAGGCTCAGAACTTTTCAGCCTACCCTCGTATGTCTTGGAGCAGAAATAAGAAAAATTTGTCTACCCCTGTAAACCCCAGTTTGCTAAAAAATTAAGTTGGATTTACAAGGGTGTTCATTACACTGACTATTCAACATGAAGAATAATCCAAGACTTCCTTGATGTGCTTTGATTTCAGCCAGTTCCATTGCCCGAGATATTACGCCCAAAGAAAGTACACAAATCTCCAGTAAGACGAGAAATTCCTAAATCACCACCACCTACAGTAATAAACAAGTGAGTGACCGGAATTACAGTCAATCGTCAGTCAACCCTCATTATACCCACATTCAGTATAAGAACAAAACTACAGTCGAACTTCAATAGCTCAAACACCTTTGGGACCTCGAAAATCTGTTCGAGACAGGGGGAGTTCGAGCCACTGAGGGTTACTGCTTGGAGGCATAACGAGATACTTTTAGACATCTTTTCGATGTTCTATATTGAAAAATGTATGCTGTGTGTACTCATTAGAATCGCCTCATTGAGGCGATTCTAATGAGTACACACAGCATACATTTGTAAGATAAAAGACTAAAATCTCCTTAATTATCCCCCACTAGTTCTTATGTAGAGGATTTCGCTAGGGGCTCAAGAACGGGTTCGCCTCATCCATGGTAAACGAGCCATCGGTGTTCGAGCCATGGAAGTTCTACTGTAGTTACATTTGGTTTGGTTTGGCTTGGAGTTTAACAGCCCAGTTAATTTACGTAATTTTTGAGCCGGTCAGTTTACCTAGGCAGGCTTATATGTAAGTGGTTTACCAGTACAGTGCACATTCTTTTGCCAGAAACTGACAACTGCCCTTCTTGAATCAGCGGAAGAGAGAGAATGACCATAGAAAAGATTTCATGATGAATCTCCATGAAAGAATGTTGCCGACCCCAGACAGGTATCAAACCCGCGTCCTTCTGAGTGAGTGAGTTTAAGTTTTATGTCCCACCAACAGCTAAGGTCATACGGAGACGGGACCTTGGTTTAAAGACTTATCCGAAAGTCTGGAGAAGCCCGGGATCGAACCTGCGATCCCTGGTTTACAAGGCGAGCAGCGTCACCACTGCACCACAGAGGCTTCTAGCGCGTCCTTCTGATCACCAGTCAGACGCGCATCTGACGGAGATACCGAGGCCGGCACTAGTTATATTGAATGTGTCAGTGAAATGAATCCCAGGCACAAGATGAGACTGATTAATTGAGATTGTCAATAATATTGTATTTAAAACTGCAGGAAATAAATGTTGTGGATATTTGTTAGAATCACCTCAGGGGAGGCAAAAATGCCTCAGAGAGGCAAAATCGTCTCAATGAGGCAATTATAACAAATGTCCATGGCAAAAATGCCTCAGAGAGGCAAAACCACCTCAATCAGGCGATTATAACAAATGTCCATAACATTTCAAATGTCCATAACATTTGTTTCTTGTAGAAATTAAGAAGAATGGGAACACCTTCAAGGCAGCACTTCCTGCAAAAGTATTTTGTCTCCCATGACAATAGGGGTCAACTCTAAAGGAAAGAATTTGCTCCTGAGGAGCAAATTCTTTCCTTTAAGAGAAGACCCCTTTTTTAGTGGGACAGGGCTTATAGAAAAGTGAACAGGAAGTCCCAAAAGTTGTCTCCCTTTCAAAAAAATGGCAGAAAAATCTGCCAGGTGTTCCCATTCACCTTAAGAGCAACAGACCCTTCATTTCCTGTTATACAACTCTTTATTAAGATACTTTATCGGGGCAAATTCTTTATAGCGGCAAAATTTCAGGGAACAAATACTGCAAATACTGTCTTTATAATGAGGGCCTTCTGTATTCTACATATTAGGGCCCTTTAATTCTTTGAGTACCTAAAATATATCTATGAGCCAGTGCATGGGAAAAGGGTTCTTATCCCATGGATAACCAGCAAAGGCTCGGGCTAGCTTTTGCATAAACCATAAATGCAGCACCGCTTAATGATTTTTCTTCCGGCTAAGCCTTTGTTGTATGGTTGCTACATCTGTTCAAACTCCTATGAAGTTCCTTTCACCAAGAATCTCTTTGCATCAAATAGTTTTACAAGAAATGTCATTCCTAGCCACTACTGGCCCCACCCATAGGGCCTTGGAGAAATAGATTGGGCTGCATGATGCTTCCACGGAGAGATGAAACCGACTGCACATGAGTACTGGTAAACCGCTTAGAAGGTCTAAGCCTGCCCAGGCAAAGTGATGAGAGTCGGATTGTCCATGCATATAAGCCCTATTGATTTCATTGGGTGGCCGGGATTGAGATGTCATTTCACCTCAATGTTGGGTAAAAGTCCCACAAAATTGGAAGCAACATCTCCAAAATGACCTATATAATGTTGATGGGGATGTTAAACCTCAAAATAAACAAACAAACAAACAAACAAAGTTTTGCCACACCTGTTTCTGACTTTGAACCAATCAGATTACTTGATGTAATTTATTCCTACAAATTCATAAACTAAATGTCAAACAGTGTAGATCCTGATCAGATGGATCTGCACTGTTTGCAGCGGTATAGTTCGAACAAATTGACCCGAGACTGGTGAACTCTATTAACATAATTTCACACCCGACTGAATGCATGTATTTGTCTTCGCCATCTCCCAAAAATGGCAATATTGTTACTGTATTCAATACATAGAGGTCTGTAAATGGGTCGCAATTCACGAGATGCCGAAAATTAACGAGGAGTTTACGAAAGCCGACGTATTAGGCGATAACATTGACTAATTTATTCCATGCATAAAGGTCAGTCTGATGTCAAATTGTTCGAACTATAGTGGTTGTTGTTGTCCCACCTGCTTCAGCAGGAAGACATAGGCGTGCATGTTTCCATCCGGGCGGCTGCCCATCCGGTTGTCCATACGTCTTTCCGTCAACATTTTACACTGGGTAACTTGTCATCGCAACTCCTCCTACAGTTTCATACCGATTATTTTGAAACTTTGTGTGTGTTTTTGCCATGGTATGAGGATGGGCATGTGGTTTGGACTTTATCTTCGGATCAATTTTTGTCACTAATTCCACATTGTGAACTTACCGGTAGTCATTTTTAACCTTCAATTGATATATGATAGGTACCTCTTGTCATCGCAACTCCTCTTGCAGTTTTATACCGATCATTTTGAAACTTTGTGTGTGCTTTCGCCATGTATGAGGATGTGCATGTGGTTTCGACATAATTCTCAGAATATTTTTTTTCACTATTTGCACATTGTGAACTTAGTCATTTTTAAGGTTCATTTAAGGTTCATTTGATATATGATAGTTACCTCTTGTCATCGCAACTTTTCTTACAGTTTTATATCGATCATTTTGAACTTTTGTATGTGTTTTTGCCATGGTATAAGGATGTGCATGTGGTTTGGACTTTATCCTCCGTTCCACATTGTGAACTTAGTCATTTTTAACCTTTAATTGATATATGATAGGTACTTCTTGTCATCACAACTCTAACTCTTACAATTTTATACCGATCATTTTGAAACTTTGTGTGTGCTTTTGCCATGGTATGAGGATGTGCATGTGGTTTCGACATAATTCTCAGAATATTTTTTTTCACTTTTTGCGCATTGTGAACTTAGTCAATTTTGACCTTCTACTGATATACGGGAGGTACCGGTACCTCTTTGTCACCACAACTCATCTTACAGTTTTATACTTTCATTTATCATTTTGAAACTTTGCATGTGTTTTTGCCATGGCATGAGGCTGTGCATGTGGTTTGGACTTAATCTTCGGATCAGTTTTTGTCACTTTTCCACATTGTGAACGTAGTCATTTTTAACCTTCAATTGATATACAATATTTACCTCGTCATCACAACTCCTCTTACAGATTTGTACTAATCATTTTGAAATGTAGCGTGTGTTTTCTCCATGATATGAGGATGTTCATGTGCTTTAGATATAACTCTTGGATCATTTTAGCACATTGTGAACTTAGTCAGTTTTTTACCTCACATATATAGGCTATGGGTTCTTTTCAAAGCCCTATATTCATTTCTTCTGCCTTAAATAAACTTTTATTTTTTTGTGTGGGGCAGGTGGGAAGCAGGTGCGACATCAACTTCACCAAAGTTGAATCTCTGGTGTTCAATGGGATAAGGGTTAAATGAAATTTCTTGCTGCAGGTGTGGGATATGCTGTAAGACTCATGACCAGCACTTACTAGCCAAGTGTGACAGCTGTAAACTCTGGTACCATCTAGGATGTCTTGACCCACCTCTCACTAGAATGCCAAAGAAAACTAGTAATTATGGCTGGTAAGTCAAACCCTTTTGAAACTAGGAGAGTCACAGACACTCACTGACACTTAAGCTATCTGTGGAGAAAACCACAGGCTTAGAGGAACTAGGCCTGCCCAGGCAAAGCAGTGCGAGTCGGCCCGCCCATGCTTATAAACCTATTGGTTTCATTGGGCGACAGGGCTTGAGATGTTATTTAATCTCAATGTCGGGTAAAAGTCCCACAAAATTGGAAGCAACGTCTCCAAAATGACCTTTACAGTGTTGACGGGGACGTTAAACCTCAAATCAAACAAAGAAGACCACAGATCTTTTAGCAAGTAGAAGTTTTTAGCTTGCCTGGATGACGCTCACCCAAGTTTCCAAACCATATCACAGAATTGGTTCATATTTGGTATGATGATAGATATATGTCTTAAGTTTTATTCAACAATGCCTCCACCAATGCCAATGACCTGAAGGTCCCAGACTTAGAAGTTTCATATGAAAGTTTTACATTAAAAGTGTTTTAAGACCTTACGTTTTTCAAATTGTTGGCATTTTGTATGCTGATAGGTATAGGTCCAAAACTTAATTTGGCTATAATCCAGTCTTGCTCATGGCTTTAACCCTTTTGTACCAAATGGAATCTTCCTCCTTATATATAGCAGGAGTCCATTTAAAAATTTAGGGGTGTCAGGTTGTTTTTTCTTCAAAATTTATTTGGAAAATGGCTTAACTTTTCACAAACAGTGTAGGCCCTGATCAGACGCCGCATTCTGCGGCGTCAGATCTGGGCCTGCACTGTTTGCCCTTGTACCCGTTTAGTGGTTTCCGGTACTAAATTTGTTAAGGTGAAGTTCATGAATTGAGAAATTTCAAACAAGTTTTTTTTAACAGTCCATGTTTCCCCAAACCATATGATGGATTTGGTTTGATAATAGATAGTCCAGTTTTATTAGGCAATACCCCAATCCCTGCCAATAATCATGTCAAGATCACAAAGTAAGAACTTTAATTGTATAAGTTTTGTGTTTAACCCTTTTTGTACCAAATAGAATATTCCACCTTATATATAGCAGGAGTCCATTTGCGGCCCCCGCCCATAGGGGCTTGAAGAAATATATGGGCTGGAAGATGCTTCCACGAAGAGCTGAATCCGGCCCACACACTAGTACTGGTAAACCGCTTAGCGGATCTAAGCCTGTCCAGGAACCGCGGTGCAAGGCGGACCGTCCATGCTAATAAACCCTATTGGTTTCATTGGGCCACAGGACTTGAGATGTCATTTCATCTCAGTGTCGGGTAAAAGTCCCACAAAATTGGAAGCAACGTCTCCAAAATGACCTTTACAGTGTTGACAGGGACGTTAAACCTCAAATCAAACAAACAAACAAAGCAGGAGTCCATTTCAAAATTTAGGGGTGTCAGGTTGTGTTTTCTTCAAAAACTATTTGGAAATTGGCCCTGTCTGGGCCCTGATCAGACGCCACATTCTGCGGCGTCTGATCTGGGCCTGCACTGTTTGCCAGGGTACCCGTTTTGGGGTTTCTGGTACTAAATGGGTTAAGCCATTAGCAGTTTCCATTTTTCAAACCATATAATGGATTTTGATTTTTCTTTGTATTATGATAGATATAGATCTAGGAAAACCCCACCCTCATCTTGGCCACAACTTTATGGACTTAACGTTCTGCATGCTGGGTATTTTTTTTAGCAGCTGACATTTTAATATATTTTTCAGGGCCCAGACAGGGCCAATTTCCAAATAGTTTTTTCTTGGAAAAATAGGAAAAATATCAACAATTTGTCGTCTGCTGATTTTGCCTAGAGGGTGGTAAAGGTTTAAGTATTTTATGTTGAACCTAAAGATTAAACATTTTAACAGTCCATATTCTAAAACACACAATGAAGTTGTTTATATTTGGTTTAAAGATTGATATGATTGAGTAATACATCCATCCCTGCCCACAAGGAAATGTATCCATTATGATAACACACCTGTGCGACAGAGTGCATTTTTTCATTTCTTCAAAATGGCTACTTTTCTGATTAAAATCTGCGCTATTTTTATTATTTATACTGCAAACATAGGTTGTGGGTGCTCGTTAGAACCGCCTCATTGAGGCGGTTCTAACGAGTACCAACAACCTATGTCATGGAGTAGGAATAAGAAAAATAATGTATACCCCTGTAAACCCCAGTTTTCTCTATATAAAGTGGGTAAAGAGGTTTGTTCATTTCATGGACTTGTTCATGTGATGCAAAGTGATCAGACTCAGTCTGCGGTTTAATAAATTCGGATATTGTCTATGCTTCTGAAGGCTGTCCTTTTTCAATCAGATTGGAATTCTGTGCAAACAAAACCACAAGAAAATGGAACATATACCCTTTAATATCCAGGGGCCAGTTGTTCAAAACTAACGTCATTAGTTAACAAATTGTTAAAACTTTGATCATTTAATATGGCAAATATACTAATATTTTCGCTAAAAAAAATGTGAGCAGCTGTTGCATATGCAAAAGCTGCTCACATTTTTTCAGCAAAAATAACAAAATTTTAGGTATTAAACTAACGAGGATAGTTAACAATTTGACTACTAACGAGCTCGTTAAGCTAACAAGGCTTTGAACAACTGGGCCCTGATTGTTTTCATAGGTACCGTTAGTAAATTGGACATACTTCATTGTTGATTCAAGACACATCACGTGACCAAGTCCGTGAAGTGAACACCCCTTTAAACCCCACTTTATGTAGAGATAACTGGGGTTTAAGGGGTATACATTATTTTTTCTTATTTCTGCTCCAAGACATAGGTTCTGGGTACTCATTAGAACCGCCTCAATGAGGCGGTTCCAACGAGCACCCACATCCTATGTTTGCAGTATAAATAAGAAAAATATTGCGGATTTTCATCTGAAAAGTAGCCATTTTGGAGATCTGAAAAAATGCACTATGTCATACGGGTGTGTTATCGTAATGACATACAGAAAATTCCTATATTAAGACCACCTTTGGAACTGTTCAAAAGTGGTCTTTAAGACCACTTTTGAACAGTCCCAAAGGTGGTCCCTGACCAAAGGACACTATGTGCAGAAAACACGAGGAGAGAATAACTGCATCCTTCTAATTAGCTTTTTACAGGAGAATTTGTCTTAATTTTAGTTGGTCTTAATAGCTGAATTTCACTGTACATTTTTTCCTCAGCAGTGTGCACATAACTATGTATTGATCAAAATATGAAATAAAGTTTTCATATTGCTTTTGTCTGAGTACTAGCACACATATTCACATACAAATCATATGCATCTCAACCTTGTTGGCTGTGCCAATCGGTGCTTGAAGAAATAGATTAAGCTGCATGATGCTTCCAAGAGGTAAAACCAAACACACTTGAGTACTGGTAAACCGCTTAGAAGGTCTAAGTCTGGCCAGGCGCAGTAGTGTTAGTTGGACAGTCCCTGCATATAAACCCTGTTGGTTTGTTTGGACAGTTGGGCTTGAGATGTCATTTTATCTCAGTGTCGGGTAAAAGTACCACAAAATTGGAAGCAACATCTCCAAAATGACCTAAATAGTTTGTTTGTATTGGAGTTTAACGGCCCAGTCAACACTATTAAGGTCATTTTTGAGCCGGTCAGTTTACCTATCCACACTTTCCTGGGCAGGATTATACGTAAGCGGTTAACCAGTACAGTGCACATTCTTTCGCCAGAAACTGACAACTGCCGTTCTTGAATCAGCGGAAGGGAGAGAATGACTGCAGAAAAGATTTCACGATCAATCTCCACGAAAGAATGTTGCCGACCCCTGCGGGAGTCGAACCTGCGTTCTCCTGATCACCAGTCAGACGCGCATCCGACTGAGCCACCGAGGCCGGTTTATGACCTAAATAGTGTTGACAGGGATGTAAATCTCCATTTCAAACAAAGAAAAATCTCAGCCATGTGTCTTTGCAGGCAGTGTTCAGAATGTGCTCCTTCCAGCAGTGACGAGTCTGTAGAAGGGTCTTCTGTCAATGTGAATGCACCACGTAGACTTAGAGGGAAAATCAAAGAACCAGTCAAATTTTCCAAAGTTCAGCAAGACATGGATACATTGTTCCCAGTATGTTGTTTTTCCTCCATTTACTCACATTTAAATCATGCAACCCTGTAGACGGCCCCCGCCCATCTGAGCTTGAAGAAATAGATAGGCTGCATGATGCTTCCACGCAGAGCTGAATCCGACCGCACACGAGTTCTGGTAAACCGCTTAGAGGATCTAAGCCTGCCCAGGCAAAGCGGTGCGAGTCGGACCATCCATGCTTATAAACCCTATTGGATTTATTGGGCGACAGGGCTTGAGATGTCATTTCATCTCAATGTAGGGTAAAAGTCCCACAAAATTGGAAGCAACCTCTCCAAAATAACCTATAGTGTTGACGGGGACGTTAAACTTCAAATCAAACAAACATATCAACCCTGTAGACTGGTATGTATGTAAAACTCTTGGATCCAGATGAGACTCCTGGGCCCGAGGTTATAAAACTTTTTTCATGCTCAACTCACTTGAGCATGAAATTTATCCTGTTCATAAATTTTAAAATGCCAACAATTGTTGGAATTGTTGGCAATTTGGCATTTTAAAAATTTACGAGCAGGATATATGACATTCTGTGCTGATCTGAGCAGGAAAATTGCCTGATTTGTTTGTATTTTAACCCATTTGGTACCAGAAACCCCATAACGGGTACCCTGGCAAACAGTGCAGGCCCAGATCAGACGCCGCAGAATGCGGCGCCGCAGAATGCCGCGTCTGATCAGGGCCTCCACTGTTTGCTAAGAGTTCAGGTATTTCCCAAATAAATTTGGATGAAAACACAACCTGACACCCCTAAATTTTGAAATGGACTCCTGCTGTATATAAGGAGGAAGATTTCATTTGGTACAAAAAGGGTTTATAGTTTTGGGCATTATATATTTCATGCTCAGTTGAGTTGAGCATGAAAAATGTCTATAACCTCGGACCAGATGATGACACATCCCCAAGAATTGCTGCACTCATGCAGTCTACAGAACTGTGTATAAGTTTTGGGGAGTGGAAATACCCACAACATGGGAAGAAATAAGAAAATAATAAATAATGTAATTACTTTCTTCACACACACACACCCACCCCCCCCCCCCCCACCCCATTATCTTGATTTATGGCAGACAGAGAAGGTTATTGTAAACAGGCCATTCTAACTTGTGTCTGGGCTTATTTCATTAACGCTTTGCATGCTGGGTATTTTTTTAGCAGCAGACGACATTTTGAAATATTTTTTTCTAATTTTTCCCAGAAAAATGGACTTGACATCTCATGCAAATTGAAATTGTCTCGCTTTGGAGACAATTTGCACTAGATGTCATATCCTGTTTTCTGGGAAAAATAAGAAAAATATCACCAATTTGTCATCTGCTGAATGAGGCTAGAGAGTGGTAAAGTTTAAATACTTTAGTGTTACCTCACTCGGGGCCTTTTGGATCGTGGCTGGTCCCATTAACCCATTTTGTACCGGATAGATACAAAACGGGTAGTTGGCAAACATTGCAGGCCCAGATCAGACGCCGCAGAACGCGGCGTCTGATCTGGGCCTGCACTGTTTGCAAAAGGTTCAGCCAGTTTCCAAATAAATTTTGAAGAAAACACAACCTGCCACCCCTAGATTTTCAAATGGACTCCTGCTATATATAAGGAGGAAGATACCATTTGGTACAAAAAGGGTTAAATACTGTTTCAGTACCTTATTCAGGGCCTGGTGGTTTAGTTGGATGCATATTAAACTTGAGATCATGAGGCTGTGCATTCGGTCTCCAGCTCGAGATACAACCTTTCATAGAGCTTAAGGGGAATGGGAACACCTGGCAGATTTTTCCGCCATTTTTAAAAGGGAGACAACTTTCAGGACTTCCTGTTCGCTTTTCTATAAGCCCTGTCCACACTAAAAAAGGGCGGCCCCCGCCCATTGGGGCTTGAAGAAATATATGGGCTGCATGATGCTTCCATGCAGAGCTGAAACTGACCCACACACGAGTAGTGGTAAACCACTTAGAGGATCTAAGCCTGCCCAGGAAAAGCGGTGCGTGTCGGCCCGACCATGCTTATAAACCCTTTTGGTTTCATTGGGCGGCAGGGCTTGAGATGTCAATTCATCTCAGTGTCGGGTAAAAGTCCTACAAAATTTGAAGCAAATTCTCCAAAATGACCTTTACAGTGTTGACGGGGATGTTAAACCTCAAATCAAACAAAACAAACACTGAAAAAGGGGTCTATTCTTAAAGGAAAGAATTTGCTCCTCAGGAGCAAATTCTTTCCTTTAAGAGTTGATCCCTATAGATATGAGAGACAAAAATTCTCCTGCAGGAGTTGCCTCCCCTGAAGGTGTATCCATTCCCCTTACACATGAACTGAGCCATGTCATGAGAAAAGGTAACTTGCAGCATAGATGACCAGCAAAGGATTAGGTGAGCCTGCTTATAAGCTCAGTCCCATTATAGCCCTTGTCACTCACAGACACGGCCACCGTCCATTGGGGCTAGAAGAAATAAATGGGCTGCATGACGCTTCCAAGCAGAGCTGAATCTGACCGCACACAAGTACTGGTAAACCGCTTAGAGGATCTAAGCCCGCCCAAGCAAAGGGGTGCAAGTCAGACCGTCATGCCTATAAACCCTATTGGTTTCATTGGGTGACAGGGCTTGAGATGTCTTTTCATCTCAATGTCGGGTAAAAGTCTCACAAAATTTGAAGCAATGTCTCCAATCGACCTATACAATGTTGATGGGTGCGTTAAACCTCAAATCAAAACAAAAACTCACAGACATGCTGAGGAGACCTGGAGATAGTCATACTCTAGCCCTGTAAGTTGGCTACACATAATGATTTTTAGCTCGCCTGTACGAAGTACATGGAGAGCTATTGTTGTCACCTCGGATGGCGTGCGCATGCACATGCGCGTGCGCGTGCGCATCACACTGCGTTAAAGTTTTTCAAATGCTTATATCTCAACAGTCACTCATCACAGAGCACTCATATTTGGAACTTTGGTACCTGGGAGGGTCTTCTGATGTTCAAAGATAACAGACCCCTGGGGTCATGCCCCGGGGTGGGGCTTGGGGTCAAAATCTAGAACACCTATGTAATACTGTGTTAAAGTTTTTGAAATGCTTATATCTCAGCAGTCACTCATCACAAAGCATTCATATTTTCAACTTGGATACCTGGGAGTGTCTTCTGAGATTCCAAGACAACACCCCCCTGGGTTCATGCCTGGGAGTGGGGATGGGGTGGGGCTAGGGGTCAAAATCTAGGACAACTTTGTAATTTGTGGTATACCTTTCCCTTATGCTAACAAGTTATAGACAGAATTGGTTATACATCAGCCAACCAAGTGACATTGGTTCAAGTGTAAAAGGGTGAAGGTCATGGTGACCTATATTTCACGGTCCAGTGATTTTGCCTTTTATCTTGAAGACTATTTGTTGGAGAAATGTCATATCTGGGATATTAGTTCCATTTGACCCCATGATTGACCTCAAAATATATCTAGGTCACTGTGAAATGTCATACCTGGATTATTAGTTCCATGTGACCTGATAATTGATCGCAAAATATATCTAGGACAGTGTGACCTATATTTCATGGCTCAGTGATTTTGCCTATTATCTCGAATACTATTTGATGCAGAAATGTCATACCTGGATTATTAGTTCCATGTGACCGGATAATTGACTCCAAAATATAACTAGGTCATTGTGACCTATATTTCATGCTTCAGTGATTTTGTCTTTTATCTTGAATACTTTTTGATGGAGAGATGTCATACCTTGATTATTAGTTCCATGTGACCCCATGATTGGCCTCAAAATATAGCTAGGTCAGTGTGACCTATATTTCATGGTTCAGTGATTTTGCCTTTTATCTTGAATATTATTTGATGGAGAAATGGCATACCTGGGTTATTAGTCCCATGTGACCCCATGCTTGACCTCAAAATATGTCTAGGTCACTGTGACCTATATTTCATGGTTCAGTGATTTTGTCTTGAATACTATTTGATGAAGAAATGTTAGACCTGGATTATTTATTCCATGTGATCTGATTATTGACCACAAAATAAATCCAGGTCATTGTGACCTATATTTCATGGTTCAGTGATTTTCCCTTTTATCTTTATTACTATTTGATGGAGAAATGTCATACCTGGGTTATTAGTTCCATGTGACCCCATGATTTACCTCAAAATATATCTAGGTCACTGTGACCTATATTTCATGGTTCAGTGATTTGCCTATTATCTTTAATAATTTTTCATGAAGAAACATCATGCCTGGATTATTTATTCCATGTGACCCCATGATTGACCTCGAAATTATATCTTGGTCAGTGTGACCTAAATTTCATGATTCATTGACTCTGCCAAATTGAATACTATTTTTTTTTTTAGAAACTTCAGTCCTGAATTATAAGTTCCATGTGACAAGATGATTGACATAGAAATATATCTAGGTCAGTGTGACCTATTTTCATGGTTCATTGATTTTGCCTTATAATTCATACACATTGTGATTCTGAAATGTAATATTTGGCATATATGTTCCATGCGACCTGGTCACTGACCTCAAAATGTATCTAGGTGTGTGTGACCTATATTTCATGGTTCAGTAATTTTACCTTCTATGTTGAAGGCGCGAAACAGGCGAGCTATGCTGTCTGGCGACAGCTCTTGTTTCTCAAGTATCGGCTCAAATATTTTCAACTGACGTTAGTTCACTTCTGCTATTTCAGTTGCTAGTACAAGTAAAAGAATGTGCAGTTCTAAGCCTCCTATCCAAGAAAAGTAGGGTTAGATTAACTGACTGGCTCAGACATTACCTTATTAAAACAACACAATCTAAATTTTGTGAAATGATACATTTCATGACCGTTACATGATTAACTCATTGTATGCGGGGAAACCCATACCTTGGCAAACAGTGTAGGCCCTGATCAGATACCGCAGAATGTGGCTTCTGGTCAGGGCCTACACTATTTGCTAACAGAATTTTCTGTCAAAAATAGAATCAAAACGAGAAAAATAGGCCTGACACCCCTTATATGACAAATGGACTTGTCCAACATAATGCAACAGAAGAGCCCACTAGTATACAATGGGTTAAAAAAGGCAGATTGTTCAGTATTACTGTGTACAATTGGTCAATGCTATTGATCACATTAGTTAAGGTATTGCAATATAGTATTGCAATATTTCAGATAGCAAATATTCTAATATTTTTTGCTGAAATAATGTCAGAAGCTTTTGCAGATACAAAAGCTTCTCACATTTTCCAGCAAAAATACCAGAGTATGAGATATTGAACATGCTACAATAGATAACATTATGATCTTTGATCACTAACAAGCTTGTTAAGCTAACAAAATTTTGTTTATCAGTTACCCCCTATATTAATAGCACTGCAGCACACTGACCTGATAAAGATATGCTATCTCAGGACAAGTGAGCTTTATCAGGTCAGCATGCACTTTTATGAATAAACCAGACTACTAGAAAAATTGGCAAAAATGTTATTATTACTGGAAAAAAATGGAAAAATTACTTGAAAAAAAAAATTATTGGAAAACAAATGGTCAGCTTATTCATTTTATATTGATCACCGGAATGTTGGGACGCACTGAGGACCATCAATAAATAATCATAAATTGCTAATGAAAGAGTGTACAAGGGGATAAACTGATAAATAGAATACCAGATTCGTGTCATATGATATCAAGTTTATCAGGCTCGGCTTTGAGAATGCATGTAGAATCGCTCGGCAAGCCTCTACTGGTATTCTCTATTTATTCTCACAATCAGCTGAGACAAGGTAAGAAGAACACCAAACAGAGAAAGAAGGCTAGGAGGAGAGAAAAACCAAAAGACAATGCAAAAACATCTAAGGAAGTGAGCCCAGTTGATGAATTAAAACATGTTAAGGGAGGGAGTCCCATTTCAACAACAAAGCAAACTAAGGATGAAAGCCCTATCTCTCTAGAGGATGATGAGATCATACTGTCAGACAGTAACTCAAGGGATGTTGATGTTAAAATTATTGAGGAGACTACTCCAGTTAAACTGCCACCTGTTAACCAGGTAAGTTACTATATTACGTATACAGTGTAGTTTACACCTGATGGGGGCACAGGATTTTTGCAGTCTGTTAAGTTGAAACAGTGCCAGACACATTAACATATCAGTAAGTTTGCTGACACATTGCTGACCTGTGTTTATTTTCAGTAAAGGAGGGTCATTTTGTGTCGTCTCCCAGAGAAAGGGAGAAAAAAGATAGAAGAGGGGATGAAAGGGAAGGGACATGAATTAACCCATTGTATGCTGGAAGCTGCTAAAGGGGTACCTTGGCAAACAGTGCAGACCCATATCAGACGCCACAAGCTGACTGAGGCTACACTGGTCACATGGGCCTTCTAAAGCCTCTGGTCTATCCAGTCAAAAGCCAGTACTAAAAAGCCATTTGATCCATTACAATAACATATATGTGTGCCATAGTGCATTCTTTCATATTAAACCCTGACACGGTTACTTTTCCAATGAAAATATATTAAACTTTATTTATCATATGACATCTGAGAGTGTAATAACACCATGGAATAAATTTGATAATCCACTAGTGGATTAAATATACAAATTAGTTAGATACGCTCCATAACGTTACATGTATGACGTCCTTAACGACGTCCCATTTATTAATGACGGAATATTGACATTTTTGTGAAACATTCGTGAATAATATGTGTTTTAAATGTCATATGATAAATAGAATCTTGCATTCGTGCCCATGTATTATTGAATTTATTAAACTCGTTGAGGAAAAGGCATAAAATGCTCGGCACATTTTATCCCTTTTCCTCAACTCGTTTAATAAGTTCAATTATACATGAGCACTCATGTAAGATCCTCTATTTATACTTATGTTGCGCAAGACTCTTTCCAGTTCCTTCTCAGACAGTAATCAAAGACAAGTTGATGTTTGATGATTTATTTGTTGTAAATGAAGATCAAGGAAGAAGAATAAATAAAATGCGCATATCTGCTATTGGATAATAGCAAAAATAATTGATATAGCGCTACAGCTGCTTTCACAGAAGCGGTAACCTATATGATATCATTTTAGGATGAGAAACCTCTGTGCTACTCGCCTTGTAAACCAGGGGTGGCAGGATCGATCCCGGGCTTCTCGAGACTTTCGAATGAGTTTTTAAACCGAGGTCCCATCTCCGTATGACCTTAGCTGTTGGTGAGATGTAAAAACTCACTCATCATTTTAGGATGATAACTTGGACATAAATGATTGATGAGATGATCTTGATGAAATAAAATGGGCCCCGTCAAGCGATTTTGGTACTTACTGCCTATGCGAGCAGCGAAGGTTCAGGCGAGCCTGCGCATCCGTGCAGTCTTGCCAGAACCTTCGCTGCTTGCTCATACAAGCAGTGAATCAAGAGGAACCTTCAGACAGAAAGCCATATCCCTGGCCCCTCTGAATGGCTGGGCATGAGCAGTTAAAATTTGTCATGACGGAATGCTCGAAGACACAAATTTGCTTGGCGGGCTCAGATGAACATCATATCAGTATACACATATAGGGGGAATGTTATTTATATGCAGCAGCATACAGAATATCACGCCTATGCATTTCCGGCCATTCAGGCTTCATAGTGATCATAAAATATCGCATAAGCAATTGGGTTTAGTTTAAGAAGGCTGGGATGTAAGGGAGACAACAGCCATAACACAAAACATGATATGCAGCCGTTGTCCTACACCGAGCATGGACTAATTGCTAATACATACAATGATCGTAGAGTGATGCTGTTGCTACTACACTGCAAAGAGTCCTTCCTTCGAATTATTGATTGCAGGTGAGGACACGGATCAGAGCCTTTGCACCTAGTATTCTAGAACAGTATTTTCTGACGAAATTATATAAAGTAAATATCTCTTCAGGGCTTACATGAGGCATATTACTGGAATAATAAGGAACAGGGAAATACCTGATCAAAACAACATGTATAATACATGTTATAAATGATTTTCTGTGATTTTGAACTTCGATATTAACACAAAGAAGGTTGGTGGCGAAATGCACCGAAACACAGTAATTGTGCGTGTTAGTCCACAGCAACAGAGGTTAATTCCAACCAATCATACAACTCCCAAACCAATTAAAATCAAATAATTCCTTACTGATCGGCTAATGTTCAAAACAGAAAGTAAAAACTTGAACAACAGGAAGTGAAGAAAAGTAAACAACTAGCTGGCCACATTATAATTGTGTGAACACGACAGTTCACCAAAACCAGAATGGTAAGATAAACAAACCACATCTGTGACACTTAAAAAAATAAAAGGTTGTGAGTCTTGATTGAACTGCCTCATTAAGTCTGTTCTAACGAGTACTCACAACCTATGTCGTGAGGCAAAAATATATGCCCCTGTAAACTCCACTTTTTATTTCAATTTAAAATGGGACATGATGGCAGAGGCTTCCTTGTAGGTTTTGTCCACCTATAGGGAAACAAAATATATTAAATTCTTATTAACCCTTGACCTGCTGAATATTTAAATGTGCCACACCCACTACTGATTATCAACCAATCAGATTACTGGATGCAAATTATTACAACAAATTCATAAACTGAATGACAAACAATGAAGATCCTGATCAGATGGCTTCTGATCTGGATCTTCATTGTTTGAAAGATAAGACCTATCCGGATTCAGTAGGACAATGGATAAGAAATAGCTTGGCTGTATCTTCTGCTGCAGGATGTATCAAGAACTGGTCGTCGTCGTATCAAGAAGAAAAGATATTCAACAGATTCTGATGAAGTGGCACAGAAACAGGTCAGTCAGATTAGTTCATACCACAAAATCTAGTCCTCAACCTATTCTAGGTCCAGTGTATGATGCTTCTTTTTGAGTGAGTAGGTGGGTGAGTTTGTTTGAATTGAGGTTTAATGTCCCCGTCAACACTGTATAGGTCATTTTGGAGACGTTGCTTCCAATTTTGTGGAACCCAACATTGAGATGAAATGACATCTCAAGCCCTGTTGCCCATGAAACCAATAGGGTTTATAAGCATGGACGGTCTGACTTGCACCACTTTACCTGGGCAGGCTTAGATCCTCTAAGCGGTTTACCAGTACTCACTTGGGGGTCGGATTCCGCTCTGCGTGGAAGCATCATGCAGCCCATCTATTTCTTTAAGCCCCAATGGGCGGGGGCGGTTGGTGGGTGAGTGGATGGATGGATTAGTGAGTGGATGAGTCAGCGTGTACATGTCAAATTACCAGAATTTTAAGTTAGCGAAATGCGCTGCAAGTAGCATGGGACAATATAGTAGTCTGATTTTTCCAACTGTTCATCAGTTTGTCCATTTGTCAGTCTGTCAAACTTTGCGACCACCCTAGCGTTAACCTAAATTGTGACCACCCTGTGGTTCACCCTAATGGTCAAGTTCATTTCTTAAGAACTTTAAGAGCTTCATTAATGCTACTTGATACAAATTGCATCTAGGGATGGTAGCTATAATGCAAGCATCCTACATTTTAGGGTTCACTGATTTTGTGACCACCCTAGCATTCTCCCTAATAGTCAAGTCCATTTCACAAGAACCACATTAATGATACGTGCTACAAAATTTAGTCTAGGCATGGCAACTATAGGCCAAGCATCCATAATTAACCTTGACCTATATTTCATTGTTCACTGACTTTGTGAACTAGTGTGTCAAATGTAGCGTTCACACTAACACTCTTAGGTTATTTCTCAAAATTCATTGGCTTTGTGATCTATTGTGTCAACCCCATCATTCACCCTAATGTTCAAATTGATTTCTCAAGAACTTGTAAAAGCTTCATTAATGATACTTGGTACAAGCTTTCATCAAGGAATGACAATTTTATGCAAGCATTCATGTTTGACCTTGACCTACATTCATGGTTCACTGACTTTGTGCCTCCACAGGGGCGACATAATTCTTGTTCTGTATAATCTATTCATATGGCAAGCTAGCAGTTAACCCTTATCTTGCTATTCACGACAACCCCTATCTTTGCAAACAGTGTAGATCCAGATCAGATGGCTTCTGAAGAAGCCATCTGATCAGGTTCTACACTGTTTGGCATTCAGTTTATGAATTTGTAGCAATAAATTACATCAAGTAATTTGATTGGTTGATAGAAAGAAATGGGTGTGGCTTAAATGAATATTCAGCAAGATAATTAGGGCCCCACACTGAAAGTGTGGGTGCCCTATAGTAATCACTCTGTCCATCCGTCTGTCTGTCTGTCTGTCCGTCTGTCCGTCCACAAATTTCTGATAGCGCTGCCGGGGCCCTAGTCAGTTTCACTGACAGCTCTAGTTCTACAAATAGTTACAGCAGTTCCTATAAATCAATGATCAGTCACAGAAGTTGAGCCTAGTTCAATCACTGCTGCTTAATGCTCTTGGCTTTCTCTGCACCTGTGTACATATCAATTGAGCCAGCGCACGACAAAACCTACAATAAGACATGCGCCCAGCGAAGACTCAGATCAGCCTGCACATCCGTGCAGTCTGATCAGAGTCTTCGCTGTGCGCTCTAAGGATAGCAAAGGGCCGAATGCTTCCTCATGCAGCAAGAGAAGTCTCTGGTCAGACTTTATGGATGTGCAGGCTGATCTGATTCTTCGCTGGGCATATATGTAAATTGTAGGAAATGTTGTGCCCCGGCTCAATTGATATAATGTTTAGCAGAGTAAATAGTATATGCATTGGAGTTAAGTGCCATATTCACACAAAGTTCTTTCATTGTGACAGAAGAGTAAGAAGAGGTCCTTGTCTGAGAGTCCTGGCGAGCAGCCATCAACCTCTACACCAAAGATGAAGAAAGAGTTTGGTAGAGAATGTATAAAATGTGGCCGCCCAGGAGATAGAACGAACATGGTTAGGTGAGTTCACAAATCCTGTTTAACCCATTGTATGCGGGAAACCCCAAAAGGGGTACCTTGGCAAACAGTGCATGCCCAGATCAGACGCCGCATTCTGCGGCGTCTGATTAGGGCCTGCAGTATTTGCTAACAGAATTTTCCGTCAAAAATAGAATAAAAACACTAAAGTTGGCCTGACAATCCTTAGATGACAAATGGACTTGTCCACCATAAAGCAATGGAAGAGTCCACTAGTGTATAATGGGTTAAGGGGTGTCAGGTTGGGTTAGTTTCAGAAATTCATTTAAAAAAATAGTTGAGCATTTTGCAAACAGTGGAGACCCTGATCAGATGCCCCATCAGAAACCATTTGATGATCAATCTGATGAAAAATAGAAGTGAAGGTCAGGCCCAATGGCTCAGTCAGACCAAGTGATCAGGAATCATACAATTAAACCACACCTCCTATCAGAGGCACCAAAGGGAAAGAAACACAAAACATGAAATAACTAGACTGTAATGGATACATCACTAACAAAAAGCCATTTACTTTCCCACAAAATGGCCAATTGGCTATCCAAAACAAAAAGATAAAAGCAATACACACATTCAAAAATAACTTATAACAAAAATAAATTGCGACAGAAGAACCGCCTTGGATCGATCAGTGAAAAGTATTTTTATTGGGTGGCTTAAATCGATTTCATGTGGCCACAATCCTGGCCCTTACCTCTGTCATGCTTCAGACAAATAATTTGTTCAGTCCACATGAAGGCTTCTTAACTCATTAGTGCAACATCTCCGAGAAAATAAAAATCAAGCAATTACAGAGATGAAACAATGGTGAGGACTCAACAGCTTGAAATAACTGCTGGAGCAAAAGAAAGCCAAAAGTTAGACTCTGATGGGCCTGACCAGAGACAAAGCAGAAAGGCTGTTTCTGGAAATGAAGGTCTGATTGAGCCATTGGGCCAGATATTTGCTAGGTGACAATATGGAAAAGGAAACAGGAACCAGTGCTTCAGCTGAAGTGCACGACCCGCCGGATGCTTTTAGCTTTATGAGTGTTACCATTTATGGGTATGGCGGCCATTTTAGTCATGTGACCTGGACCTAAAACGGTCCCCCCAATAAATGTGCCTTATCGTAAGGAGCAAAAATATATATTATTCTTTAGTACTGTATTCTGAATCGTTTGCAGGATAAAATGCATCCTCACTTTTCCAATACAAAAGCATATGTGTCAAAGTTTGACCTAGGCACAAAGAAGGTCAAGGTCAACCCAGGGTCACCATTTTAGCAATTTATGATCGGCCTACGTCCAAGATGCTATTTATCAAGTTTCGAGGAAATCTGCCCAGTGGTTCTGGAGAAGACTATTTTTGAAGGGTTTTTACCATATATGGCTTGGTGGCCATTTTGGTCATGTGACCTGGACCCCATGAGCAAATTTTGGTTTCCCCCATCCCCTAGAGGCTCCATATGAAATTTGACTTCAATCGGCCCAACGGTTTCCGAGGAGAAGCAGTTCGAAAATTTTCACATTTTTCGCCTCGGCGAGGCTATACTAAATGGAATGTAATATTTCACAATTGATTGGTTAGATCTCATTAATATCTATCAGTATGCCAGAAATTGTTTAAATATTCCAAACGGTAAAGTCACTATCACCAATTTTCACAAACGGGTTACGGATGGACAGACAGACTGACAGAATGACCGAATGACAGAATGACACCGTGATTTTAGGGCACTCTTAGAAAATCAACCGACTTCAGGGTCCTCTACCTGTATATATTCCAGCTGTGACGAGTGTGAGATGTGCTACCACTTTACCTGTTTAGACCCACCTTCCAAGAAAACTCCAAAAAAGAGGGGCTACAGCTGGTACTGTGAAGCTTGTGATGACATCTCTGAAGATTCGGTGAGTTTAACACTTGTCCTGCTGAACCAGGCTAATCCCTTACCCTTGCAAACAGTGTAGATTCAGATCAGCTGGCTTCTAAAGAAGCCATCTGATCAGGATCTACACTGCTTGTCAGTCAGTTTGTGAATTTGAACCTTGATAACCCTTAACCCATTCAGTACCGAAAACCCCTAAAGGGGTACCTTGGCAAAAAGTGCAGACCAGATCAGACGCCGCAGAACGCGGCGTCTGATCAGGGCCTACACTGTTTGCAAAAAGTTCAACCATTTTCCAAATCAATTGTGAAGAAAACACAACCTGACATCCCTAAATTTTGAAATTGACTCTTACTATATATAAGAAGGAAGATTCCATTTGGTACAAAAACTTTTTTAAAAGGGTTAATCTCACAAACAGTATTGATTCAGATCAGATTGGTTTCTTCAGATCAGTATCTACACTTTGCGAATTTGAATGATTGCATTTTTGTTGGCATCTTAAGGGGAAAGGATACACCTGAAAGATGTTCTTTTTGTCATTTTTCAAAGGGAGACAACTTTCGGGACTGGTTTGCTTTGCTACAAACTCTGTCCCACTGTAAAAGGGGTCTACTCTGAAAGGAAAGGATTTGCTCCTTAGGAGCAAATTCTTTACTTTAAGGGTTGACCCCTATTGACATGGGAGACAAAAATACTCTCCTGAAGGTGTATCCATTCCCCTTAAGGGTAAAAAATATTGTTGAAATTTATCTCCCTGGAAATGTATCTGCTGAAATGCACAGCCAGGCATGATTTCAGCACATTTTTTCCAGCAAAAATACCAGGGTATTAGATATTGTACTCGCTAGAACAGTTAACCCATTTTGTACCGGAAACTGTAAACGGGTAATTGGCAAACAGTGTAGGCCCAGATCAGACGCCGCAGAACACGGCGTCTGATCAGGACCTGCACTGTTTGCAAAACATAGTCATTTTCCAATTAAATTTTGAAGAAAACACAACCTGACACCCCTAAATTTTAAAATGGACTCCTGCTTTATATAAGGAGGAAGATTCCATTTGGTTTTGTTTTGTTTGATTTGAGGTTTAACGTCCCCCTCAACACTATAAAGGTCATTTTGGAGACGTTGCTTCCAATTTTGTGGGACTTTTACCCGACATTGAGATGAAATGACATCTCAAACCCTGTCGCCCAATGAAACCAATAGGGTTTATTAGCATGGACGGTCCGCCTCGCACCGCGGTTCCTGGACAGGCTTAGATCCTCTAAGCGGTTTACCAGTACTAGTGTGCGGGCCAGATTCAGCTCTGCGTGGAAGCATCGTGCAGCCCATATATTTCTTCAAGCCCCAATGGACGGGGGCGATGATTCCATTTGGTACAAAAAAGGGTTAATGTGTGGTCCTGAGTTCAGTTGTTCAAAGCATGACTAGCTCAACAAGCTTGTAAGTGCTCAAAATGTTTACTGTTCTAGTAAGTACAATATCTAATATAGTGTTATGTTCCTGACAACAAAGGAATACCTTTTGCATTCACAATTTTCATCAAAAATATTACTGTGTATCTTATAATGTCACATTTGAGAATGCAATAACACCATGTATTAAATTCAGTAATCTGCTAGTGGATTTATTGTGCAAATTAGTTATATATGTCCATAACATTACACATACAACATCCTTAGCGACCTTGTGTTTACTAATGGCAGATTATTGACGTTTTTATTAAAAAAATCGTGAATAAAATGTGTTTTAACATGTTTAGATGTGAAATGATAAATCAAATCTTGCATTCATATTCATATAGTGTTCATGTATTTTTGAATTTATTAACCCATTTTGTACCGGAAACCCCTAAATGGGTACCGAGGCAAACAGTGCAGGCCCAGATCAGACGCCACAAAATCTGATCAGGGCCTACACCATTTTCTAAAAGTTCAGTCATTTTCCAAATCAACTTTGAAGAAAACACTACCTGACACCCCTAAATTTTGAAACTGACTCCTGCTATATATGAGGAGGAAGATTCCAATTGGTACAAAAAGGGTTTAACTTGTTGAGGAAAAGGTTAAAATGCTTGGGGAAGCCTCGCATTTTATCCCTTTTCCTCAACTTGTTTAATAAATTCAATTATACATGGACACTCATGTAAGATCCTCTATATGTGCCTAATGATCAAAGTTTGAAGGATACACTATCTTACCATGTTGTTAAGTTTTGAACCACTGGGACATTTTGTAATTTCCAAGTTTAAATGTGCTAAATTGGCGAAGAAAGAGCATTTTTCCAATGCTTTCTTATTTCTAGGCCAAACATAGATTGTGCGTGCTCGTTAGAACCATCTCATTGAGCAAAAATAAGGAAATTCATATATACTATGTAAACCCCAGTTCTCTCTATATAATGTGGGTATCATTGGCATGTTCATTACACAGACTTGGCCACTCTTTATTTCAAAGGGAAGGCAACTCTACATACTTTGTTTGCCTTCCTGTAAAATGAGCCCTTCTGAAAAAAGGGTTTCTCTTAGGTAGAATGGGAACACCTTCAGAGGAGGCAACTCCTGCAAAAGTATTTTTGTCCCCCATGTCAATAGTGGTCAACTCTTTAAGGAAAGAATTTGCTCCTGAGGAGCAAATTCTTTCCTTCAAGAGTTGACTCCTTTTTCAGTGGGACAGGGCTTACAGAAAAGCAAACAGGAAGTCCCGAAAGTTGTCTCCCTTTGAAAAATGGCGGAAAAATCGGCCAGGTATTCCCGTTCCCCTTAAAGGAATTAACTTGCTCCTCAAAAGCGAATTCTTCTCTTAAACCCATTTTGTATGATTTGTATTGGAGTTAACGGCCCAGTCAACACTATTTAGGTCATTTATTGAGCTGGTCAGTTTATCTTTTCACTCTTTTCCTGGGCAGGCTTATATGTAAGCGGTTAACCAGTACAGTGCACATTCTTTCGCCAGAAACTGACAACTGCCCTTCTTGAATCGGCAGAAGGGAGAGAATGACGGTAGAAAAAAATCATGATCAATCTCCACAAAAGAATTTTGCCGACCCCGGAAGGTATCAAACCCGCTCCCTCCTGATCACCAGTCAGACGCGCATCTGAGCTACCGGGGCCGACTCCCATTTTGTATGAGAAACCCTAAAAGAGGTCACTGGCAAAGAGTACAAGCCCAGATCGGAATGCAGCATCTGATCAGGGCCTTCACTGTTTGCAAAAAGTTCAGCCAATTTTGAATCAGTTTCTAAAATTAATTGAACCTGGTACCCCTTAATTTTGAAATGGACTCCTGCTTTACATGACAGAACATTCCATTCAGTACAAAAAGGGCTAAGGGTAGACTTGAGATTACAAGGAGGACAAAAAATATTCACAAGCGTTGACTCCCCTGAAAGCGCAATGCAGGTAAAGTCTAACATTTGTACAAGTACAATTTAATACCCCATGAGGGGTCTAAAAATAGCTGGATGAGCGGCAAACAGTGTAGACCCTGATGAGATGCCGCAAAGTATGCAGCGTCTCATCTGGGTCTACACTGTTTGCACAGCCCTGTCTGTTAGAATACATACAGTAAATACGATATTTATCTTTCCTTTCAGGAGAATGGTAATGATACTTAGGAGAAGGAGACACTGTCTTTCATGAAGATTCTGTTAATGTTTTAAGTGAATAAAAATGTTCAACCTGCTTGCTTATTTCTTGAACTTTTGAGTGTAACAAAAAGATTTTGGTTGGTTTGGTGTGGAGTTTAATGGTCCAGTCAGCATTATTAAGGTCATGTCAAGACAGTCTGTTTACCTAACTACACATGGTACCCACACATCTGTGCTCGAAGAAATACAGTGAAATTCTGCTTTTAACAGGGCTCATACTGATCAACCTTTTCCATGCCTGAAAGGCCCGATTTTGCAGCCTTAACCCTTATCCTGCTGAACACGCCAACTATTACCTTTGCAAACAGTGTAGATCCAGATCAGATGGCTTCTGAAGAAGCCATCTGATCAGGATCTACTCTGTTTGTAATGCAGTTTGTGAAATGAACAAATACATTAAACATGTATTAAGTAATTTGATTGGTGAATAGTCAGAAATGGGTGTGGCTAAATAACTTTTTTCAGCAGGATAAGCATTAAATAGTCATTTTAAATAGAATATAGGAAGAAATATCAAGCTCTAGAAGCCTGGAATCAAGAAAAAATCAATCTCTAAAAGCCTGAAATCCTGCAGATGCCTGAAAAATATCAGGCCTGTTTTAAGACCAACTAAAAGACTAATTCTGCTTTAAAAAGCTAATTTTAGTAGACTGCAATTATTGTTTTTATGTTTTTTCTGCACACAGTGTCCTCTGTAGAGACCGCCTTTGGTACTGTTCAAAAGTGGTCGCTTTTGAACAGTCTAAAAGGTGGTCTTAATACAGGAATTTTACTGTAGATTGGGCTGCAAGGTGCTTCCATGCAGAGCTGAAACCGTCCGCATATGAGTACTGGTAAACAGCTTAGGTCTAAGCCTGCCCAGGCAAAGTGGTGTGAATCGGACCGTCCATGCATATAAACCCTATTGGTTTCATTGGGCGGTAGAGCATGAGGTATCATTCCATCTTTATGTTGGATAAAAGTCCCACAAAATTTAAACCTCAAATCAAACAAAACACCACACTTTCCCTGAGCAGCCTTGTTGATAAGCAGGTAGCCAGTACAGTGCACATTCTTTTGCCAGAAACTGACAACTGCACTTCTAGAATCAGCAGAAGGGATAGAATGGCCCAAGAAAATGTTTCATGATCATTTGTTTGTTTGTTGTATTGGAGTTTAACAGCCCAGTCAACACTGTTTTAGGTCATTTTTGAGCTGGTCAGTTTACCTATCCTGGGCAGGCTTATACGTAAGTGGTTAACCAGTACAGTGCACATTTTTTCGCCAGAAACTGACAACTGCCCTTCTTGAATCAGCAGAAGGGAGAAAAGATTTCATGATCAATCTCCACAAGGGAATGTTGCCGACCCCAGCAGGTATTGAACCCACTTCCTCCTGATCAACAATCAGACACGCATCCGACTGAGCTACCGAGGCTGGCTGTTTCATGATCAATGTCCGTGACCTGGCAGGGTGCAAACATCACTCTAGATTGGGCTGCATGGTGCTTCCGGGCAGAGCTGAAACAACCAAATTTGAGTACTGGTAAACTGCTTAGATCTATGCCTGACCAAGAAAAGTGGTGCGAGTCAGACTGTTGCTTATAACCTAGCAGTTTCTTTGAGTGAAGGGCTTGAGATGTCATTTAATCTCAATGCCGGATAGAAGTCACACAAAATCAGAAGCAACATCTCCAAAATGACCTAAATAGTGTTGAAGGAACAAAAATTTTCAACACAAATACATACGAATGTGTAATGAGCATTTCGCTGGGTCCAGTTGGGTCAAAGTTACAACTGTCATTAGTTATCATACTTTTGAAAACGTAAAAAATTATTGCTGAAAAATACGAGTAGCTTTTGCATTGCAGTCTTCTCACATTTTTCCATCAAAAATACCAGATTGATTGTATTAGATATTACACGTATACCATCAGGAGTTTGTATAGCCAATTATGCTTTTAACAATGTGAGACAGGGCGGGGGCATCGTTGGCCCCAGGGCTATAATTTGAGCAATCTTGATAGAGGTCCACAAGATGAAGCTTCATACCAAATATCAAAGACCTGGGCCCTGCAGTTTCAGAGACGAAGATTTTTAAAGATTTTCCCTATGTAAGCCTATGTAAAACCAAAGGGCCCCGGGGCGGGGGCATTTTTGGCCCCAGCACTATAATTTGAACAGTCTTGGTAGGGGTCCACTAGATGAAGCTTCATACCAAATAGCAAAGACCTGGGCCCTGCAGTTTCAGAGAAGAAGTTTTTTTAAGATTTTCCCAATATAAGCCCATGTAAAACCAAAGGGCCCTGGGGCGGGGGCATTTTTGGCCCCAGCACTATAATTTGAACAATCTTGGTAGGGGTCCTTTAGATGAAGCTTCATACCAAATATAAAAGACCTGGGCCTTGTGGTTTAAGAGAAGAAGATTTTTAAAGGTTTTCCCTATATAAGCATATATAAAACCAAAGGACCCAGGGCGGGGGCATTTTTGGCCCCAGCACTATAACTTGAACAATCTTGGTAGGGGTCCATAAGATGAAGATTCATACCAAATATCAAAGACCTGGGCCTTGCAGTTTCAGAGAAGATTTTTAAAGATTTTCCCTATATAAGCCCATGTAAAACCAAAGGGCCCCGGGGCGGGGGCATTTTTGGCCCCAGCACTATAATTTGAACAATCTTGGTAGGGGTCCACTGGATGAAGATCAAAGACCTGGGCCTTGCAGTTTCAGAGAAGAAGATTTTTAAAGATTTTCCCCATATAAGCCCATGTAAAACCAAAGGGCCCCGGGGCGGGGGCATCGTTGGCCCCAGCACTATAATTTGAACAATCTTGGTAGGGGTCCAACAGATGAAGATTCATTCCAAATATCAAAGACCTGGGCCTTGCAGTTTCAGAGAAGAAGATTTTTAAAGATTTTCCCTATATAAGCCTATGTAAAACCAAAGGGCCCCGGGGCGGGGGCATTTTTGGCCCCAGCACTATAATTTGAACAGTCTTGGTAGGGGTCCACTAGATGAAGCTTCATACCAAATAGCAAAGACCTGGGCCCTGCAGTTTCAGAGATGAAGTTTTTTTAAAGATTTTCCCAATATAAGCCCATGTAAAACCAAAGGGCCCTGGGGCGGGGGCATTTTTGGCCCCAGCACTATAATTTGAACAATCTTGGTAGGGGTCCTTTAGATGAAGCTTCATACCAAATATAAAAGACCTGGGCCTTGCGGTTTAAGAGAAGAAGATTTTTAAAGGTTTTCCCTATATAAGCATATGTAAAACCAAAGGACCCAGGGCGGGGGCATTTTTGGCCCCAGCACTATAATTTGAACAATCTTGGTAGGGGTCCAACAGATGAAGATTTGCCGGCCTCAGTGGCTCAGTCGGATGCGCGTCTGACTGGTGATCAGGAGGACGCGGGTTCGACTCCCGCCGGGGTCGGCAACATTCTTTCGTGGAGATTGATCATGAAATCTTTTCTACGGTCATTCTCTCCCTTCCGCTGATTCAAGAAGGGCAGTTGTCAGTTTCTGGCGAAAGAATGTGCACTGTACTGGTTAACCGCTTACGTATAGGCCTGCCCAGGAAAGTGTTGATAGGTAAACTGACCGGCTCAAAAATGACCTAAATAGTGTTGACTGGGCCGTAAAACTCCAAAACAAACAAACAAAACAGATGAAGATTCATTCCAAATATCAAAGACCTGGGCCTTGCAGTTTCAGAGAAGAAGATTTTTAAAGATTTTCCTTATATAAGCCCATGTAAAACCAAAGGGCCCCGGGGCGGGGGCATTTTTGGCCCCAGCACTATAATTTGAACAATCTTGGTAGGGGTCCACTAGATGAAGTTTCATACCAAATATCAAAGACCTTGGCCTTGCAGTTTCAGAGAAGATTTTTTAAGTTTTCGGTGAAAAAAATCTATTTTTGGCTCCTGTGACCTATATGTGCAACGGACCGGAACCATTTGAACAACTTTGAAAGGGGACCACCTAAGGATCATTCCTGTGAAGTTTGGTCAAAATCCGCTCAATGGTTAAGAGGAGATGTCTTTTGAAGAAATTGTTTACAGACGCACGCACGGATGCACGCACGACGGACAAAAAGTGATCCCAAAAGCTCACCTCGTCACTACGTGACGGTGAGCTAAAAATGCACAGGTCAATCTCTGGTCATACTTATAGTAGAATCAGCCATATTCACTAAAATTCTTTAAGACCATCTTTAGAAACTGTTCAAACATGACCACCCAAGACCACGTTTGAAAAGTCCCAAAAGGTGACCTCTTGCTTACCCTAAAAATTTGGCTATAAGGTGATTCTTCCATAAGACGGAACCCCTTTTTCAGGTTTTCTTAGGTGGGATTTTGCTTATACACTTTTAAAAGACGGGTCAAATTTTTGCCATATCTGTTGGGACCTATCTGCTACCGCCAGATGCCGTTTAGATTTGAGAAATCGACCTTTTTTCGTCAGGAAACCCCTCTACTTACCCCTCACATGGCTTGTTTATGTCTGTTGACATTCTGTGTCTTTGTTTGTGACAGTTACAAAGAGAGACAACTTTTATTGAATCTGATGAGGTACCGTAGGTCTATTAAGCGTTGGAAAAAGGGGGCAATTTATTTCCATCAAAAATAGTTAGAAATATTTGTTGCAGCTTTTCTATAAGTAACTGAACTTTTTTTTATCGGGGAACACAACACCTCGCTATTCAGATTCAGAACCAGCACCTCAGTGGGCAAACGTCGGGCCGATCGTTGTATCGCTGTATGACCTTGACCATGGAGGTACAGACCTGAGTTTTGCATGTGACACATCGTCTCATGATGGTTAACATTTCTACCAAGTAATTTCAAAATCCATCCAGAAATAGGAAAGTCATTGACTGTGTTTAAGTTTCGGACAGACGGACCAATGAACGAACAGATGGACGGACAGGGGCAACGCTATATGCCCTTCCACCATTCTTCGAATGGCGGGGGCATAAAAAATATCCTACTGATATTCAATGCTGGCCTTGGTAGCTCAATCGGATGCGCATCTGACTTGATCAGGGGGTCGCGGGTTCAATACCTGCTGGGGTCGGCAACAATCTTTCGTGGAGATTGATCATGAAAACTTTTTTACGGTCATTCTCTCCCTTCCGCAGATCCAAGAAGGGCAGTTGTCAGTTTCTAGCGAAAGAATGTTTACAGTATTGGTTAAAAGGCTTACATATAAGCCTGTCCAGGAAAAGTGTAAAAAGTAAACTGACCAGCTCAAAAATGACCTAAATAGTGCTGACTGGGCCGTTAAACTCCAATACAAACAAACAAACAAAACTGATATTCAAATTCAATAAATTTGAATGTATAAAGGAACAGGGTACATAGAAAAACTGAAGGACATATTTTACTATCAAAAGTATTTTTTTATTTATTTCGACGTATGTATTCATATATGTAACGCAAGTTATATGATGGTCTATACAAGTGAAGGAAAGAAAAACGATAAAATTGGTCATGTCATTGGCAAGCAGAATCAATGTGTCCTTTGATATGTGCTTAGTGAATACTCAGATCAGTCTGCACAATAATGCAGCCTTAGGCTAAAGATCAACCTCTTTATAAGACCACTGCTCGGGCCCAAACTAGAAACTGTTTGTAAATCCAAACTATTATATCGTAAACTGACAATTTCCATAAAAATTGGACAATGAGGACCTGCTGTAATTCTCCTAACATTTTAACCTGTTTTTCATGATCCAGCAAGGAGTCCAAAAGATTCAGACAGAATGGCAAACAGTGTAGACCCTTTATCAGACTGGAGCAGTCTGATCTGGGTCTGCACTGTTTGCTTAGGCCTCTGTCCTAATACTTTGGATCATCACTGTATGTTCATTTTTCTATTACATCTTTTGTATCCATCTTTAAACCATGTTATATTCTAAACCATTTGACAACGGACAATTTTATAAAGGCCAATGTTTGTATTGAAAGTTCCTTCAAGCAGGCAGAGGGAGGCATTTTGACTGTGTATGCAAACTGATTCGAGTTTTCACTGAGCACACAATGTCATATTCAAAGACACTTTTTGCCTGACACATTCTAAATGTTAAGTTGATGGGTTACCCCCAAAAATGGAATGGTTCTAGAAAACTATCAACAAAATACAAATACGTATTTAAAAATGGGCTATTTAACCCTTATCTTGCTGAATATTCATTTAAGCCACACCCATTTCTGTCTATCAACCAATAAAATTACCTGATGTAATTTATTGCTACAAATTCATAAACTGAATGCCAAACAGGGTAGATCCTGATCAGATGGCTTCTTCAGAAGCCATCTGATCTGGATCTACACTGTTTGCAAAGATAGGGGTTGTCGTGAACAGCAAGATAAGGGTTAAAATGCTTTGACACATGATAAAAGCTACAATAAGATATTTGTTACCAGCAGAGACTCTTATCAGCCTACACATCCATCGAGTATATGATTGTCCACAGGCTGTGGAAGGTTCTCATGATCAGCAAAGACTGATCAGACTGTGGAGAATCTTTGTGTGATCAACAAACTGTGATCAACAAACTGTGATCAACAAACTGTGATCAACAAACTGTGATCAACAAACTGTGATCAGACTGTGGATGCATATGCTGATCTGAGTCTTTACTTGTTGCACAGGACATGTTGGTTTTGTTGTGGATTGGCTTAAATGATAGTTTAACAGCTGGTCCAATTTGTGATGAATGATAGGCGAATTTTATGGTTGGTCAAATTGTGTAGTTCCTTATCTTGTACATTGGCATTAGATATGCAAAGAACTTTTTCTAATGCACTGTATCCACATAGTTTATCGAGATTAACTGGACACAGTCAAATTTGCCAAGACTGGTTGTTCGAAAAAGCTGTTCAACAAATGTTTTGCCGCATTTGAAAGATGAAAAAAGTTGAATCAATGTGACAGTTTGATTTATATGGACACCTGATCTCAATTCAATGGTGCCGAGTTCGCAAGTTCGGGCCAAACAAGTACTTAAGTTGTCAGTTTCTAATTCAAGATAAATAAGTGAAGTATTTTGGAAATGCCAAAAAAAATAATGAAAATGATTGGTGGTGGGGATACTCTGATACTTTCAAGCAACATGGGCTAGGCCTTTTTTTATGGGTTCAAAATTTTGAATCACTGTTTTGAGGGATTTTCAGGACAAGTGACTATTTTTTCGGGGTATGGAGATGTTTTATGGATATTTTTTGAGGGTCACTTCTATATTAAACTATTTTGGGGGTCATTTCTAATATATAGAGGATCTTACATGAGTGATCATGTATTACTGAATTTATTAAACGAGTTGAGGAAAAGGGATAAAATGCGAGGCTTTGCCGAGCATTTTATCCCTTTTCCTCAACAAGTTTAATAAATTCTTGACATAGAGGATCTTACATGAGTGATCATGTATTATTGAATTTATTAAACGAGTTGAGGAAAAGGGATAAAATGCGAGGCTTTGCCGAGCATTTTATTCCTTTTCCTCAACGAGTTTAATAAATTCAATTATGCATGAGCACAAATGCAAGATTCTATTTATCATATGGCATTTAAAGCGCATTTTATTCATGATTGTTTACAAAAAATGCCAATATTCCGCCATTAGTAAACGCGACGTCGTTAAGGAGGTCGTACATGTAACGTTACGGAACGTAAATAGCTAATTTGCATATTTAATCCACTAGTGGATTATCGAAAATATTACATGGCGTTATTACACTCTCAGACGCGACGTCATATGATAAAAACTATTTTATACTTACTAGAATTCGTGCTATGTGATGAAATTTACTCCAAAACACCACAGCTTTGGTGCTGTCATTAAACAAAAGGGCAAATATACAATAGGAATATTTTTGTGGGTAAGCGTCGATTTCAAGTATTTTTTTTTCCTTTGGGTGAGGGGTATGCATGATATACTTCGAATTTTTACAGATAACCAGACTATTTTCTTTTTATTGTTTGTGTGTTGGGGAGGTGTAAATGATGCCGGGGCCTAGCCCATGTCATTACGAAAACACACCTATTCAAATAAATATGTAGTAACCTTTATCGCCGAAAAAATTAAAATTTTAAGATGAAAAATTGTGATATTTTTCTTATTTCTGCTCAAAATATAGATTGTGGGTACCCGTTAGAACCAACTCGTCAAGGCGGTTCTAACAAGTACCCACAATCTATGTTTTTGAGCAGTTATAAAAAAAATAATGTATACACCTGTAAACCACAGTTTTACTATATAAAACTGGGGTTTAAGGGGGTCAAAAGTATATAGGTGTTTTTTGTCATGATTTTAGCAAGAAAAATTTAGAGTAACCCCCTGAGAAAAAATTTACAAAAAAAAATCTTGATGAACTATGTACAATGTTGTTCTATACAGGTCCTAATAAGGAGATGAGGCTTATTTAGGGATCCTTTACCATTTTTCTTGTTAGAAATATAATGCATGCTCTGGGCAGTCGTTAGAATCGCCTTATCGAGGCAATTCCAACGAGTACCCAAAGCATGTTTTTATGAAGAAATAAGAAACATCCCAAAAGGCTAAGTAAGGGATCCTTTTTCCTGATTTCTTGATAGAAATGTAATGCATGCTCTGGGCACTCGTTAGAATCGCCTCACCGAGTACCCAAAGCATGCCTTTAAGAAGAAATACGAAACATCCAAAAAGTTGCCTGATCAATCCCCCTTACCAAGAACTTATCTAGTTACATAAAATTCTGTACATTTTGGTACTCTTCACTCTGTCTTGTAATATCCATGTATTACAAATATAAAAAAAAATGTAGAAAAAATATGTATTTACAATATGTACAGAAAGAGAGAGCAGTTATATTACATTTCTGGTGTACAATTGACATAAAATATACTCGACAAACAAAATGGACATAGTAAGATAGACTTTAGATACCTTGATTAGACTGGTTTCAAGATGGATATGGTAGCTTTAGAGACCTTGCTTAGACTGGTTTTAAGATGAACATGGTATGTTTAAAGACCTTGATTAGGCTGGTTTTAAGATAAACAAGATAACTTAGAGAACTTGATAAACAGACAGGTTTAAGATGAACATGGTAACTTTAGAGACCCTGATCAGACTGGTTTATTGCTAAATTGATTTTGGTGAACTGATTTCTCCCTTTCTGCTGCTATTTCAGTCTCCATTTTCATATAAACTGTCAGTTTTGTTTCGTTTTTCTGCTTTTGATTTTCACGAAAATAATTGTGAAATTGTAAATATGATGCATTTCACCAGTGTATGAAACTTTAATGGACAGTGAAAGCAATTGGCTAATAAGAATATTCTGAAGATTTTTTGCCCTTTTTCTTAAAAAGAAAACAAGAGGGCCCAGAGGGCCCTGGTTCGCTCACCTGATCCAAAGCATAACAAGTGGGCCCCAGGCAGGGCTAAAATTTGAACAATCTTGGTAGAGGTCCACAAGATGAAGCTTCATATCTAATATGAAAGACCTGGGCTTTCTGGTTTCAGAGAAGAAGATTTTAAAGGTTTACCCTGCATATAGAAGTCTATGTAAAACAAGATTTTCCCTATATAAGTCTATGTTAAACCAAAGGGCCCCGGAGCGAGGGCATTTTTGGCCCCAGGGCTATAATTTGAACAATCTTGGTAGAGGTCCACTAGCTGAAGCTTCATAACAAATATCAAAGACCTAAGCCTTGTGTTTCAGAGAAGATGATTTTTAAAGATTTTCCCTATATAAGTCTATGTAAAACCAAAGGGCCACATGGCGGGGCATTTTTGGTCTCAGGGCTATAATTTGAATAATCTTTATAGAGGTCCACTAGCTGAAGCGTCATAACAAATATCGAAGACCTAAGCCTTGTGGTTTCAGAGAAGAAGATTTTTCAAGATTACCCCTATATAAGTCTATGTAAAACCAAAGGGCCCCGGAGCGGGGGCATTTTTTGCCCCAGGGCTATAATTTGAACAATCTTGGTAGAGGTCCACAAGATGAAGCTTCATACCAAATATCAAAGACCTGGGCCTTGCAGTTTCAGAGAAGAAGATTTTTCAAGATTTTCCCTATATAAGCCTATGTAAAACAAAAGGGCCCTGGTGCGGGGGCATTTTTGGCCCCAGCACTATAATTTGAACAATCTTGGTAGGGGTCTACTAGATGAAGCTTCATACCAAATATCAAAGACCTGGGCCTTGCGGTTTCAGAGAAGAAGATTTTTCAAGATTTTCCCTATATAAGCCCATTGTAAAAACAAAGGGCCCCCGTGCAGGGGGCATTTTTAGCTGCAGCACTACAATTTGAACAATCTTGGTAGGGGTCCACTAGATGAAGCTTCATACCAAATATCAAAGACCTGGGCCTAGCGGTTTCAGAGAAGAAGATTTTTAAAGATTTTCCCTACATAAGCCCTTGTAAAACCAAAGGGCCCCCGTGCGGGGGCATTTTTAGCTTCAGCACTATAATTTGAACAATCTTGGTAGGGGTCCACTAGATAAAGCTTAATACCTAATATCAAAGACCTGGGCCTTGCGGTTTCAGAGAAGATTTTAAAAGATTTTCCCTATATAAGCCCATGTAAAACCAAAGGGCCCCCGTGCGGGGGTATTTTTGGCCCCAGCACTATAATTTGAACAATCTTGGTAGGGGTCCACTAGATGAAGCTTCATACGAAATATCAAAGATCTGGGCCTTGCAGTTTCAGAGAAGAAGATTTTTAAAGATTTTCCCTATATAAGCCCATGTAAAACCAAAGGGCCCCTGTGCGGGGGCATTTTTGGCCCCAGCACTATAATTTGAACAATCTTGGTAGGGGTCCACTAGATGAAGCTTCATACCAAATATCAAAGACCTGGGCCTTGCGGTTTCAGAGAAGAAGATTTTTCAAGATTTTCCCTATATAAGCCCATGTAAAACCAAAGGGCCCCCGTGCGGGGGCATTTTTAGCTCCAGCACTATAATTTGAACAATCTTGGTAGGGGTCCACTAGATGAAGCTTCATACCAAATCTCAAAGATCTGGGCCTTGCGGTTTCAGAGAAGAAGATTTTTAAAGATTTTTCCCTATATAAGCCTATGTAAAACCAAAGGGCCCCCGTGCGGGGGCATTTTTGGCCCCAGCACTATAATTTGAACAATCTTGGTAGGGGTCCACTAGATGAAGCTTCATACCAAATATCAAAGACCTGGGCCTTGCGGTTTCAGAGAAGAAGATTTTTTAAGTTTTCGGTGAAAAAAATCTATTTTTAGCTACTGTGACCTACATGTGCAATGGACTGGAACCATTTGAACAACTTTGAAAGGGGACCACCTAAGGATCATTCCTGTGAAGTTTGGTCAAAATCCGATCAGTGGTTTAGGAGGAGATTTCGTTTGAAGAAAAGTTTACGGATGCACGCACGGACGCACGCACGCACGCACGCACGGACGCACGACGGACAAAAAGTGATCCCAAAAGCTCACCTTGTCACTAGGTGACAGGTGAGCTAAAAAAAAAGGTTGTGGGATATCATTAAAGTAACTGCAGTTAGGAGATCCCAACATGTGCCCACATTTTTCATTTTTCTTTATGCAGAAGGAAGAAACTATCCCCTTATATTCATATTTATATGGAGCACTGAAAAATGAGAGAAAATTATCTCAAATTACTATTATAATACATCTTCTGCATTGGTGTAATCTCAAATTACTCTTATAACAGGTCTTCTGCTGTATCTATGTGAAGTGGGCATATAACATTCAGATCTAAGTTAGTATTGTTCTTTTTCAGGGTCATAATGGACACACCCATTAAAACATCATGAATGGTGTCATAAAATATTTTCTGCCATTTTTACAAGGATCTGAGACTCTGAAAGGAAAGAATTTACTCCAGGAGTAAATGCTTAGTCTGTTTCCCTGTCCCTGGGTAGTAAATTCTTTCTTTTCACTCCAGGAGTGAATTCTTTTCATTTATTCCAAGAGTAAATTCTTTCCTTTAAGAGTAGATACCATGTTTGTGACAGTTACTGCCCCAGAAGATGAACCCATTCTAAGTATTCTTGGGTTCCAGGTACCAGCGTATTAATATCAATGTAGTCAGTCAGCTTGAAAGATCATTCAGATGAAATCCATCTTAAACAAAGCAATCTTGATTTTAGAATTGAACCTGGTATCCATATGATACAACACATTTCCTATATTAACTAATGCTGTCATATACACCTGGTCTATGTAAGTTTATACAACCCTTATAATTTGTATGAAATCGGACACTTTAAAAAGCAATGTGCAAGTTACAGTGACATGAAAATGTAAAAAGATCAAATAATATACAGTAAAGAGAACACTTAAAGGAATTTTCTGTAGCAGCAGCTAAGCTGTGGTCAATAAAGAATTGTGCATACCATATTTGACCTGTTTACCACACTTGGCTTAAAGGCAACTTCTTCAAAATTGTACCAAGAATGCTTTTAAGAGCTTATTAAATCTAATAACTACACATTTGTATGAAAAATCTTGACCTTTAAATTTATGGACCTGCTGATTTTGAATAACCGAGTTCCCCCAAAAACATGGTATCCACTCGCACTTCATCCCATTTTAATAAAATATTAATAAAACCCACATAAGCATTATAAAACATGATAGTTAACCAAAGATTACAGGACATGTACATTGTAGACCTCCCAGCGGGCACATGACGTAATTGTGACGTTACATCAATGTCGATACAACGTCATGACGATTATGCAATGTCACATCTACGTCGGTCGTGACGTTGCACCGATGTTGATTTGACGTTGCCCTAGCGACATGTTCCTGCTGGGCTCCAAAATTCTTGAAACAGTTAAACTTTTCTGGATACTTCCTTGATGCGTGCTTAAAGCATTGTGTGTGGTAAATAGATTGAGTATGGTAACTGAAATTATCTAGCCATGTTTTCAAACTAAAACATCTGAGCATTCTACATTTAAACAGCTTAAAAATTACTACATGTACAATCAAAAAGTATTTTTACAAGAATAGTCATTTTTTAACCCATACACAACCTTGGCAGACATTTTCAGATATACTTTTTTCAAAGACAATCATGCTTGACATTTCAGTTGACAAACATTTCACATGATCTATAAAGTCTTAAGTTTCTCAGAAAAAAAAATATAAGATAATATACACCACAACCTCTTGAAACACTGTTCGCTACAACATAATTGTGGACACAACATACATTAAAGATGGTCATTTTTTATTTTTTCTATACTTTTTTGTTTGGATTCAACATGCCTTAACCAAAATTAGAAATGCTGTCTGTTTCTATTTTGCTTGGTGTTTTAAGGTTTAAAAAGGCTAAATTTAATGCATTTGGTACTGAATAGAATCTTCCATCTCATATATAGCAGGAGACAATTTCAAAATTTAGAGGCACCAGGTTAGGTTGATTTTAGAAATTGATTTTAAAAAGGCTGAATTTCCTGCAAGGACTAGTACTGATCAGAGGCCACATTTATGATTATACAGCATCCGATGTGGGTCTGCACTGCTGCCAGTGACCCATTTGGGGCTCCCTGTGCAAAATGGGTTAACTACCAGTAACTTAACTTAACCCTTGTCCTGCTGAGCCCGGATATGCCTTATCTTTGAAACAATGTAGGTCCAGATCAGATGGCTTCTGAAGAAGCCATCTGATCAGGATCTACATTGGTTGCCATTCAGATTGTGAATTTGTGGCAATAATTTGCATCGAGTAATCTGATTGGTTGATAATTGGTAATGGGCATATATGGATATTCAGCCGGACAAGGGTTAAGGCAAGTAAAAAGACAATCATGAGGTATCAGCTAAGTAAAATACATTCACATGAGGTCGATATTGGGCCCTACTACCAATGCCTATGAATTTCTATCATGGTTTTGAACAATTCATTTGGTTTTGCATTTACATGTAACTTATTAACCCTTTTTGTACCAAATGGAATCTTCCACCTTATATATGGCAGGAGTCCATTTCGAAACTTAGGGGTGTCAGGTTGTGTTTTCTTCAAAATTTAGTTCATGAAATGGCTTAAATTTTTGCAAACAGTGTTGGCCCTGATCAGACACCACGTTTTGCGGCGTCTGATCTGGGCCTGCACTGTTTGCCAATTACCCCTTTTGGGGTTTCCGGTACTAAATGGGTAAATTCATGTTGTCATTGTGACAAATTCACAATTGTTAAATAAATATCATATTTACCATACGTATTTGGACAGATACCGGTAGGCCTCGGCAAACAGTGTACCGTAAACCCAGATGAGATGCGGCAGAATGCAACATCTTATCAGGGTCTACACTGTTTGCCGATCATGCAGCTATTTTTAGACACAATGGTGGGTAGTAAGTTGTATGAATTTTAGGGTAAATAAGCCTTAAAGGTAGATAATAGAACTTCTAGGCTGCAATAGAAATTGTGGGAGCTTGTGGCCCATTTCATATCGCCCTTTACCACTGGCACATTACTAGATTATAAAAACCTCTTGTTTCATTATTTATTTTTTTTTCATTGTCAGTTTTTTTGGTTTGTTTGTTTTTTTTATTTGAGTGCAAGCACATTTTAGACTTCTCTTTCATGGCTCTCAAGTAGCATTAACATGTATTTCAATGAAAATCTGTGCTTGTTTACACAATTCAACAACAAAACATAGGTTGTGGGTGTTTGTTGGAAGTGCAGCTCTGTCTCACTGAAGCACTTCTAATGATGTACCCGCAATCTATACCATAGCCCCAGATAAGAGGGGTTATCAGAATATTGTTTTTCTTATTTCTGCATGAAAACATGTAGCTACACATTAGAAGCACCTCGAAAACATGCTGTGGGTATTCATTTGAAGCACCTCTCTGAGGTGCTTCTAACGAGTACCCACAACATAGGATTTTGTGCAGAAATAAGAAAAATATATGTACTTTTCAGATGAAAAAGTGCATTACCTGGAGCTACATGTATTCTGAATTTCTGAGCAAAATTAAGAAAATTAGTGTTTATACCCTTGTAAACCACACCCACCCCCAACCACCACCCCCACATACACACAGTGTTTCCTAGATATACTAGGGGTGGGGTTCCCCTTGTGAACCCTCACTTTTCTCTATATGTAGGGGGTTCACAAACATGTCCATTACTTACATAGACTGACATGAAACCTAAAACGACCAAGACTGCTGCTGTTTTAATGTCATCAATATCATTTGCCCACTATCATATTTCTGGTGTAGTTCTCGTACCATGCTTTGATTACATGTAAGCTGATCATGAAAACATAATTGCTCCTCCAGATACGAGATAGAAAATAGATGCTATGATACTGAGAGCAAAACTCCATGACATTGTTGTGTAGCCTGGGACCTTGTAGGCTTTCTGTACGTCTTTCAGGCACGCAATAACAATACCAGCTGACAGCACTTTGCAAACTGAAAAAAATTAGCAAAGAATTCACTACAACCTCTTTACAGTACACCACAACCTCATTATAATATGGTTCGTTATAACTCGGTTTTGGATATAACATGGTTTTAAGGTGGATCCCAAAATTGTATAGATTATATAGAAAAATGACCATAATGGTCATTTTTCTATATAATCTATACATTTTTGTTTGGATATAACACGGCTGTTTAACTAACACGGTGTCTGCTTTAGACCCCATTAATAGTGTTATAAAGAGGTTGTGGTGTACACGTATAAGATTGTAATGGTTGTATAAAGATAAAAAATGTATAGATACATAAAAAATTTACTATAAATGGTCATCTTTCTATGTATTCTAATCACAGTTTAAAAATGAATCCAAAAGGTTTATAGACCATATCGAAAAATGACTATTAATGGTCATTTTCCTCAATTTTCTTAACAATTCTCTTAGTAAATTTAACTAAGACATTTTTTTGGACCCCAAAAATTGTATTGTTCAGAGATTGTGATACTATAATGAGTTAATGCAGTACTCTAACAATATCTGAACAATACACAACCCATCATGAACCATTAAAGTCCCAAGCACAACCTAAGCTGATGACAATTTCAAGTATTTTCTTTTATTTTTCACAGATACCGGTAATAAGACTCAACATTTTATGAGTGAGCCAAGCGGAAAACTCATTTTGTTTGTTTTGGAGTTTAACAGCCCAGTCAACACTATTTTAGGCCATTTTGAGGCAGTCAGTTTACCTATCCACACTAAACCTGGGCAGGCTTATATGTAAGCGGTTAGCCAGTAAAGTGCACATTCTTTCACCAGAAACTGACAACTGCCCTTCTTGAATCAGCGGAAGGGAGAGAATGACCGTAGAAAAGATTTCATGATCAATCTCCCCGAAGAATGTTGCCGACCCCAGCAGGTATCAAACCCGCGTCCTCCTAATCACCAGTCAGACATGCATCAGACTGTTCTACCTAGGCCGGCTCTAATATGATAATGAAATGTCAAGCCTTATTTTCTCTGAAAAATAACTACAAAAGTTTGGCTGTTGTCTGCTCCAGATGTGCTCAGCAACATTTTCAAAAGATATTTTTAACCCTTGTCCTGCTGAATATTCATATATGCCACACCTACTACCGATTACCAACCAATCAGATTACCTGTAGCAAACTATTACAACAAATTCACAATCTGAATGACAAACAATGTAGATCCTGATAAGATGGCTTCTTCAGAAGCCATCTGATCTGGATCTACATTGTTTCAAAGAAAAGGCATATCCGGGCTCAGCAGAACAAGGGTTAACAGTTTTTAAAGAAATAAATTCTGGATATTTCATCTGTCATCATGAAAACACGCCTACATAATTTTGACCCCTCTGAACCCCACTTTTATACAGTAATACTGGGGTTTACAGGGGTAAACCTTATTTTTCTAATTTCTGCTCTAGAATATAGATTGTGGGTACTCGTTAGAACCGCCTCATCTACACACAATCTATGTTTAGAGCAGATATAAGATAAATATCATAATTTTTCCTCTTAAATTTTTCATTTATTTCGGCGATAATGGTTTCAATGTACCAGTATTTGTATAGGCGTGTTTTCATAATGAATCACCAATACACAAAATAGTTTAAAAACCAAGTTATAATGAACATTCTAACACAGCTAGGCTGAGCTAGCCTACATGTATTATAGGCAATCATGAATGGTAAGGACCTGTGAATTATTCTACAATAAACCAAAGGGAAGAAAAGTGTGACGGGAATAGACACCATTTTATGACAACACTCTCAGGGTCTTTGATGTTAGAGCTTAACGTCATTTTCTCACATTGAAAACATTGGACAAGAATTCCGCCGAAGGCTATGTCGCGCATGTGGGGGCTCAAAGTCAATGAACCATGACATCAAGGTCAAACATAGATGCTTGCATAAAAGTTGCCATTCTTAAATGCAAGCTTGTACTAAGTATCATTAATGAAGCTCAAATAATTCTTGAGAAATGAACTTAACCATTAAGGTGAACGCTAGAGTGGTTGCAATATTTTACAAAGTCAGTGAACCATAAAATGTAGGTTGAGGTCAAATATGGATGATTGCAATTAAGTTTCCATCTCCATATAAACGTTTGTACCAAGTATCATTAATGAAGCTCTTATAGTTCTTGAGAAATTAACTTGACCATTTGGGTGAGCACTAGGGTGGTCGCAATATTTTACAAAGTCACTGAACCATAAAATGTTGGTCAAGTCAAATATGGATGATTGCATTTAACTTGACACCCCCAGATACGAGTTTGTAGCAAGTATTATTAATGAAGCTCTTATAGTTTTTGAGAAATTAACTTGACCATTTGGGTGAACTCTAGGGTGGTCGCAATATTTTACAAAGTCAGTGAACCATGAAATGTAGGTCAAGGTCAAATATGGATGCTTGCATTTACATGATAGTTGCCATCCCGAGATACAAGTTTGTATCAAGTATCATTAATGAAGCTCTTATAGTTCTTGAGAAATAAACTTGACCATTAGGCCTAGGGTGAGCGATAGGGTGGTCGCGATATTTAACAAAGTCAGTGAACCATAAAATGTAGGTCAAGGTCAAATATGGATGCTTGCATTTAAGTTGCCATCCCCAGATACAAGTTTGTACCAACTAGAGCTGCCGCCTAACGGGCGCCAATTATACCCCCGCATGCGTTGTCAGATAGTAACTCCAAGTAAGAGTCACAGAGATATAAGTTTTTTGATAGTCTGAGCCACACAATGACATAATAATAGTTTCTGATAACACAAATGATTTAACATAATCATAACATAGCCACATCCTAAGTTCTAGTGGCAAGGTGTGTGGTGTGTGAACATTAAAGAAATCGGTTAAAGAATGAGGAAGTTATGTGCAATGTTAAAGTTTTTTGGAACGGACCGACAACAAATTTTTACAAGTATTTGACCTTGAGGAAGGTCAACGTGAAGGTCAAGGTCAGGTTTGTGTATATCAATCTTAAGTACTAGTGGCAAGGTGTGTGGTGTGTGAATATTAAAGAAATCGGTCAAAGAATGAGGAAGTTATGTGCAATGTTAAAGTTTTTTTGTACCCACAAATTTTTACAAGTATTTGACCTTGAGGAAGGTCAACGTGAAGGTCAAGGTCAGCTTTGTGTATATCAATCTTAAGTACTAGTAGCAAGGTGTGTGGTGTGTGAATATTAAAGAAATCGGTCAAAGAATGAGGAAGTTATGTGCAATGTTAAAGTTTTTTTGTACCCACAAATTTTTACAAGTATTTGACCTTGAGGAAGGTCAACGTAAAGGTCAAGGTCAGGTTTGTGTATATCAATCTTAAGTACTAGTGGCAAGGTGTGTGGTGTGTGAATATTAAAGAAATCGGTCAAAGAATAAAGAAGTTATGAGCAATGTTAAAGTTTTTTGTAACGGACCGACGACGACAGACGACAAGCTGACTCATATATACCCCCTTCAAACTTCGTTTGCGGGGGTATAAATATCATCAATGAAGCTCTTATAGTTCTTGAGAAATAAACTTGACTATTAGGGTGGTCCCAATATTTTACAAAGTCAGTGAACCATAAAATGTAGGTCAATGTCAAATATGGATGATTGCATTTAAGTTGCCATCCCCAGATGCAAGTTTGTACCAAGTATCATTAATGAAGCTCTTATAGTTCTTGAGAAATAAACTTGACCATTAGGGTGAACGTTAGGGTGGTCGCAAATGTTGACGCCTTGACAAACGGATGTACGGAAAACTGGGCGCCCATATCGCGCCTGCTATTAAGCGCCATGCATGTATACCCCCAACCAGTGCCATCCCCTTTTTATGGAAATGACAATTTGTCTGTAGCATTGAACCTTTCCATATAAACTTTCGATTTAGTCCACCGAGAATAAATATTGCATTTCAACAACAAGGAGTATAATGAAAACAGTTAACACCAAACTTGGAGGTAATCAAAATGCCAAAGTCTTAATTATTGACCCCTAGCCCCACCCAGGGGCTTGACCCAGGAGCTTAGATAGTTAATACTATAGCTATATTCTGTACCAAATATGAAGAGAATCTAACATGAGGTTACAGAGATATGAGCAATCAAAAAGGTTTAATACAAAACTTGGACGTAAAAGTTGACAAACGAATGGACAGCCCACCCAGGGGCTTGACCCAGGGGCTTAGATATTCCATATGAAAAGTAATGCTATAGAGATATCCTTTACCAAATATGAAGAGAATCTAAGATGTGGATACAGATATATGAGCAATCAAAAAGGTTTAACACAAAACTTTGATATCAAAGTTGACAAACAGGCGGACAGCTCACCCAGGGGCTTGACCCAGGGGCTTAGATATTCTATATGAAAAGTAATGCTATAGAGATATCCTTTACCAAATATGAAGAGAATCTAACATGTGAATACAGAGCTATCAGCAATGAAAAAGGTTTAACACAAAGCTTTGACGTAAAAGTAGATTAACAGACAGACGAACAGACAGACAGCCCACCCAGGGGCTTAGCTATTCCATATGAAAGGTAATGCTATAGAGATATCCTTTATCATCCATGAAGAGAATCTAACATGTGGTTACAGAGATACCAGCAATGAAAAAGGTTTAACACAAAACTTTGACGCAAAAGTAGAGAAACAGACAGATGGACAGACAGCCCACCCAGGGGCTTAGATATTCCATTGAAAGGCAATGCTATAGAGATATCCTTTACCAAATATGAACAGAATCTAACATGTGGTTACAGAGATATCAGCAATGAAAAAGGTTTAACATAAAACTTTGACGTAAAAGTAGATGAACAGACAGACGGACAGCCCAACCAGGGGCTTAGCTATTCCATATGAAAGGTAATGCTAAAGAGATATCCTTTACCAAATATGAAGAGAATTTAACATGTGGTTACAGAGATATGAGCTATCAAAAAGGTTTAACCCAAAACTTTGACGTAAAGGTTGACGAACGGTGGGACAGACGAAAGTACGAACGAACTAACTAACTAACGAACGGAAAGACGAAAACTATATACCCCCTGACATACTTCGTATGCCCGGGGGTATAAATATAGGTCAAGGTCACCAGGTCAAGGTACCTGCAGAATCATTACATCCAGGAGCAGCATTATGCAAGCTTTGATGGCTGTAGGCCTTTTATTTGCAGAGATCTGGAACTTCGACATAAAAATTTGTCAAAGTCACTGGAGCATAAAATATAAGTCAAGGTCACCGGGTCAAGGTACCTGTCAGTACATCTAGGAGAAGCACTATGCAAGATCAGATGGTTGTGGGCCTTTTATTTGAGGAGATCTGGAACTTCGACGTAAAATGTTTCAAAGTCAGTGGAGCGTAAAATATAGGTCAAGGTCACCATGTCAAGGTACCTGCAGAGTCAATACATCTAGGAGAAACACTATTCAAGATTTTATTGGTGTAGGCCTTTTATTTGAGAAGATCTGGAACATTGACGTAATTTGTGTCAAAATCACTGAAGCGTAAAATATAGGTGAAGGTCACCGGGTCAAGGTACTTGCCTAGTCAGGAGCTCAGGGTGATGTTTCATGAAAAGTTTGATGGTTGTTTAGTCTTATAGTTCATTACAATACAAACTTCGACATAAATGTCGAACTTCGACGTAATGGTAAAAGTCACTGGAGCGCAAAATATAGGTCAAATTCACCAGGTCAAGGTGCTTACAAAGTGAGAAAGTCTATGAGATGTTTCAGGTAAGGTTTGATGGTAGCTGAGGTCTGTAAATAAAAAATTTTGACGTAAATGTCGAACTTCAACATAAATGTCGAACTTCGATGTAATGGTCAAAGTCACTGGAGCGCAAAAACTTTGATGTAAATGTCGAACTTCGACGTAAATGTTAACAGAGGAACGGACGGAAAATCGATCGCCTATGTCGCACCCTGCTACAAGCAGGTGCGACAAAAAAAAGAGTTATGGCAGAATTGCGCTCTGTCACATGGATGTATTATTGTAATGTTCCACAAGTGCTAATTAATATTCAAACATGCACAACACACCTACTGGTATATAATATTGACACCCTTAAACCCCAATTCTTTAATAGTAAAACTGGGGTTTACAGGGCTACATGTATACATTATTTTTCATATTTCTGCTCAAAAATAGATTGCTGCATGGTACTCATTAGAACCGCCTCACTGAGCGGTTCTAACGAGTTCCAACAAACTATATTTTAAACAGAAATATGAAAAATATCAGATTTTTTTATCTGGATTTTTTTGTCATAAAATTTTCAATATATTTGAGTAGGCATGTTTTAGTAATGATTTTAGCTTCATAGAGCTCAGGTGGCAGAAAAACTAACATTATGATAACACATCCGTGTGACATATAGTACATTTTTCAAACCTCAAAAAGGGCAATTTTTCAGATGAAAATCTGTGATATTTTTCTTACATACATACTGCAAACATAGGTTGAGGGTGCTCATTAGAATCAGGCGGTTCTAACGAGTACCCACAACCTATGTTTTGGAGCAGAAATAAGGAAAATAATGTTTACCCCCGTAAACCCCCATTTTCTCTATATAAAATGGGGTTTAGGGGGCTCTTTATTTCATGGACTTGTTCATGTGATGCAAAAACTTACATGACAGGATACAGAGGAAGACACTGCACAGTTTCAGCACACGGTTCTCGGAACATGTTGATATGAAATGGAACAAAAACGTCATCAGCAGAGCAACAATACCGAATGCCATCCCCAGAACCTCTAGTGCCTGAACTGTTCTAAACCAGTCTGTAAAGATATGAGATCATATGGCAGGCAACACAAATGACATTCAAAACCAGTCTGTAGCGATATGACTGATCAATTTGCAGGCAATGCACAAGACATTCTAAACCAGACAGTAAAGAGTAAAGACATGAACGATCAATTTGCAGGCAATGCACAAGACATTCTAAATCAGTCTGTAAAGACATGACATATGTCTCAGGCAATTAATACTCAAGACATTCTAAACCAGTCTGGAAAGATTATATGTAACAGGGACATGGTGGTGTCTGTGCACTTTAACAGATGCTATGCATGCTCCTGGCTTGTGCATTACCTGCTTCGAATATGAAAATCTATCTCTTACAAAAATTTTAACCTGATCATAGATGTTTCACAGTTCCAGCCAGATATGGAGTAATTATGTCCATAATTTTTTAGATGTTTTGTTGTTGTTTTTGTTTTTTGTTTTGGTTTGTTTTTTAATTTTTCCAAAGAAACAAGTTGTGGGTACTTTTTTAAAATTGCCTCACTGAAGCAGAAAATTGCCTCCCTGAAGCAGTTCTAACAGTTACTCCCACAAAACAAGTTTCTTACAAGATACATGTATAAAAATAAATCTCTTAATTTTCCTCATTACTATGAGGCTGTTCTTGTTTGTTTGTATGGAGTTTAACGCCCTAGTCAACACTATTTTAGGTCATTTTTGAGCCAGTCAGTTTACCTATCCACACTTTCCTGGGCAAGCTTATACATACATGTATATAAGCGGTTAACCAGTAGAGAAAACTGGGGTTTACGGAGGTATAATTTATCTTCTTTATCAGGTCTAAGAAAGTTGTTTTATTTAAAGACTAGACTATAAATTTAAAGACTGACCAAAAGAAAATCATGAAAATGGCATAAAACGGAAAAATCGCACTTTGCTATTTATAGTAATTTGATTGTTATCTGTAGAATATTTAATCATATGTAACTGCAAATTTTATAGTTGGCTTTTACTTAATTTAATTTGTTCACACATAATTTAAGAGTTCTCAGAAAACTGGTTTGTAATAAGATTCATTATGTAAAATGAGCTAAGGAATGAACGTGTTTAAGGATTTTATCATTTAGTCAACATACTGGCCAATTGCTTCGACAGACACGTTTTCTGACAACTAAAAGTAATGAAAGTTTCAGATTGCAAAATGTCCGAAAACAAAATGACATAGGTACGAAACTCAATCTTATGTTTGACCACTGACAGATATTTCCTCCCTTTCTGTTGAGTTTCACTGCATTTGTGGTCTAATGTTGTTTAATTTCTTCATTATTAATATTTTCAATCATTAAAACAATATTTACAAACAATAAAATACATGCAGTCTTTAGCAATGCATTTGTTTCATTGAGATGAAGACTGAAGCTACATAGGAGAATGCGATTTTTTTGTGTTACATCATTTTTCAGGTCGGGTATAAAAGCCAAGGCCGCGCCGGGCCGCCGAGCCCAAAAATGACGATCCAAAAATTTTATATTTCGTCTCTTGGCACAATGAAGCTATATATTGTAGTCAGAATCAGAATCAGAATTGTTACTGGTGACACGTCAAAAGACATTCATACACCAGGACCTGTGAAGTGGGAAGTTAGTCCCTAGCTCTAACCAAAGAGGTAAATTTAGCTACACAATCATCAGCACCTTCAGCTGTCGAAATAATCGAATCGGGAAGGGCATTCCAATCTCTAATGGTTCTGGGGAAGAATGACTCTTTACAAATGGCGATTTCTACAGTGTCTAGCTGGGGGAACAAGGTCATCTGTTGGAATGCTGGCAGCACCCTTTAGACCTTTGTATAATAGGATAAGCCTACTGTCTTTTCTCCTTTGCTTGAGAGACTCCCATTTTAATTTTCCAAGTATTCCAGTCATGCTCCCAGTTTCAAAGCAGTAATTGCCTGTTACAAATCCAGCAGCTCTATTCTGAACTTTCTCAATTTCATCGTTAAGGACCACTCCACTTGGGTCCCAGATACAACTACCATATTCCAAGATTGGACGAACAAGGCCTTTATATGCTGCCTCTTTAACATCCTGGGGGCACTGATGAAGATTTCGCCTCAGGAAACCAAGCGTTCTATTTGCCTTAGTACACATGTTGCTAATATGAGTATTCCATCTCAAGTTGTGTGAGATTGTCACTCCAAGGTATTTAATGGAGTCCACATTCTCGAGGACCGTTCCCTCTAAGGTGTAAGAAGCCTCAACTTTATTAGATCTCTTCCTAGTTATCTGCATAATATTGCATTTAACTGGCTGAAATCTCATGCCCCATTTTCGGGCCCAACATCCTAATCTATCTATGCCAACCTGAAGTTTCACTGAGTCATCTGTATCTCTAATTTCCCGGTAACAAACACAGTCATCTGCGAACAGTCTTATTTCTGAGTCAATGTCAGTGGAAATATCATTGATGTACAGGGAGAACAAAAGTGGACCAAGAATGGTCTCTTGCGGGACTCCAGACAAAACTGGAGCCCACTCCGAAGATTCACCATTAACAACAACCCGCTGTTTTCTGTAGCAAAGAAAGGAATCTATCCATTTGAGGGTATTTCCCCCAATTCCATAACCAAATAACTTAGATTTAAGTAGTTCATGTGGAGGGGTGTCAAAACCTTCTCGAAGTCCAGAATAAATGTGTCCACCTGTCCCCCTTTGTCCAAGATTTTTGCCCAGTCATTAATAACTGTGCTTAGCTGAGTTTCACAACTGTGCCTTTTCCTAAATGCATGTTGTCTGTCTGACAAAAGTTTATGTTCGTCCAAGTGGGCCATGATGTTTGAGCAGACTATACATGTATGTTCCAGCAATTTACACAGTTTGGTATAAAATTATTATGAATAACATATTTGATAACTGCACGAAGGTTCATCTCTCTACATTGTTTTATTTTCTTGAAATAACATTTTTTTCCGAAATCGAGGAGTATAAATTTAAAGCCAAGGCTGGGAAAAATGGAAATATTTCTTAATTTCTTAAGATTTTAACGGTTAAAGAAATTCTTTTTGCCCTGATGTTATTTAAATTTGATAATTTTTATCATGTGTACATAGGAAATATACTAAACATATCAAAATCACCTTAAATGATCTTATTTCTTATTTTCTAATGGTTTCTATTTTTAGATTAACTTTACTAAAGGAAACGACCGAAATGTACCGAAAAGGTAAAAGAGTATTGTAACTGCTATATAGCTGGAATTAAAGAAATATAAAAATTGATTGTTATATTTGCTAACATGTATGTGTATATTAAAATGATAAAGAAAAAATTGTTATTTTTTTTTATTTTTTTAATTCCAGCTAGCAGTATACAAAACTTTCTTCCCTTTCGGTCCTTTTCCATCTTTTTCTTTAAGTCAATCTAAAAATAGAAACAATTAAAAAGTAAGAAAATTGATAATTTAAGGTAGTCTTATATGTTTGTTATATTTTTCTATGGACAAGTGATGACAATAATCAAATTCAAATATTTTCAGGACAAAAAAGAAGTACTGAAACCTGTAAATTTGCAAGAAATTAAGACATATTATCATTTTCCCCGGCCCTGGCTTTTATACCCCTCGATTTCGGAAAAAAAGGTTATTGCAAGAAAATGAAACAATGTAGAGAGATGAACCTTCATGCAGTTATCAAATATGTAAATTTATAATAATTTGATACCCAACTGACCTAGATATATATCTTAATTATAACAAGAGACAACATATAAAATCTTCGGATCGGCATTTTTGGCTCGGCCCGGCCTTGGCTTTTATACCCGGCTCATTTTTCATGATTTTCCTTGTGTTAGTCTTTAAATATACAGACTAAAAAAAAGTCTTTAAATTTACAGTCTTTAAATTTATAGACTGTCTTTAAATAAAGCACTTTCTTAGACCTGGCCCCCGCCCATAGGGGCTTGAAGAAATATATGGGCTGCATGATGCTTCCACACAGAGTTGAATCTGGCCCGCACACTAGTACTGGTAAACCGCTTAGAGGATCTAAGCCTGTCCAAGAACTGCGGTGCGAGGCGGACCGTCCATGCTAATAAACCCTATTAGTTTCATTGGGGGACAGGGCTTGAGATGTCATTGCATCTCAATGTCGGGTAAAAGTCCGACAAAATTGGAAGCAACGTCTCGAAAATGACCTTTACAGTGTTGACGGGGACGTTAAACCTCAAATCAAACAAACAAAACTTTCTTAGACCTGTTTATTTCTGTTCTAATTGGTTGTGGGTACTCGTTAGAACTGCCTCAATGAGGCAGTTCTAACGAGCACCCTCAACCTATGTGTAATGTGCAAATAAGAAAACTATCACAAATTTTCATCAGAAAACTGTCATTTTTGACATTGCCATGTCTGTCTGTCTGTGTTTCTTAGTGTTCCACCGCTTCTTTAATCGGTGCACCCTCTTGGAGGTATAAGTTTAACGATAGAGAGCTCAAATCTATTGTGGTGCTTTTATTTACACGTGTGTGGCTTAACTTATTTATTTACACTGTATTTAAAATACTGTCTTTTCTGGATAGTCAGGTAGTAGACGCCCGCTTAAGGGCCACGATACGTCTCCTGTGTATTTTGGATAAGTACTCCCTTGTATACAGTTCCAGCAACCCCAGCCTCTCGTCCCCCAAATCGTTGGTATTAAGGAGCACAGACGCATCCAATGTAATTTGAGTCAAGAATTCTGGGTCACTGAGCTGTGATGTCTGATAATCTGTAATAACATGGCTTGCTGACAACCTGTCTCTGTAAGCTTTCCTCTCGGCTGATAAGAATTCACATTCACTAATAAAGTGCTGCCTGGTTTCAGGAGCAACTGCACACAATTTACAGTTAGGATTAACCGCGTGCTGATTAAAGGCAGCTCGATTTGCTTGAAGGATGTACGTACCCGTCAATAACTTACACTTAATTTGTGCCCGTCTATTATCATGAACATTATCCCTAACAGTTGACCAAATATGGTGGCACTTGCCAATTTTCAGAACATTTGGGTTAAGATATTTAGTAGAGGTTTTATTTGCAATATCGGACTTCCAGAAGGACTCCACACTTTCATGTATTCTTTGGTTAAGTGTACGTTTCCATTCTGCTTTGGAAGGGGGATTGCTGATCAAATGAAATATTGATGGCAGCTCATACTGTTCAAGAATACTTTGAATATGAGTAAACATACTCTTTTGAGGCTTTTCTCTCATAATTAATTGCCTTTTTGCTATTTCTAGCTCGACTGAATTTGGGTTACTAATAATGCCAGCAAAGAGGTTAAGCAGGGTTTTGTGTAGCACAGCTTCCAGAGGCAAGATGCCAAGCATAGCCATACAGGCAGAGTTTGAGACATTGTCAGGTAGACCCTGAATTTGTTTCAGGCATTTTCTTTGAAAGCTTTCGAGAATCTCAATATCTCTCTTTTTAAGCAATTGAACATCGAGACCATACAGGAGTCTCGGAACAACAAAAGTCGACCATACGTGACCGTTCTGGGCAGCTTTCACCCCATTGCCCCCATGGAACCCAGCCCCCATTAAGGAGTAAGCAGTCTTCCGACCCAAAGAGATTCTTCCTGTTATATCAGCACTTCCGGACGTATTCCTAACAATGCCTAGATGTGTGGCGGAATCTGTCACATCAACCCTATTCCCTGAGAGAAAAATATCCATTTCGAGAACTTGCCTTTTCTTATAACTGTACCATAATAGATGACTTTTTGTAGGATGGACACAATATCGTTCTCGGCTTGCACTGTGTTCTACATCCCATACCATCACTTGCATGTCTGTCTGACACTGTGCCAGAAGCGCCAAATCATCGGCAACAGTTATGTGCGGTATGCTGATGGATCCTATTATCATTCCTGGATACCTGTTCTCCAACTGCAACAGCAAGGGATTATTATATCTCTTGTTATGTCCCGTTGAGAGGACTCCACCCTGTCTGACTCCTTGTCTGATGTTGATCGGCTCTGAGAACTCACCCGCCCATTTAACTCTTGAAGAGCAGTCCGAGTAAAGATCTTTCAATAATAGCCAGTCGTTGCCCTGGACTCCATCCAAGTACAGCTTCCGAAGGAGTGAATTGTGATCCACAACATCAAACGCCTTCTGTGTGTCTAAAGTTGTAAGGAACAGATCCTGTTTACAGTTAGCTGCTTCCAAAATGCACTCAGAAAGAATCAATGCTGCATTTACTGAAGAACATCCAGAAGTAAAACCTTTCTGCAACTTGGACTGTGAATCTTGGAATATAGCAGTATGTCTACTATTAAGGATATGTTCAAGTATCTTCAGTAGTACTGGCGTAACAGTTATACCTCTATAGTTGCCTGGGTTGGAGGGGTCTCCTTTCTTATAGATAGGTGTCAGGATTCCTTCCTTACAGAACAGCAGATATCGTTCCAGAATCAACGAGGTAATTCAGCAAACTGGTGAGAAAGTCTGTTACTTCAAGGCTAGCCAGCTTATAGTGTTCACTGGTGAGTCCCATAATATCCACAGCTTTGTTATTATTTAGCCGTTTCATGGCTGTACGTACTTCACTTTCCGTGATGGGGGCGATAGGAGAGTTCTCTTTCCTACACATGGACTCAATGCACTCCACGTCAGCATCCACCATCTGTTTATACTGATTGTCAAAGCTCGGATTATCCAGGGGTGTGGCCAGGGTTTGAAAGTGGGTAGCCCATCCTTGTCTTATCTCCTCTGGTGTTTCCCTATCAACATCATTGACTGTCAAGGACAGCAGTTGTGGGTTTGAGCTCTTTCGTTGTTGTCTGATCAGCTTATAGAACACCCTTGAGTCGTTCTCGGCGGCCATGATCTCCTCGGTCTTCTCTCTCCGTATCCTGGCTGCTTCCTGCCTCTGTTCTTTCCTCAGGTCTTTCTTTGCAAGCTTCATCTTCTGAACCGATTCACTCAAAGGGTCTCTAGGGGAACCAGATTTCTGCCACTCCCACCAGGCTAGATGGGAAGCCTTAACCGCTTGGTATATTCTGGTTGACCATGGTCTGGCTCTAAATTCCTTTGCCGTAATCTCCGGTTTGAATTTCGGAATACTGTCAAGAGTTGCCTGCTTTAACACTGCACATAGGTGGCTCAGAGGTTGTAGGATGTCAAAGGTGCTAGTCAAAGTTGGTACGAAGGTGTCAAAAGGAAGTAGAAGTCTTTGTACTGTGTCCTGGAACACATCAGTATTACACTTGTCCCATTTCGGTTTACATACAATTCTAACTGGATATTTCTGCACGTCCCCAACAGAGACACTGAGAGATCCCAAGACCGGAATATGATCTGAAGTGTTTGTTGAATTTCTATCCATCACACCAGCAGATGTCAAAATCTCACTTCCAATGGCGTTACAGAGAATATAATCGATTTCAGCCCGATCTGACTTGTTAGGATGAAAGAACGTATTCCCACTTTCCTGTTTACACACTAGGGCATTGAATTGGACAAATTCCTTCAAGAGAGTGTCTTGATTATTTCCCTTCCTTTGGGAGAGTGAAGCATTCATATCTCCTAGAATGAAAAAAGCATGAGAGTTGCTGTATGTAGTTAGGATCTCTTCCAACTGGTCAAGAATGTGTAAATATTCCTCCGCATCTGTGGAAGCACTTTTTGAGGGGACCCTTTTTGAGTTCCTACTTGGCATGTACACACAGCACAGGCACAATGGTGGAGAAGTAAGCACTTCAATGGCCACAATCCTGTTCCCTCCCACAGGAAGCTTCTTCACTGTAATATCCAGGTTATTCCTGTAAAGAATGGTAACTCCGCCATAGCCACGGGGCTTCTGTGATGGGGGCAGAGGATTGCCGTCATCCACTGCTTTGGAGTGAGCTAAGTGTGAAGGAAATTTCTTTTCCAGGTCCTGTAGTTGAAAATTAAAAAGCCAATGCTCCTGGATGGCCAGGAAGTCACAATCTTGTAGAAGTTTTTTAACAAAAACCGCGTTGCTTTCAATGTTCTTAACGTTAAGAGTAGCTCATGATCATTTTCCAGCCCTCACTCTGACCCACCCACACTCAGAGACAATTAATCGACCCACCAGTTCTGTCAATTATTTGATATCAATTTGTCAGAGGAAATCAACTTACGTGAAACTTGAACATCTTCCCAGCGAAAGAACCTGCACTCCGATTCTCTGTCATTGAAGGGTTGTGTACAAATTTTCCACAGCCCTGAAGACCCAACCACTTGATCATTGTACTCAGCTGTGGTATCCACCCAATGATCTGTGCCAATAGCTACAATCTGTAAGAAAGTTGCGAAAGCTAAAAGTCCTAGCGATACGTAAGTTATAAGGCCAACTCTTTCCTTCGTAAACTCCGCGGCCATCTTGGAAGTTTATCCGAATTCAATTGACACAGGTGTGTGATCAGCCAGGTATGTCAACTATTTTTTATCACCGTGTGTGAACGGTAGAGTTTGGTTGTAATCCCGGTAACAAGCTTAGTTACGGCTCAGTTATTATTATTATTATTTTTATTATAATTATTATTCACCAGGCTAGACATAGTCATTATTTATCGCTCCAAACATGAGACTTTTCTGATGGCTTTTTGAAATGGGAATCAAAAATAATTTGTGCAAGAGTTGCCTCCCCTGAAGGTTTACCCATTCCCCTTTGATTTAAAAATCTTATATTATTTATTCCCTAGGCTAGACATAGTCATTTTTATCGCTCCAAGCATGACTCTTTTCTGATGGCTTTCTGACATGGGAGACAAAAATACTTTTGCAATAGTTGCCTCCCCTGTAAGTTTACCCGTTTCCCTTAATTTAAAACAAATCTTTCTTCTTCTTCTTCTTTATATACTGCAACACCCCCTCACGAGGATTACGTGTAGGTGTACATTGCATAAACTCCAGGTTTGCAGGATGAAAGCCTACCCAGCAATCATGTAATTAGGTAGTGATCTATCTATCTGTCTACTGATACTGCGTCGGTCACATTTGACCATTACCGCAGGTGTACATTACATACACTCCAGGTTTGCAGGATGAAAACCTACACAGTAATCATGTAATTACGGTAGGGATCTTTAACCTGCACAGGGAATGGTTCTCCCTGCACAGGGGGCCTCCAGTTAACGTCCCGATCCGAAGGACGGTGCACTTTTATGACATTCATCCCTGCAAATGATGCCAATGGAGCGTGTTCGGACACCGAAATTTTATCGTCGCTGCCGGGGATCTTTTTACCTGCACTGGGGATAATTCTCCCTGCACATAGGGCTTCCAGTTAATGTCCCGATCTGAAGCACGATGCACTTTGTGGCATTCAGCCCTGCAAATGATGCTACTGGAGCATGTTCGGACACCGCAATTTTATTACCGCTGCCGGGAATCGAACCGGGGGCCTCTAGCATCATAGAAAAGTGCACTAACCACTGAGCTACCACGCCCCACTGAAAACTATTGTGCACCTTACTTCACATCATTTACGAATTGGCTGATATGACAAAAATATTTTGTCGTCAGCATCATACTTGTTTTCAAATTATTTAAGGGGAATCGATACACCTGGCAGATTTCCGCCATTTTTCAAAGGGAGACAACTTTGTGAACTTCCTGTTCGCTTGGTCTATAAATTCTGCTCCGCGGAAAAAAGGGTCTACTCTTAAAGGAAAGAATTTGCTCCTGATGAGCAAATTCTTTCCTTTAAGAGTTGACGAGACATAACTACTTTTGCAGTAGTTGTCTCCCCTGAAGGTGTATCCATTCCTCTTAAGTTCCCGAAGAAGCTATGGTCAGTCGCCGAAGTGAAACTCAGAACTATGGCAGTATTATAAAATAAATCATTCTTATTTTTTGTAAATGTATGCATGTACATAACCAGACCGTCGAACATTTACTACCGCATAAATTTGTCTCACACACACACACGTTCACACATTTGAAAACGTGCACAACTCATGTACTTTAATTCATTCGGTATGATTTTGTACATTACTTTTTTTTTTTTTTTTTTTTGGTTTTACGGCCCTTTCCAAATTATTTCACACATATCAAACCGATCGTTAATCAGGGGTGGGTGAAAACCGGAGTACCTGGAGAAAAAACACCTGTCCTTCCGTCACAGAACTTGGCGTCTCACTTGTGACACGAGCCAGACTTGAACCACAGCGGTGAGAGACCTAATGATTAAGAGCCAGCGGTCTTATCCACTAGACCACGGACGCCCGTACATCACTGATTAACTTCGATGATGTACAAGAAAAAAAACTGGATCCGAGAACTGTTGCAGATTATTTATTTAATCTGCTTCAGTGTGCCCCCCCCCCCCCCCCCCCCCGCCCATCAGTGCTTGGAGAAAGAGATTGGCTGTGTGATGCTTACGCACAAAGCTGAAACTGACTGAACTTGAGCATTGGTAAACCGCTCTGGTGTACGTACGCCTGCCAAGGTAAAGTGATGCGAGTCAGACCGTCCCAAGGACTGCTCTTTAAATCCTAGCGGTATCTTTGGGCGGTATCAATGTCGGGTAAAAGTCCCGCGAAATCGGAAGCAAAGTATCGTCTCCAAAATGACCTAAATAGTGTTGACGGGGACGTAACGCTGCTTCGGTGCTACCACCAACATTTTCCACGTAGATACTATTGTACATGGTTATTATAGTTTGAGTCATACGTTTCGATTGAATTTGATTGGTCGGTTCCTACGACGTACACAGGTAAATAATATTGAAGACAAGGTATAGCTTTTGAAAAAAGCTTAAACGGCCTGCCTAGCATTCCTATTTTTATGGAACATTTTGAATGAACAATAGATGGAAAACAATATGCATTATGTCAATTGGAATGTTTTTTTTTTCTTTGGGAAATTCCTATCGTTTACAATCAAGTACCCAGTTCCAGATCGTCCTTTTTTCCAGAAAACAGGACTTGATGACAACTTGCATGACATGTCAAATCCTCATTTCTGGGGGAAAATATAAACTATTTCGAAATGTCGTCTGCTGAAATATATCCAGCGTGCAGAGCATTAAAAATGCTACACCTTTTGTTAAATCAGACGACATATTTTTTACAAGAAATTCCAGTTGACTTTTACCCTGTCTACACAGACTTTAGAGGTACGAGGGCTGAATGTTATATTGTGAGCCACATATGGAAGGATTTGAATTTTTTCGGACATTTTGTATTACTTTTCAACATAATCCCCTTCAGTATCTATACACTTTAGTCAGCGGTGTTTAAGGGCCGAAATGCCACTTTTATAGAACTCTTGAAATGACGTCATCATCGGGCTGAAAGTTGGTGCCTGAAATAGCCGTTTTAAGTTTTGGAAATAGATGGAAGTCTGATGGAGCGAGATCAGGTGAATAAGGCGGATGCTCAATCAATTTAAAGCCACAATCGTGAATGACAGCCATAGCAATGACAGACTTGTGAGCAGGAGCACCTCTGGGGTAAAATGATCGACCCATGTGACAAATCTATGAAGAAAGCTCAAAGATTAGCTCGCGATATTGTGCGCCTGGTATGCTTCTGATCAGCTGTCAGAAGTCTTGGTACCCATCGGACCGAACGCTTTCTCATTGCAAGATCCTGTGTCAGAATGGAATGTGCTCTTTCCTGTGAAACGCCAACTCTACTGGCTATATATATTTCTGTGACTCGTCTGTCAGTCATAACAATATCATGGACTTTATTGACCATTTCTGGGCTGCAACACTGACAGGCCTCCCAGAACGGGGGGTCATCCTTAAGGCTCTGTCTGCCGTGCTTTTAATTCCGCCACCCACCCTTTCACTGTAGCATATTAAGGGGCATCTTTCCCTGGTGTTGCTACCATATCATTATGGATATCCTTAGGTGTTAAACCTTTTTCACTGCTCTTTCACCGCTTTTGTCCATTTTGCAAAAGCTGCTTTTCTTGTTTACTTTAGAGGCTATCTCGTCGATATTAACTGACCAAATGAGACCAGCCCTTGGGTACATGGCCCTGTGTAGTCAGAGTCCTGGAACGCTGTCGTGCAGTGGTAAAGCATCGGATTTGAGATCGAGAGGTAGCCGGTTCGATCCCCGCAAGCGCCACGTGTTGTTTCCTTGAGCAAGATACTTTATCCACATTGCTTAGTACTGGTTCCTACCCAGGAAAAGCGGACCACATGGAAGATTAGTACTAAGTACTTAATGTGTTACCCTCTATAAATAAGGCCGATCATTATTATTTTATTATTAGAATAGTAAATAAGGTCGATTATTATTACTTTATTATTATAATAGTAGGACTTAAAAAGAACATCCCTGCCTACCTCCTTCTATACGAGGCTCACAACATATCAAACAGTCCTCGTACAACAGCTAACCAGCATAACCTTTTGTTTCATGTACCACACTTGTGCACGGTACAACAGCTAACCAGCATAACCTTTTGTGTTTCATGTACCCCACTTGCGCACGGTATCGATTTTAAAGAAATCTTTTAGGTTTAAGGAATTTCCTGGCTCAAAGAAACTTTTTTATTTATATATATTCACAGTGATCATAGGATATACTTGGGTTCTTGAAACAAATCCTGGTCCGAATTCACGGAATAACAGGACACATTTCCCATGTGGGCTCTGTACTGAAAGCTTAAAAGCTTTGGTTGGGAGGACCGAGGAATTTGTTGTGATACTTGTAATGCCTGGTATCATATAGGCTGTCAAGGCATGTCTTCATTTATTATAATCCATTGAGTACAAGCATGGCATGAGATCGCTTGAAATGTGGAATGCCTAACTTTTCCACATCGCTATTTGGTGATTCAGCAGCTTTAGACACTCACAACAGATTTGATCCACTATCATCCCTGATAGTCCGATACCAGACAATATTGGCCCACCCACTGCAGCTTCTTCGACCATTGTGCAGCAACCAAGAGAAGCCAAACAGAGGACAAAAAAGCGGTCCTTAACCACCCCCTCAGAATTTTGATTATGCATTGTCAATTAAGAATAAAAGGGCTAAACTTCATACTATTATTGACTCGGCAAAACCAGACATTATGAGGTGCCAATAGTATAGGGGTCTCTTGGCCCCCAATGACGTCATAAGCCGGTCGACAAGATGGCCGCCATTTTGACCTGGGTTGACCTCGCGGGGGGTCGCTCTCGATGCGGGGTTTGAGACTAAGATGGCCGCCTTTTCTGACCCTCGCGCGGGGGGTCGCCGGATGACCTTTGCGGAGAGGGGGTGACGCGTTTAGTAGAAAACGCCCTAGACCACGGGAAGGTAGCGTCACTCTTAAGGCATAGGGTCTCGGATATTTGTTCCGGGTTCAAAGGAAAGCAAATACGGACTTAGGCGAAGGCGAAATTCGTCCGATTTTGGCAACTTAATATTGAATAATCGCTTACTAATTCCCACACCAGGTATCCCGACTGCAAATGGCTTATACATTTGGCCAACGTACCAGTACGTGTACTTCCTATCCACCCCTATATTCTGCGAAGGCGTCCACTTCGATCCGAACCGGATAGGAGCGGTGAAGCTCGAGCCCTTCTTCTTTTGATTAAATAAGATGCGAAAACATTAGCAGACGACAATAAAAATACGGGTCTCTAGTAAATAGCTCGCATTATTTTGCCCTCCCTTTGCTGCCTCGTCACTAAATGATTGCAGAATGGCTAAACTCTTCGTTTAATATGTCGGCTGACCCTAGATGACCTTTCAGACCGGTGTAGGTCTTCACCACTAACTATCGGAAAATGGAACACTCCGTACTTATTAGGCTGGGAGAGTCCATTGTCATACATGGGTTAGACCTTTACGATTATAGAACGTGGATCTATAATGAGAAAAACATTCGCCCATTCCGCACTCATTACGAGGACTCACCATTTCAAGCCTAACATCCTATAAATGGAACGAGGCAAACAGCGTAGATCCTGATGACACGGCCCTAGGCAAACGGTACGGGCTATACGACCCATTATACGGGAATGTTTTGAATCATGACTTTTTTCATGAAAATGAGCAAGCGGATGTTAGGCTTGAAATGGTGAGTCCTCGTAATGAGTGCGGAATGGGCGAATGTTTTTCTCATTATAGATCCACGTTCTATAATCGTAAAGATCTAACCCATGTATGACAATGGACTCTCCCAGCCTAATAAGTACGGAGTGTTCCATTTTCCGATAGTTAGTGGTGAAGACCTACACCGGTCTGAAAGGTCATCTAGGGTCAGCCGACATATTAAACGAAGAGTTTAGCCATTCTGCAATCATTTAGTGACGAGGCAGCAAAGGGAGTAGGCAAAATAATGCGAGTTATTTACTAGAAACCCGTATTTTTATTGTCGTCTGCTAATGTTTTCGCATCTTATTTAATCAAAAGAAGAAGGGCTCGAGCTTCACCGCTCCTATCCGGTTCGGATCGAAGTGGACGCCTTCGCAGAATATAGGGGTGGATAGGAAGTACACGTACTGGTACGTTGGCCAAATGTATAAGCCATTTGCAGTCGGGATACCTGGTGTGGGAATTAGTAAGCGATTATTCAATATTAAGTTGCCAAAATCGGACGAATTTCGCCTTCGCCTAAGCCCGTATTTTCTTTCCTTTGAACCCGGAACAAATATCCGAGACCCTATGCCTTAAGAGTGACGCTACCTTCCCGTGGTCTAGGGCGTTTTCTACTAAACGCGTCACCCCCTCTCCGCAAAGGTCATCCGGCGATCACCCCCCACCCCGCGCGAGGGTCAGAAAAGGCGGCCATCTTAGTCTCAAACCCCGCATCGAGAGCGACCCCCCGCGAGGTCAACCCAGGTCAAAATGGCGGCCATCTTGTCGACCGGCTTGTGACGTCATTGGGGGCCAAGAGACCCCTATACTACTGGTGCCGTTTTACTTTTTTATCGAATTTCAAGATATCTATAAATAAAATAAATGATATATATAATAAAAATATAGGATATCAAACATATTATTAGATATCTATAAATAATATTAAATATATATTATTTATTTTATGATATCCATAATATGTTAAGGGATATCTATAATTCCAATTATAGATATCTATTATTCGATATATAGATATCAAATAATGAAGAACAGTTTATGATATCAATAATTACATTTATTGATATCCATAATATATTTTCTGATATCCATTATTGAAAATTGTGATCTCTTTAATTTAGCCTTTTAAATGATATCTATAATATCTATAATTTGATTTTTAGATATCGATATATGCCAAGGAATAATGGATTTCATAAAACAAATTTATAGATATCAAAAAATATTTATTACATATCATCAGTTACATTTTATGATATAAAAATACTGGTTATTATAGACATCAGTAATGTTAATTATAGATATTTATAATTTGATTTATAGATATCTATAATTTAAAAATTTATAGATATCAATAATCTGATTTATAGATATCTATAGTAAAAATATATGATATCAATAAATATTATTATATATCTATAAATAATAATATTAGATATCTATTATTTATTTTATGATATCTATAATATGCTAAGTGATATCTATAATTCCAATTATAGATATCTAATATTCGATATATAGATATCAAATATTGAAGAACATTTTAGGGTATCAACAGTAACATTTATTTATATTCATCATATATTTTCTGACATCCATTATTGAAAATTGTGATATCTATTATTCATCCTTTTAAATTATATCTATATTTGGATTTTTTAGATATCTATATATGCAAAGGAATAATGGATATCACAAAACAAATTGATGTATAACAAGAAATTTATATTACATATCAATGACTACATAGCCCCCGCCCATCGGGGCTTGAAGAAATAGATGGGCTGCATGATTCTTCCACGCAGAGCTGAAACCGACCCACACACGAGTACTGGTAAACCACTTAGAGGATCTAAGCCTGCCCAGGCAATGCGGTGCGAGTCGGACCGTCCATGCTTATAGGCCCTATTTGGTTTCATTGGGTGACAGGGCTTGAGGTGTCATTTCATCTCAATGTCGGGTTAAAGTCCCGCAAAATTTGAAGCAAGGTCTACAAAATGACCTTTACAGTGTTGACGGGGACGTTAAACCTCAAATCAATCAAACAAACAAAAACAAAATCAATAATTTCATTTTATTATATCACCCGTTTTACTATTTAATACAATTTCGAGATATCTATAATTTTATTATTAATTAATGATATCTATATTTTAGTTTATAGATATCTATAATATAAAGAATTATTGATATCTAAAATAAGTTATATAATTATATTGCTATCTCATATGCCATCCGATTTATGGATGCCAATAATTAGATTTGTTTGTATGAGCTGAGGTTTTACACCCCCTCAACACTTTTTAGGTAATGTTTGAGACACTGCTTCCAATTTTATGGGACTTTTACTCGACATTGAGATGAAATGACTTTTCAAGCCCTGCGTGCCAAAACAAACCAAAAGGGTTTATATGTAGGGACGGTCCGACTGGCCCTACTTTGCCTGGGCAGGCTTAGTCCCTCTAAGTGGTTTACCGGTACTCGTGTGCGGTTGGTTTCACCCGAGGCAACCCAATCTATTTCGCCAAGCCTCAATGGGTGGGGGCCGCTAAATAATTAGAACTAGGGTGTCTAAAATAGACTGTAGACTGTGGTACATTTTTTTGTAAATTATAGGCCCTTTCGCCACATGGTAGAGCTCTTGATGAGTTCTGCAGTTTGTTTTTATTTGTCAGGTTGAATCTGGAAACATTCATATATCCTTTGGGCAGGTATGCATCTTACAGTCAATAACTATGGTCACATCGCATGGTGGGGTCGGGGGATGGTACTCTGAATTACGCCTGCCACACAAGCTGGGACCGGCATCTATTGGCGACCAAAATATACTAAGACTGACAATGTAAACCATGTTACTGGCTCACCTAAATTCTTTTTCTCTAAAACCCAAAGAAACACTGAAAATGAAAATCTAAACCATAAAAATATTCCCAGCCCGTGTAAAAAGGAAAATTCAGAGTACGCCCCACCCCACATTTTGCCCTACTCCCCACCTCACGCACTCTGTTTAAATCTGGCCAGACCATTATTTCTAAACTTTTTAGTATAGTATAGTGGTGGGATGCAGTTTCTATTTATAAATATAATTCGAATTATGGATATCAATATTCCGATTTAATGATATCAATAATTCAGCCCAATTATTGATATCTATAATTCGAATTATAGATATCCATAATTCTAGTTATTTATATCATTTAATAGAATAATATATATCAATAATTCCGTCCCATTTATTGATATCATTAATTCCAATTATTGATATCATAAATTCGAATTATATATATCAAAGATTGAAATATGGATATCCATAAATCATTTCAAATATTGATATCAAAAATTGGAATTATTACTATCCATATATAGGATAAATAATATTCATAAATCTGACTTATTTATTGATATCCATTATTGGAATTAATGATATCCAAAGGAGCAGTCTCTATAAGGCTGTTTTCATGGCCACAACCGATTTGCTTTAAACTTTGTAGCTTCAAATTGGTACATATTGACTGTCTAATGGTGAATTTTTAGACTCTTTGGTTCACTGGTTTTTGCTGTATACACTATTTAAGTGGGTGGGGTAATGTCACCCCATCAAGGGTATACCAACAAAAATGCTATTATTTTTGTTCAAAGTGCATGACTGGAGGCGATGTTTGCCGTATGCTTACTACCCTTTTAGGCATAACAGCCGGTGATAACAGTCTTATAAATATCAAACAAGAGAAGAGTTTATACACGCTTGTAAGATGTACCCAAATATCAGTAATTTTTATTTCCCAACTTTACGAAAAACCACAACACCTTTACAGTTTTCAACTTATTTCAAAGATCTTTCATAAATATAATGTTGATGTAATAGTCATTCTAGGTACTGGTAAACAAACTAGGTCTGGCAGTGACGTCAAATCAATAACAAAGCTAAAAATATAAAGGATTTTCCAGTATAAATTTGTGCTTGGGTTTATCGTATGAACAGGACACATCCACTCATTATACAGCAGTCACAACGGCCCAGGGGATGCCAACGCTGCTTGTCATGTTGACGGTCCGAGTTCGAGTCTCACTGACTGCGTCTTTTTTTCATTTTATATTTGTTTTATCTTTTTATAGTAAATTAAATGTTCGTTGTTTCATATTTTTTTTATATTTTACTGGTTTAAAATCTATAGTAAATTTTGTATACGTATATATATTTTTCTATTTCACATTTTCAATCAAGTTTTATGCAGTCAAGTGTTATGTGCTTAAAAATGAACAAGATATGTTCTGTACACGTCGTAATTTTCCACTTTTAACATGCCACACGGGTAAAACAGATTTCACATGTGTGTGTGTGTGTGTGTGTGCATTACGATGTCCAAAAAAAATATATATATATAAAATCATTGGACACATGGATTTCGAACCAGCCACTTCCTGGTCTGTAGAACAACCCTTCTACTCTCTCGGCCATGACATCCACAAAGTTTTGGCGGTGTGTAAATAATCTTAGCTCTAGGTTTCAAGTAAAGGTCATATCATATGAATATTCGAGTAAACTAATTATGACGTAACTGCCAGGAATTCCTTGTCGGACTATATATGTCAGAATTATTGTTAGGTCATAAAACTTAAGAGTTACCTGCCCCTGAAATTGGATTTTACCCATTTTTTTAAATCGGAATGCATTTATCCGTTTGTAGTACTCACAACTTCATTTGAAAGTGAATAAACCGATTCCATGCAAATATTATTAAATAGATGTGGACAAGGAAGTCATTTGATTTAAAAGTGCATGCTAGTATTTCCTTTTTTTGGTTATATATGAACTCTTAATTTCCAGGTGCAAATGGAACATTTGTCAACTGTCAAACATTTTTGACCACCAAAGCAGGCTTTGCTCATGTTGTGGAACCTCATTTTAGACTGATACTGTGCTTAAATATAAACCTGTATGGTCTCACGACATGTTTAAGAATTTGTTAATTTACTGATCTTCTCTGAATCGCTAGATGTACTCCATGTGTCAACAGCAGCATAATAAACAAAATCAATATGTTCCCGGCTTGGTTTTGCTTCACTATTTTCTGTTATGTTCCGGTAATATCCCAAATACCAGAGAACATAAGCCACATGTGCGCAACATCCCACGGTACGAGCTCCACTTCTGCACCCAGTGATTGGGTTCAGTCCTTGTGTATATTCAACCCACATGTTATATGTTATATGTTTTATTAGACGTGTGGCAAGAACGTATCTGTGCTTTGAGAACACCACCTTCTTCTTTGTGTGTCATTATCTCATATGATCCATTGTCGTCAAAATGTTCATCTGTGTAGGATTTGGCTTGTTTCAGCTGGTAAATACCCAGTTTCAAATCTCTGAGTTCATCCTCAGTCATCTCTGGGAAATTCTCAAGTTTCTCATCATCGACCTTTATCCAAATAACCCGTTTTTTATCCCAGCCATTTTTTGTCGCGCCTGCTATTAGCATGGCGCGATATAGGCGCCCGGGTTTCCGTCCGTTCGTCAAGGCTTCAACATTTGCGACGACCCTAGCGTTCACCCTAATGGTCAAGTTTATTTCTCAAGAACTATAAGAGCTTCATTAATGATACTTGGTACAAACTTGTATCTGGGGACGACAACTTACATGCAAGCATCCATATTTGACCTTGACCTACATTTCATGGTTCGCTGACTTTGTAAAATATTGCGAGCACCCTAGCGTTCACCCTAATGGTCAAGTTTATTTCTCAAGAACTATAAGAGCTTCATTAATGATATGTGGTACAAACTTGTATCTGTGGATGGCAACTTGAATGCAAGCATCCATATTTGACCTTGACCTACATTTCATGGTTCACTGACTTTGTAAAATATTGCGACCACCCTAGCGTTCACCCAAATGGTCAAGTTTATTTCTCAAGAACTATAAGAGCTTTATTTATGATACTTGGTACAAACTTGTATCTGGGGATGGTAACTTAAATGCAAGCATCCATATTTAACCTTGACCTATATCTCATGGTTCACTGACTTTGTAAAATATTGCGACCACCCTAGCGTTCACCCTAATGGTCAAGTTTATTTCTGAAGATCTATAAGAGCTTCATTAATGATATTTGGTGCAAACTTGAATCTTGGGATGACAACTTAAATGCAAGCATCCATATTTGACCTTGACCTAAATTTCATGGTTCAATGACTTTGTAAAATATTGTGACCACCCTAGCGTTCACCCTAATGGTTAAGTTAAATTCTCAAGAATTATTAGAGCTTCATTAATGATACTTAGTACAAGCTTGCATTTGAGAATGGGATCTTTTGAGCAAGCATCTATGTTTGACCTTGACCTACATATCATGGTTCGATGACTTTGCGCACCACATGCGCGACATAGCCTTCGGCGGAATTCTTGTTACGACCTTATCCGGCAGCTTATTTGGAGCTATTGCTAGGGCCATCATTCTTCTAGCAATTACTTTGCCTGAATCTTTGCTTGTTACCAAAGGTAGTCTAAATGCATTGCACAATGAGCAAAAAATCCTTACATAGTCGCCAACATATGGTATTTGACTATTGGGCATTGTGTTGCTAAGGGCTTTCCACTTTTTAATTCTCCCATTAGCTGATTCGACAACCCATCTCACCTTTGTAACTAGCCTTGACTCATTCGCCTCTTCAGTCGTATGTTGCTTTTGAGATTTGTTTAGGAAGTAAGGCATATGAGAATTGATTCCAAAATCCTTTAGTATATCCATATCATCCCTGAAGCCGCGGTCTTCAACGAGAACATCATCTTTTTCAAACCAGTCAGTAATATTTTCTGCATTAGTCTTTAACATGTGTTCGGTAATCATAGCATCTGTGTTTTTCCCATCTGCATGATACGGTCCCATCACAGTCAAAATGTAACCATCAGTGGCCACAAGCATCATAGGTTTCAGCAAAGGCTGTCCTTTACGTACGGAATAAGATCTTCTCTGAAATGAGTAGTTTCCACTCTTCTCAATATATATGTATGTTCCATCAGCTACTGCGATTGCAACATCAGAATTTGAATCCCCAAATAGGACATTTGCAAAAGTTGATGTATGATTAAGGGATGTTAGAGAAATGCTAAAGGGTTATGAAATCAATTCTTATATGCTTCACTTCCTAATCAAATCTCAGAAGCAATATACGACTGAAGAGGCGAATGATTCAAGGCTAGGTACAAAGTGAGATAGCTTGTCGAATCAGCTAATGGGAGAATTACAAAGTGGAAGGCTTAGCAACAAAATATCCAATAGTAAAATACCAAATGTTGGCGACTATGTAAGAATTGTTTGCTCGTTTTGCAATGTGTTTAGACCACAAGGACTGAACCCAATCACTGGATGGTACTGTTGGTGAAGAAGTGGCGCTCGTACAGTGGGATGTTGTGCTCATGTGCTTGCTAGCATGCACTATTAAATCAAATGACTTCTTTGTCAACATCTATTTATTTATATTTGCATGGAATCGGTTTATTCACTCCCAAATGAAGTTGTGAGTTCTACAAACGGATAAATGCACTCTGATTTAAAAAAAAATGGGGAAAAATTCAATTTCAGGGGCAGGTAACTCTTAAGTTTTATGAACTAACAATAATTCTGACATATACCTAGCATGACTATTACATCAACATTATATTTATGAAAGATCTTTGAAATAAGTTGAAAACTGTAAAGGTGTTGTGGTTTTTCGTAAAGTTGGGGAATAAAAATTACTAATATTTGGGTACAACTTACAAGCGCGTATAAACTCTTCTCTTGTTTGATATTTATAAGACTGTTATCACCAGCTGTTATGCCTAAAAGGGTAGTAAGCATACGGCAAACATCGCCTCCAGTCATGCACTTTGAACAAAAATATTAGCATTTTTGTTGGTATACCCTTGATGGGGTGACATTACCCCACCCACTTTAATAGTGTATACAGCAAAAACCAGTGGACCAAAGAGTCTAATCAGCCAACATGTACCAATTTGAAGCTACAAAGTTTAAAGGAAATCGGTTGTGGCCATGAAAATAGCCTTATAGAGACTGCTCCTTTCTCCAAGGAGACTCAAGTTTTGATGTTAATTGTCTGCACATATCATTTATAGATATCCATAATTAGACTTATTGATATCAATAAATGGGCTGAATTATTGATATCTATTATTCGAATAATTGATATCGTTTATTCAGAATAAAGATATCTAAATATCTAAAGGATTTATGGATATTATTTTTATGAATTGCTGATATCATTAATTCTATATAATGATATCAATAATCAGAATTTTTGATATCGATTAATTGGCTGACTAAATGATATCTATAATCCGAATAAATGATATCCATAAATAGATTAATTGATATCAATAATTGAGATTTAAGATATCAATAAATCAATTAGAATTATTGATATCTATACTTCAAATTATGGATATCAATTATCTGACTTATAGATATCCATAATTCTTTAAGGGCCGGGGTGCAATTCTGTATGTATGTCATTTATCCCTTGTCCTGCTGAATAGTTTAATTAAGCCACACCCATTATCAGCCAATTAGATTACTGTTACTTGATATATTTATTCGTTTAACAAACTGCATCACAAACATTATAGATCCTGATAAGATTGCTTCTTCAGAAGCCATCTGATTTGGATCTACACTGTTTGCAAAGATAGGGGTTGTCGTGAAAAGCAGGATAAGGTTTAATGTTAAATAACATTCTGATTCTAACACTATTTTTATGAGACATTGCTTCTAGTTTTGTGGGACTTCAACCGGGCATTGAGATGAATTGACGCCTCAACCCCTGCCAAATTTACATGTGGAGAAGTCTGACTCGCACCACTTTGCCGGAGCAGGCTTATAGACCATCTTAATGGTTTAATACCGGTATTAATGTGCGGTCGGTTCCAGCTCTGCCTGGAAACGTCAGGCAGCCCAATCTTTCTCTCCAAGCCCCGCTGGGCGGCCGTCGCTCAATAATTAGAACTAGGCTGTCTAAAATAGAGTGTGATACATTTTTTTTTTTTTTTTTTTTTTTTTGTAAATGATCGGGTAGCACTTGATGAGTTGTGCTGTTTGTTTCATTTGTCTAGTTGAAATCTGAAACATACATATCATTTGGGCCTTAAGGCTTCAAGTATGCATTTTACAGTCAATAACTTTGGACACGCCCAATTGTGGGGTGGTGATGGTGGTGGTGTGTGTGTGTGTGTGGGGGGGGGGGTACACTGAATTTTACCTGCTACATAGGTATCCCCGGCATCTAAAGGTG